>CM035122.1:155817987-156392987 GCA_020205555.1 Panax stipuleanatus
ATGTTTATAAGGGATACTAACAATGAGTCCGCTTGAAACATTTGTTTAATTTTATTAACAATGATGCTTTATCACATCTTAGTTCTCCTAAATAACCTCGTCTATGAGTTTATCCACAGTGCATTGAATGGAGAAATTAATAACCGAATTATAAACAATTACCAAGTTCTACAATCTCCATGCCTTGTGTTTCTTTTATTAATACATTGAATATATATCAAAAAATTAAAAAAGCAATACATTATGAAATTAATAACAAAATATGAAATTTTTATTCCGAATTTCAAATAGTGATGAAACGAGTCGAGGTATGAAAGCATGTTGAGTTATAATAACTTTTTGTCAAGTATGATTAAGGCTGTAAAATAAGTAAACAGTTCGGACTCGATTCGTACTTGTTCGACTAAAAGTTCGATTCGAGCTCGGCTCGAAATATAAATGAGTCAAATATAAGTAAATTTTAAAATTCGATAAATTACTCAAATCTCCTTAAATTATAATTTTCTATTGATACTCAGATCATATTTGTTCGAAAAGTTCAAACTGCTCGGGCTCGATTTGGGATCGTGCTCGACTCGGTAGCTAAATGAGTCTCAATCAAATCTTATTTTATACTCGATACATTTTGTGAACCAAATCTGAGCAACTCAATACTCGACTCGGTTCATTTACACTCTTAACTATGATAGGGAAGTTGATTTTACTTTACTTTTATGAATTCTTTTCCTGTTTTTTTTTACAATTCAACTATGGAAATATATTCTAATTTTATGGGCCTAGGGGTCACAACTCACTAGGTAATTAGAAGAAATCATCCACATTTGGTCTACTTATCAAGCTACTATTTCGATAATAATTAAACATAAATGCCTGGACATGGTTTAGCTCTAAGCCCAAATCGTCACAATTTTGGTTAGGGTCCTTTACATTACTATATAACATTTAGAAAGTAATTACAATAACCATACATCAAGAAAATAATTACAAAACTACCGCAAATCTCAATTTTGACAATTAATACGTACCTGGACCATTAACGTCCTACACGTCAGTTACCGAACTTTATGATATCGGCAATCAACTAACATCCCAAATTCAAACTAACACGAAAACAACGAAATGAGTTTCGCAAATTCGAAAAACGAAATACGCCGAACATTTGAGACCGACGAAATCAACCGACGACACAATTGTTTCTAAACAAGCCTTCGAAATTTTCATAACAGCATAGCAGTCACGATCAAAAGTAAATTTGAGATATGCGATCAGTGATTACGAAATTTCATAGGTAAGTAAACAAGATGTTTATGCTTTCGAGTTACGATCGGTAACTAGAAACATTAATACTATAAATTTTATTGATTGGTGATTGATTTTTTATAAATTTGTAGAAAGCTACATTTGTTTTAAAGTATATTCTCATATATTTACCCGTAGTTACTAAATTATCATGTATTGGTTACCTTCAATAATTTGTTCGGACTTTAATTAGTCATAAGGTCAATATACTGATTATTTTGATTGTAAAAGTCATGTAACAATGTGTTTTATGGTCTGATTATAATTATTTATATTGGTTACTAATAATAATATATTTGGTTACTGTATAATAATGATTTGGTGTCTGTATAATATTGATTTGGTTACTGAATTTTTTACTGAGTGTACTGGTTGTAAGCTGCATGGAAAAATGTATTTGATATTGGTGGTTACTAAGTAGACACATATTGGTTACTGTCTATATTGAATTTGGTTGCTGTATACTGTGTTTTAGGTTCTGGTTATTAAGCGTATAATGTTGATTTAAAAAAATATAGTTTATCTTACGGTTACTAATTATATACATTTTGATTACTGTGTAATCTGAATTTGGTTGCTGTATAATGTTGATTTGGTTATATATATTTTTTATATTAATGGTTACTTAATAGATACATTGGTTATCTTTATACAACTGTTGGATTTTTAATTGGTCACAAAGTAACATGTATGGAAAAATTGGCTATATATTTTTGTTACTAAGTATATATGTGTTGGTTACTGTCTACTATAGATTTGGTTACTGTATAATGTTGATTCGGTTGTCACTTACTATTATTGTCTTTTATACTGACTTATTTATATAGATAGGTTACTTATTAACTACATTGGTTACTACACTGGTTGTTTTGACTGTAAAAGAAATAAAACATGTGTTGTATGTTATGGTTACTAAGTACATATATGTTGGTCACTGTCTAATATTAATTTGGTTATTGTATAATATTGATTTGGTTACTGTATAATATTAGTGTATTTTATACTTATTTGTTTTATATAGATGGTTACTTATTGACTAAATTAATTACCTTCATACAACTGTTGGACTTAAAATTGGTAACAAAGTCATTGTTCTGATTATAAAATACATTTAAAAATATGTTTTATGTTCTGGTTACTAATTACATGTATATTGGTTACTGTTTAATCTATATTTAGTTACTGTTCAATGTTTATCCAGTTGTCAGACAATGGAGATGATTCCAGTTGTACTTTATTTCAACGGAACGTGGACTGACAGTAATCAATACAACAATTTTGAAGTTACCAGCCTACTAGTTCCATTAACTAGTTCGTTCAGAGAAATGCAAAGCTTGGTATGCAGTGCAATACGGCTAGACACGAACACAATAACATTGCCAATCAAATGTCAGATTAGAAGCGACATTCCACCGATCAGTATATCAGATGAAGCAACCTTTAGCTTCTTTTGGAAGTCAGCCGAAAATCTGATGAACAAGGCAAATTTCCACTGATTATAGAGAATATACATAGCAGGGGACGCACAACAATCTTTCAGAACATGATAAATGTAGAAGAAACTAGAATTCACGATGTAACGCGTATCAGATCAACACAGTTGAATTCAGAACTTGTATCGCTAGCAACACAAGATTGCCAAATTGGAACGCAATATGCTGATCAGCTTGCCATGGAAGTTATTGAACAACAACAAGACAGATAAAATGACATATCATATACACAAGAACGATCTGATGATGTCATAACAGATCCGAATGAACGTGAAGTAAAGGTACATCAAACTTACAAAGACAAGAAAATCCTATCACAAGCAATGAGGCTGCATTCAATCAAGAAAAACAGACAACACAAAGTTGAACGAACAAGTTGTAGAGACCTCATGCTAGTGTGCATAGATAATAAAAATTGTAGATGGAAGATGAGAGCATCAAGGTTTCGAAAAACCAGTATGTTCAAGGTGAGAGCATTCAATGACATCCACACGTGTTCAGAACCAAACAATTATATGATAGTAACCAAACAATTATATAATAGTAACCAGAACATAATTTGATGGTGACCAAACATAAATATATTGATCAAACCTAGTAACCAAACCCCACATTGAGGGAACAAATAATAGAACCAAATCATAAATAACAGTACCAAAATATAATAAATCAGTAACCAAATAAATATATTATAAATAGTAACCTGAACATGATTTCATGGTGACAAAACATAAACAACATGTTCATCAAACCCATTTCAGACAACCCATGTATACTAAATAATTACATAGTAACCAGAAGAATATATAAAAGTAACCAAACTCCCACCTTAATGGCACATTAATAGTAACCAAGTCATAAGATAACAGTATCCATATATAAAATTAACCAAACTCCCACCTTGATGACACATTAATAGTAACCAAGTCGTAAGATAACAGTAACCAAAACTTAATAAAAAAGTTACCAAAAAGTTATATGATAGTAATAATAACATAATTTGATGATAACCAAAACATAAACAACATGTACATCAAACCCATTTTAGGCAACCCATGTATACTAAGCAATTACATGGTAACTAGAAAAATATAAAAGTTACCAAAATCTCACATTGAGGACACAATTATAGTACCCAAATCATAATAGGACAGTAACCAAAACATAATAAATAAGTAACTAAACAGTTATGTGATAGTAACCAACCCAATTTTTAATGGTTACCAATACAGAAACAACATTTACATCAAATCAGTCTAGGCAACCCATGTATAATAAACAATTACATAGTAACTAGACCATTATATAACAGTAACCAAAATTCTACCTTGAGGTCATAATAATGGTAACCATATCATAAGGCAACAGTAACCAAATCATAATAAAGACGTATCCAAACATTAATATGATGCTAACAATAACATAATTTGAATTAACACACCTTTAGACTTTTTTGTCTAGGGGATTATTTTCCAGCTTTGAACTTCAACTTCAGTTTTAATTGCCTGGGCGTCAAAATCAGACTCCAACTGCATTTCTTTAGACTTTGTATCACCGAGTTTCACCAACTTAGTACATTTCTTTCCCTTCCTCACCCTAGCATACTTCTTCAACTCCGTAACAGAATCACCCTCGGTGATTCTTTTCCTCTTTCCATCCTTCTCCCTTGTATCAACCATCCTGTACAACACATACATACAACACAATCAACAACAACAAGTATTAAACTATATACATTACACTTGATAGTAGTGTGCATACAAGCCAATCATGTATGATGACAAAGCATATACTTTGTAAACAATCTTATTTATTTATTAATAAAATATTCATTTAAGGCATATAATTATCTACATGGTGCTGTTTTTTATAATATGTAAATAACTCATAGTTTTAAGCAATGCTTTTAGAATCATGATGAGATCATGATAATGAGATTTAAATTCTTAGAAAGCTTAAAAACTAAAATAGTTCCCAATTGTGGGATTACTAAAATAGGAATTAGTAAATCCGGATAGATTGGTACATATGTTGCTTGCTCATTGGATGAGGATGACTGATCTCATGGTCATTTGTGTTGAGACACTAAAGCAAGTATGTAGGTGCTTATTGGAGAATAAGTTCACTGAACGTGACTCGCTATGGAATACCTAATGGAGTTTTACTCGCCTGTCAATAGGAATTCCTAATATGATAGTAGTACATGTGATTCTTGGACTTGAGATCATCGTAGTATCTTGTATGTAACAAATTATACTTTGACTAATTCCTTAAGGCCTTTTAAGGCATATATAGGGTATGCTTGGGTGTAATGAGTTACATATGGAGATAATGAATGATCAATAAAGAATCTACCACCTCTAGTAAAAGAGGAGATATGTCCTATGTGATTCGTTAAATGACAACCCAGGAATCCTTGGCCAAGGAAGAATGAAATTAGAAAGAGTTTCTAATTTGCATTATTTGGAGTTGTGCATTTTCTAATCGAAATACATATAATTAAATAAATTAAGACTTGACAGTAAATCCATGTCTTATATTTAATTGGGACATTGTATGGTGGAAGGATTGAATTGTACGGTAACTATTAACTCACAGGTTCTTTTATGATTAATGTTAAAATCTATATTATCTGGAAAGTCGTTGATCGCTAAGGAGGCTTATCCCTATTGTAGAATAAATGTTATTTATTTAAATAGATTATTAGTTTAATTTATTTATTTAAAAAAGATTAGAATTGTTCTAATTGATTTATTCACAACCGGTTTAATATGGAGAACCTAAAGGGTTCACACCATAAAAGGAAGAAGAATTATTTAAGAAGAAAATGGCATGATAGTAATAATGCATTAAGTATAATTAATTTAATCTATGATGATAGAATAAATTAAATAGCTTAATGTTTATTATTTAATATTTTAGAAATATTAAATATAAATTAATAAGAGGAGTCTTATTAATATTATTATTATTATTATTATTATTATTATAATTCTAAATGAGTTTATGAATTAATATAATATCAGTACTCTCTCTCAATCCTAATAAAGATTAGGATATAAATTAATTAAAAGTATTTAATTAATTAATTAAATAAAACCCTATTCTAATTGAATTAGGAGGGTTAACCTAATATTTATATAAGAGAGTCTTATATCAGAAATAAGGAACGTGAATTTTTCAAGAGTTGGGAGTACACATATTCTATAGAGATAGAAACAAGGGTTAAGCCAATAACCCATCTTACTAAGTTCTTCATCTTCCTTGGTGGATCACCGTTAGAGGCCAAACATTTGGGTGGCTGACATTGATTAAGGGAAGGAGCCACTACTCAAAGGAATCAAAGGAGTAGAACTTGTACCTGAGGAAGCTTGGATCTTCAAAGGTATAATTATGTTTTTCTCCTTCTTCATTCACTGATAATTGATGCACTAAGAATGATCATGGTAATGGGTTTGTATAAATTTTTGAAAACCTAGTTTTTTACGCTTCCGCCCTATTTATGTGATTTGATTGCATGATTGCGTTACGTACAAACCCAACAACACTATTAAGCCAGATACTTCAAACAGAAACAATCAAAACTCCATTGTGTTAACAAAATCATACATTACACTATTAAGCCAGATACTCACCTGTAACGATGAACCAACAATAAGTATACTATATTTCGAAACTCAGAGCTCCGACCAGTAACGAGAACCGAGTAAATTCGACAATGAATCAGTACCGAACCGAGTAAGTACGACAATGAAGAACAATTAAACCTGTAACGATCACGAAAATGATAAACAAATCACCAGTACCGATCACTGTAAAAAAATAGAACACGGATAGAAGAAAGAAGCAATGGTTTCCAATATGCAAAACAAGGGTTACTAAACTGAAGAGTCCTACCCAGACAAATGATTAAGGCGGTTATCACGCGTTTAAAAAAAAAAACCGCCCGATCGAAAATACGGGAACAATTTTCTAATTGGGACACTAATTTGCCATGTCAGCAAATCAATCCTAATCTCCTCAATTAAATAAATTCTATTTATAATAATTTTATAATTAAGTATGTAAAAATATGTTACTTTTGTAATTATTTTATTTATGTACTGTTTTTGTAATTATTTTAAAAATATACTATAATATGTAATTGTTTCTTTTGGTTAAGATAATTTGGGCTCAGCCCATTTAATTTAACCTTCATTAAATGACTAAATATATTATTTATTTTTTAAATCAAAATATACTTGTATTTGTTTTCATATAAATACCTATATTTGGGTTTGAAAATTACGTGGATATTCAATCGCCACCCAATGTCACTGTAATCTGAATAATCGATACATCATCATATCATCAAAATTTAAGAGGAAGGAGGGAGCGTGTTCTCCACAAGTTCCGCACCAATCCCCCTTCCCTCCCAAACTGAACACCCACCCCACCACACCAGAGAGAAAAAAAATAGTGAAAATTCATGGCGTCGATTTCAAGTGTGATGGGTGCAGCAGGGTTGTCAGTCGGTGTATCCCAACCGGAGAAACTCAACCCAAGAAGAATTGGAACTAACCAGATGTCAAGGCGGACGGTGACAGTGAGAGCAGAATCTATAAACCCAGAAATCAGAAAGACCGAAGAGAAAGTTGTCGACTCCGTCGTCGTTACTCAACTCTCCAAGCCCCTCACCGCTTACTGCAGGTTCCCCAATTTTCGCTCTGCTATCAATTACTCTCTCTCTATATATATATATATATATGGTATATATATATATATATATGGGTCCTAATCCATGGCAACCGGTTGCTAGAGGGTACTATTCAGTAACCATGCTCTCTACCGTTGATCAATATAATTAAGGGCTGGGATTTGAAAAAAAAATTCCCAACCGCTACTCCAAGTAGCGGCTGTCACTTCACTTTTTGGTCAAATAATATTAATATTATTATAATAATTAACTATTAAAATAATAATAAAATTTTAACCAGCCGCTACTTAGAGTAGCGGCTGCTCCTATTCTTCACTCTCTCTCCCCTCTTATACAGCATTAGCATAAATAGTTAAATTAAATAATATTTAATTAATTAAATAGCATTAATAGCTTATTTAATTTACAATACTATTTAATTTAACTTATTTAAATAAGTTATATTTGACATAAATTCTTATTACATTTTGAAATATACTAACTTATTTATATTAAAGTTTTAAAAAGTATATTATTTAAATATATTTTTAATATGTCTTAAAATTTATAATATAAATTTATATATTTATATATATATATAAATATATTTTTAATATGTCTTAAAATTTAATATGTCTTAAATTTTATATATATTAAAATTTTTTATATATATATATTAAATTTTAAGACATATTTATATATATTAAATTTTATTAAAATTTTATATATATTAAATTTAAGACATTAAATTTTAAGACATATTTATATATATTAAAATTTATTAAAATTTTATATATATATATATATATATATTAAATTTTAAGACATATTTATATATATTAAAATTTATTAAAATTTTATATATATTAAAATTTATTAAAATTTTATATATATTAAATTTAAGACATATTAAATTTTAAGACATATTAAAAATATATTTATATATATATATATATATAAATATATAAATTTATATTATAAATTTTAAGACATATTAAAAATATATTTAAATAATATACTTTTTAAAACTTTAATATAAATAAGTTAGAATATTTCAAAATGTAATAAGAATTTATGTCAAATATAACTTATTTAAATAAGTTAAATTAAATAGTATTGTAAATTAAATAAGCTATTAATTCTATTTAATTAATTAAATATTATTTAATTTAACTATTTATGCTAATGCTATATAAGAGGGGAGAGAGAGTGAAGAATAGGAGCAGCCGCTGAATTTTTTTTTTCAAATCCCAGCCCTTAATTATATTGATCAACGGTGGAGAGCATGGTTGCTGAATAGTACCCTCTAGCAACCGGTTGCCATGGATTAGGACCCTATATATATATATATATATATATATATATATTTGACTGCTTTTACTGTTAAATAAAAACTTTTTTGTTGTGTTAATCTAGCTGACATATGTGATGTCCACATGAAATAGTTATTTGGTCTTGAAGTCGTATGATAATTTAATGAACGAGGGGCTTTTTGTGGGTGTGTAGGTGTTGGAGGTCTAAGACCTTTCCCCTATGTGATGGGAGCCATGTGAAGCACAATAAGGCTACTGGGGATAATGTTGGACCTCTGCTCTTGAAGAAGCAGTAACGGTAATGGAATGGAATGAACTGGAATTTTTCATTTATTTACTCTTTGAATATGCACCTTGACCTTGAGATAGTAAATTGATAATGCAAATGCGTATTCTTCTGCTCAAGATTTACTTTTTTTATCATTTTATTGGGTGCTACTTTTTGATTTATTAGAGCAGTACCATACTGAATTTTATACCATGGTTCCCTGTTGCAGGTAATTGTTAGTTTTATATTAATATATTTTTAGTGTATATATAAGATTTCATTTCTCATTATGCTGATGTCACCTTGCATCTATACTATACTTTTATTTGAATGGATAAACCATTATATGTCAAACTAAGTCAGTCAGTATTGCTACACCATTCTGCTAGGCTTGCGAATTTAAACTATGCTTTACATGGTAAAATAAAGATCACAACACATTTTTGTTTCTTTGTTACCGAAGGGGTGGGATCTAGGAGAGGAAAATGTTACTTTGAAGTTTGAACCCAATTTATGTGTACTTAAGTTGTGTAAAGTTGAGTTGTTAACTTATTATTATTAAGATATGGTCATATAGTAGTATTTGAAACTAGGAAAATGGGAGGAAAAGTAAATTGTTTAATATAAGATCTAAAATAATCAAATCCGATGAATGGATCTTTGAACATTTTCCTTTCTTTGTTAGAGTTTTGAGCATAAAGTAGATAAATAAGTATGTATGGGTCGTAATTTTGTTTTGAGATAGTTTTGCTGTACAAATCTGGCATTGATAGATACCCAGAAGTAGTCCATTGTTGCTTTCTTTGTCCCCAAACTTCCCTTCTCCCTCAGACCAGGGATTGGAATAATCTAGTACATGATATGAAGCTGATTGGTATATGAGCATTGAGCAGTTTTGTTGTGTTATACGTAGCATGCTAACCTCCTTGGTTCACACATGGCTAGGAAAGTAACTCCCTGCGGAAAAGGGGGCAAAATTAAAAGAAGAAGCAATTTTGTGTGCAACTGGTGCTTAGCATGCAGTGTGGCACCCCAGGCTATTTTTTAAGTAAAGAAAACACATTCCCTGTTGTGTACAAGTAAAAATTATATTCTGTAGGACTGTGGAGAGTGTGGAAAGCTTGTCCTTTCCTTGTTTTAGTGTATCATGATTGATATCTATATGATCCGGGAATGGAACTTATACCTTCAACTAAAGAGAGAAGGCTTAAACAGAGGAAAATTTATTGATGATTGGTATCTATATGATCAAAATACCCTATGTTGTTTATGCTTTTGGTGTAATGATAATCTTTGTCAACACAAGATGTCTCTACTGGAGAAGAGTTTTGGTCTTTGAATTTTTTTCATGTATTGTTCTCTTGCCAAATGGATTCAGCTTAAAAGTTTTTTCTGAATTTTCATGAATAATTTCTTAGCTTTAGTGATAGAGAGGTACACCAATCGTAATTGTTCAGTTGGAGTTGTTTTCTAAGATTTTTTAAGTTAGTTAATTAGGGGATATAATACTTTCCAAGTATATACTAGAACTAGAATGTAGCAGATCTCCATTGGATGGAAGGGATCATGACCTGAACAGAGTACAATGTTTGTCCTAGTTGGCTTATATTTAGACTTGGGGTTTAGGGTTTACTATCAGGGGCGGATGCACACTGGCCCCCTCTTGATTGTTGTAATTTTTTGTTAGTATAAGGGTATTTAGGTAAAGTGCCCTTCTTAAAAATAGAGAAAAATATTTACCAACTTTAAGAAATAATTTTGTGATGATTTTTAAGTCGCTTCCGTTCTAAAATATAAGATTATTAATTTTGTGATAATTTTTATAATATGTGCGAATATAATGAAAAGGTGGGAGTATATTTGATGAATTTTATTATTCCTTGTTGTTCACAATAAAAGAGTTTCATTTGTGAATTTTTCCCACTACAAATTCTGTTTTTATTTATTTATTGCTAGTAGCACAAAATGACACAATATTTTTAAATTTGTTATCATAGTTTTTGATGAAAGAAGTTTCTGTTATTTTGATCATGTTTCATATGTATTGTATTGATAACAAGCAAAGCACTGGAAAGACTTTTAAGGAGTAGTAGTATTCATAAGGTTCTTAAAAGTTGTGAGCTTGATGATTATGTTGATTTGGAATCTTAAAAAGGTATTTTTTTTTTAGAATTTCTTAACATGTGTCCCTTAGTCATATGCTAAGCACACCGTTCAAAGGAATATTCCCTTGAATTGTGTGTTTATTCCTTTGAACTTGGTACAAATGCATAAATCAAGAGAATATGTACACAGTTCAAGAGAATATTCTCTTGAACTGCGTGCTTAGCATGTGACCTTAGGGCACATGTTAAGAGGACCTTTTTTTTTTTACTCTCTTTTATCTGTTTAGCTTGACAAAGTAGTTGTTCTGTTCAGAATAGTAGCCGCTGCTGAATGTGTTCAGCAATTTGTGTTTCGTTTTATATGAATTCAGTACTTAATTTTTATTCTAGTTCTGATGATTTTTTTCTGGAACATAAGCTCATAAATGGCCTCAATCATGAGATTAAAGGCCCATTAATTGGCTTGTAAAATTATGATGAGCTCGAATGATCATTAGGTACCACGGTCTGAGACTTTACACAACTAAAGCAAATGACTAATGGTAAACAAACAGAAAAGGTAGTCAAAACATATTTCTGGACTCCTCTAATTGTTAGTATTATTAATAATTTTATTTTATTTTCATATTCCGAAAAAGAAAACAAAGAAAAAGATGAACACGCAAGATAGTCCCATCACATTTAAATATATTTTAAATTTGAACTATAAAATAAACTTACACACCATGAAATGAGCTTGAATGATCATTAGATATCATGGTCTGAGACTTTACACCACTAAAGCAAATGACTAGACTAATGGTAAACAAACAAAAAAAAGGTAGTCAAAACTATATTTTTGAGGAGGACTAGTCGTATTATTGATCATTTTATTTTTTATTTTCATATTCCTTCTGAAAACAAAGAAAAAGATGAACACGAACGTAACGCAAGTTGTCCCATCACATTCAAAACACAATTTAAATCCGGACAGAAGCCAGATTTAGGGTGATGCATGGACCATCCAGCACCGCCAAAAGTCGTAAGCGGTTCTCGTATGCATGCAAATTGCAAGCACATATTACAGCTAGCCAGGAAGTAAACAATAAGTCTAAAGGGACCGTCTGAAAATTTATTTATTTATTTATTTTTATTTTTTTACTTTTGACTTCTAAATAATTAATGTGATTTATTAAAACTGAAATTTTTATAAAATGCAGTAATTTATGTCATTTGGATACATGTAAAAAACAAGAGTTGTATAGTCTCTACAATTATATTTTTTACATGTATCCAAATGATACCTAAATCATTATATTTTATAAAAAATTTAGTTCCAATAAATCACATTAATTATTTAAAGATCAAAAGCAAATAATAATAATAATAATAATAATAATAATCCGGCCGGTCGCCACCCCGGTCGGAATTTCCTGTCCCCATAGAAGGATTCGGAAGTAAACCATGCATGAGCAAGACATCCATCACTTATAGCTCCCGTCCGTCCGTCCGTCCGTCTGATTCATACATCTGGATGGGATGGATGGGATGGATGGTGGCTTAGCAACATTATCTATCTATCTATCTATATATATATATATATAGCTTGACAAGTTGGCCCATGCCCATGTGAGCTACTCAAAAAGTGAGAACGACTGTTTCTACAAGAGATAACAGCAAGGGCAAAAAGAAAAGAGCAATGCTACTATCGACATAAAAATTATCACATAATTCTTACACACATATACTGTGGGTCTTCACCTGACATGCGGAACCCGCAATATGTATGTGTGTATATGAGAGTTATGTAATAGAATTTATGTGATAGTAGCATTATTTAAAAGAAAATAAGAATGCACCACAGTATCACTGTCACAGCAGCAGGATGGACCAAACTGATTTTAGTGAACTGGTCTGGTCAGTCTGCTTAATCTAAGACTAAACTAAACGCTAGATCCATATTTTAATTTCCCCCTCACATTTTGAGAAATAATGTTTTCACCCTAATTTTAATTATTATTTTCAATATAATGGAGTGCAATTTTATATAAGTTGGGCCAATGCATTAGTTTGTGCGGAAGTGGTTAGCATAAAATTTATTTTGGGATAAATTGGCTAATTGGCTAATAAAATACTGACACGCAAGCGAGATTGTAATATATGTTAGCATTCTATTGATCAATTGAACTAACTTATTAAAAAAATAACTTCATGATAACCGAATCGGGTTGTGCTGCAGATGATGATAAATTTTCTTCGAAATATCAAAGCTCCAATAGTTGTAGTATTAGTGTATTTTTGTTCACTTTTTTCTTAATGTTAGAAGTCTCCAAATTAAATGTGTCTTAAATACATCTATTAGTATATTGCAGAATTCACCGTTTCTTTTGTTTTAAATACAGAATCAAATTTTATTTTATGAATCTATTTAAAATATTTATAAATTTAAAATTGATGTGATTCATTAATTTTTAAAATAATAAATTTGCATCAACAAATATTACTACTTGGATACTTTATAGTAATTTTTAGAAATAATAAATATTGTATCAACAAGGAGTACATTATGTATACATATATTTAGGACACATGTATATCCAAAATCTGTTAATTATTACAAAAAGTCATGCTATACAATGCCAAAATTGAGATATATAAAAATTAAAAAAAATTTATTTTATCTTATCGCATACATTTCTACACGTTAATTTTAATCGCAATTCAATTTGATCAAATATTTATCGACATATATATCATTTTTCTTATTACAAATATAAAAATATTAGGAATGGATAATTATTTTTGAAAATTAATATTTCAACAACCAAAAGTGATAACACAAGTTCTCTTTACATAACTAGTAAATGGATGTTGTAGAAATATCAATTTTTATTTATAAAAATAATTTTTTTCATACATATAGAAAAACTGACACGTATTAGTTATTTGTTGTCGGTTGTCGATTGCCGTTTAGGTAACTGGACACGCGTATAAACAACAGTTTAAAAGACTCGAGCTAACTAAAAGCTCAAAAGAATCAAAACGTTCAAAGCACCTACTAATTATCCGGCCATATTCCGCCGGAAACTGCCCAACTTATCTGGTTCTCATGCTTCCCCTTTCCGATTATCCTTCTCCAGAGAAACCCAAAACCCCAACCTTACACCGCAAATTTTCATTAACCTACCTCCAAACCCTAATTCACCACCCTCGCTCATGGCTCATTCTCTTCATCTTCATCCTCCAGATCCTTATCCTCCTGGCCTCCCGCTCTCTCCCCATCTCCACTTCCTCCCCCCAATTCCCCGCTCCCATATCCCCTGGCCTCTCCGCCGCCGACGTCCGCAGCGGCAAAACCACCCAATGCCCCTCCGGTAAGGTATACATCTACGACATCCCACCAGAATTTAACACCGACTTATTACAAAAATGCGATGAGTTAAATCCCTGGGCCTCCAGCTGTGACACGTTTTCCAACAATGGATTCGGCCGGAAAGCAGCAGGACTCGCCGGGGTCGTGCCGGAGAATCTCGCCGATACATGGTACTGGACAGATCAGTTTGCTTTGGAGATTATTTACCACAGCCGTATGATGAATTATCATTGCAGAACCCTGGAGCCAGAATCCGCTACGGCGTTCTACATTCCATTCTACACTGGGCTTGCGGTGGGCAAGTATTTATGGACGTCGAATTACACATTCAGGGACCGTGACCGCCATTGCGAGATGATCCTGAAGTGGGTTCAGGATCAACCCTACTGGAACAGATCCAACGGCTGGGATCACTTCATCACCATGGGCCGCATCACATGGGATTTTCGCCGTTCAAAAGATGAAGACTGGGGGTCAAAATGTATTTATCTCCCCGGGATGAGAAACATCACCCGCCTTCTGATTGAACGGAACTCGTGGGACTATTTTGATATTGGTGTTCCATACCCCACCGGATTTCACCCCAATTCCGCTTCCGATGTGTCGCTTTGGCAGGATTTTGTCAACAAACGACGTCGCACTATCCTCTACTGTTTCGCCGGCGCCACACGTGGATTCATCAAGAACGATTTTCGAGGCTTGTTACTGAAGCAGTGTTTCAACGATTCCGACTCGTGCCGAGTCGTGGACTGTGGCGGGTCGAAGTGCTCAAACGGTACGTCCGCTATTCTAGAAACGTTTCTGGACTCGGATTTTTGTTTACAGCCTAGAGGTGATAGCTTTACTCGCCGGTCTATATTTGATTGCATGGTGGCCGGTTCGATTCCGGTTTTTTTCTGGAAAAGGACAGCTTACTATCAATACGAGTGGTTTTTACCGGGTGAACCGGGGAGTTATTCTGTTTTTATAGACCGGAATGAGGTCAAAAATGGAACCTCCATAAGAGGGGAACTTGAAAAAATTGGTAAAGAAGAGGTGAGGAGGATGAGAGAGAAAGTGGTGGAGTATATACCAAAACTTGTGTATGCAAAACCCAATGAGGGTTTAAAGGGTATTAAGGATGCATTTGATGTTGCTGTGGATGGAGTTCTAAGGAGAATCAAGGAACAAGAGGGAGGATATAAGTGGAAATAAGAAGAGAGACGGGGGTATGTTGGGGATAAAAGTGGGTTTTGAATGTGAAATAAATTAATATACTTAGGTTATATGGATGCAGCAGAACTAATGCAAGTTTAGGTGGACGTGAAGGGGGCGGGTATTATTTGGTTCTTGTGTGGTATACTTTGTATCATTTTTTTTTTTTTATAGATTTCATGTTGTAATTAGTATATATCCCTATAAAATTACAATTTAAGTTTATACTCCTTATAAACAGTTGCATTCTTAAACAAGTTTTCTATTATCAAAGGGTAAACTTGGACTTGGGAGAGATCTTTATTGAATCATCACATTTGGTCTAAGACCTGCCCAAAGGCAATAGGAATTGTTATATTGCTAAAGAGGGCATCAGGCATAATATTAATGGAAATCGTAGTTTGTTTGTGATTCAGAAGAAATTTGATTCAAGGCTGAGCACAATAAGCGTTCCCGCGGTATTTGTTGGTTAATTAGTAATTACGAACTTTCTGCTAACTAAGCTACGTTTGAATTGTTTTTATACAAGAATAACACAAATATAAAAGTAAGATGGGACATTAAATTTGAGGGGGGAAAAGGGGGATGGATAAGCCAAATATAAGTGGGGTACAAGTTACAACTTTAAGAAGTATGGGAAGCCGGACTGAACCCATATTTTGGATGCAAGAAAAACAACTATATTTTGGATGCAAGAGGTCTTGAATTCTATTCCTGCTGAAGACAGTAATGTTAAAATTTTAGCTAAACCAAGCAAAAAAAAAATAATAATAATAATCACATTTGCTCCCTTTCACAAAAAGTCACACTAATAAAAATTTACAAGTATCTTTTAATGATATATTTTTATTTCGTATTTATCTTATGAGTTTAGTTTAATTGAGTTATAGTAACGACATTTTTTAATAAGATCTTAATGATAAAATTTTATCATTTTCATACTAACATGAACAGAATGAATTCCTTTTTAAAACAAATTAAACTTTATAATCTTATTATTTAAAACTAAATAAGTTCATATTAATTTTAATTTAAAAATATTATAAATTAATTCTGAAAAATCAATATTAACCCTGCATTTTAGATCGGAGTATATGAAAGTCAAAAGGGCCCCCAAAGTTTATGTAAGGTCGAAAGTATACAAACAAAAGCATATGCAACACAAGTAAGTTTGATAGGATGATATTTTTTTTGGTTGGTCTGATAGTCCAAGCACATGCAGGGGACCAACCACATTATGGGACCAAGTCCAGTGTAAAGAGATGGACGTACTTGTGGGCCGTTGGCTTAGTGGGGTGGTCCAATGAGTTCTAGGTTCTAACAATCTATTTGGAAATACTAAATGTGAAATATACTAGTACTACTTTAGTACTTTGTATTTTGGCTTAGTATTGTTTTCACCTTAATCTGATTATCCTTCCATTAATCTAGTTTTCTGGGAGTTTATTTTTTAGAATTAAATAGCACTACTTCCAATCTTTTATTGATAATTATATTGTTAGTTCCTAATCTAAAGGCTTACAATGGAGGAGTAGCTATGGAGCTCGGCTCCTGTCTGATAACATGCCATGCCATCAGATTAACGGAGCTTTTCATATACTTCCTAATTTTAACTGTTTTTTATATTTCATTCATTTCATAAAAATATTTTTATTTATAAACTTTGCAAATATATATATATATATATATTTCGTGTATACTACTAAAGTTAATTAATAATTAATTTAATAGTGTAGTATAATACTAATAAAATTATACCGACAAATTAAAAATATTGTGTTATTTTGTTCTATTATTGCTAAAAATAAACTTCTTTTTTTGTAAAACAAAATAGTATATATGACTACCCTCTTAGTATCAAAATTAGAGATAACATGTTAAAATTTTAAAACAATTTATATTATTTAAATAAATATATTTATAACGTATATAAAAATATGTATTTTTATTTTATTTTACGAGTGATGCACAATTATTAAATGTGAATGGCAATATCGGAAGGCACATGAGGTGAGGAACACATTGATTGCTAATTTACTAGGGTGTTTCAACTACTTCCTGTCAGCAGGTGACCCATAATGCACCTAGACCATCCACGTCACTTTCATAGCCCATCAAATGATGGGTTTTTCACTCATCTGGACTACCATAGCCCATCAAATGATGATTTTTCGGTCATACGGACTTCTGTAGGCCATCAAATGAGATTCGGCTACAGGATAAAAATGTAAGAACTTCGATATATTTTAATAACTGATACGACATGTATTTTTGATATTTTTATATGGTTCTCTCCCATGTTAATATACAGTGAGTTCTATTTTTATGTAAAAAAAAATTATGTAAAAATATCAAAAACACATATAAAATAGTGTTCTCCAATATTTTATTGAGTCGCATAAAAAAAAATATAGATCTTAATATTATAAAATTTATACTTCAAAAATGTAATATTCTAATTTTTATACAAAGGTAGTAGCTTTAATCTATTACTGGTGATAATGACCAAGTGACCATTATATTTATGACAATACATACATTTATTTGGAAATGTGGAGTTTTTATTATACTCCTACAAAATAAATAAGTTTTCAATTATTTTAATTTGTTTATTTTCATTATTATAAAGCTATTGACATACATCAATGATTTATTTTTAATCACATATGTAGAGTTAAATCAATTGGGTACTAAGTCAGATTACTTATATACCCTGCTCGGCTATATTTTCAAAAGAAAACTCACTCGTACAAGTAAAGATGATAATACAAAATTATGAGCTTATGTAAAACTACATTTGATTTGAGTACTATGTTAATAGTTGTGTAACATAAGTTTGCTTTTCGATAATTCAAATTTATTTATTTCTTTTGTTATTATCAAATCAAATGAAAATTCAAATGTTATTATATTTTTGTATACCTTTTGCATTTGTAAGATTGAATATGTTTTAAAAAATAAATAATTTTGTTAACCATATAAAGAAACTAGATATCCTAATAACTCGGATTACACATAATTACATGTCTCGTATACAATATTTGAAAGGAGGAAAGTAACACATAAATTAATTATTTTACCGGCAACTTTTAATTTAAGTGGTACTCCACTTTCGTTAAGCAAGAAAGTGCTAGGTTCTATTCCCCAGATCAATAATTTTTTTTTTAAAACTAACTACTTCTATCACACCGATGCTAATTTACAACCTTAATATACGCAGTTAATTCGACCCATGGCCCATCGTAACAATTTTTTTCAGTCACTGTACTATATGTCAACTTACAGATGGATAATTGAATTTTTTTTTCTTACAGTCAACTCACTGTACTCGATTTTTCTAACACAAAGTTGAATTTCCGTCAGCGGGGTTAAGTTTTTTAACAGAATAACTACGTGGAAATGCCACGTATTGACGGAATCCTAACTGGAAGATATAGTTAACAAAATTTTAAACATTTGGTATAACCCACCCATTAAACTCAAATACCCATGCCCGCCCGAACCGACTCTACAAAATTCATCCATGTTAAATAAGGAATCAGACATCAAAGGGGGCAAAATTTAGGGTTCTTCGCAAGAGGAGAGTTCAGGCATCAAAAGGCGACTGGTTTGAAGTAATTAAAACCAAGAATCGAATACATAGGTGGAGTTAGAGAAGATGAGTACCTCAAGTGGAGTAGAGAGCTCGTATAGAAGGAAAATAGTGAGCAAGTGTGCAGATTTTGAGCGTGACTCTGCCGAATTCAATCCCATCGTATGCGGCTATGGAATCGTTGCACCTATGTGGGAAGCATGGAAAGATGGAACCCTAGATCCAGGTAGAAGATTTGTTGGGTGTAGCAGGTACAAGGTATGTGCATTTTCAATTTATAAGAAATTTTTTGGCAAGAAAAAAAGGGGTTTTTTAGTCACAAATCTTCATCTATTGTATCTTTTGAGCAGGAGCCAAAGATGTACTGTAGAATTTTCAAGTGGTGTGACCCTCCATTCATTGAGAGATCAAGGGAAGTGATAAAAAAATTGAGGAATGAACTTTACTCTGCAAACAGAGAAATACGAAAGCTGAAATTCCTTGAAAATGGAAGTGAATCAATTGTGGTCAAAGAATTGAAGAGTGAAAATGCCCAAAAATCAAAAACACTCACAAGGATGTGGATTGTTGTAATTTGTTCATGGATGATGTTTTTAATTTATATTAGTAAGAGAGGTTGATGTTTTTGATTGTAACTCTGGAAATTTGGTGTTTCAAACTTTTGAATGTAAAAGTTGAAGTTTGGTGTTTCATTGTATTGTGAAGAAATTTGGTGGTTGTTGTTTATGATTGTAATGAATGAAATGGAAAAACAGAGCATTTTGCTATGGTGGTAACATTGGTGTATTTTGCTCTGGTGATAACTTTGCTATGAAACAGAGTATTTTGCTCTTTTGTTGTAGTTGGTTTGACATGTAGTATAAGTTAGTACTATGAAACAAAGTATGAATGCAACAATAATACAACATACCAAACTTGACTGCAACATAATTTGGCAGACTGCACTAAAGTTATGTCACAACTAAATTGAAAAAAATGATAACCAAAAAACATTGAAAACAAATTTCTTTCAGTCAATAACATTGAACCATTACTCATATAACATTAACCATGTGTACCATTACAATAGAGCTAAAATCCTTTCATCAGTTGGTACAATTTATCCAAAATAGACCTTAACAGTAGTCCCATACATACATCCATACCAATTCAGAAGCTATAGCAAAGGAGCATCACCAGCTATCCCATACATACATAACCAGCTATACCAAAACACTTAGACCAACTATACCAAAACTCTATGCAATAGAGATGTGAACAACTACTGATATTCGAAGTGTTACTTACACACCAAAATATAAAACATAATAATCAGTTCTGACCAACTAGTAAGTAATTCCAGTACATGCTACTGTTTGGTGTTACTTGCACCCTTTTGCCTTGGTGTTTTAAGTGGTTTGGATGTTGAAGATTGTGACCCTCGAGTGTTTGTTTGTCTTTTCCTTGTGCTGTCATGGTTTGGTGGTGTAGAGACTGGTGGAGTGCAACCTTCCACAGTTGTTTCTGAGGTCTGTTTCTTCCTCACCAAGGTTGGAGTTGGCATCTAATTAGTAATACACAACACACTCATGTAAATTAGAGTCACAACTTATCAACAATACTAAAACTGCATAGGGTGAATAAGTTGGTACAATTACTTACAAATGTAACTTTGTCTTTCCCTTTGCTAGTCTCACCTACATTGTCAGGCCTTTGTGCAATTTCAATACCCTATGAAATAAAATACAAACAGTCAATAAAAAATACTTAAATGAAAATGGGACGTGACTGTAAAAAATACTTAGATGGATATCTTTTCTGCTTGGATTAGAAGGGTTTTCCACTCTTCTTGTTCTCCTTGGGGAATTAAGCCCATGGTTATGCAGGTAATTTCAGGCAGAGTTGGGTGTTTTGGACACCTGAGTCGATTGTGACCCTCTCCCTTGCATAGGGAGCAGTGCATCTTCCTCCCTTTCCTTGACACCCCTACCCACCTCCCCCCTGTTGGTTGCTCCATCTTCACACTCCTCCTTCCTTCTTAATCTTTGTGGTCTTCCCTTTAATTTTTTCTTCATTGGTGGTGGTAGCATAACATCACACTCAGTAAAATCCCAAAAGTTTTCCCATTGAGTACTTCTAGTGTGTGAGAATAAGTCTTCAGATAAGTCTCTCTAGTGTACCAGTTAGCTACATATTGTAGAGGGTTTCCATAGATAGAATGAATGGCTCTAACTGCATGAGAACAAGGGATTCCTGTTAAATCCCACACCCTACATGCACAACTTTGCTGCTCTAGGTTTACAGTGTACCCTCCTTTTCCTCCCTCTTTCACTTGGAATTTTGATTGTCCATCCCATAGAGCTTCACAGTGTGCAGAGTCTACAATAGCTGCATCTAATTTTTTTTTAATCCTTGGGCATATTAACTCTTCACATTTCTGCATTGCATCTCTCTTCTGGTGCAACCTCACCATGATTTGATCATGAATTTCAGCTAACATTTGAAGAACTAGCATATATCTTGCCTTAATTATCCATGCATTAAAGCACTCAGACATGTTGTTCTCTACAGAGTCAGATTTTGAATGAGTCTCAAAGAAAGCTTTGGACCATACCTTTGGATCTTGCTCCACCAATTTGTCATGTGCAGGAGTAGACAATCTGTTTACCTCCCTCATTGCCCTTTTAAAAGCTACAGGGTGTGTAGCAATGGATGCCTCCCAGAATGCTCTTTTTAGTGCTTGTGATGGATATTTCTTTCTCCAATTTACATAGATGTGCCTAGCACAGTTTCTATGCTCACTGTGAGGAAGATGGTCCTTAATAGCATCTTTCAGTCCCTGCAATACACATAATTAATCACACACAGTTCAAAGATATTAGAGTCAGCCCATAATTAATCAGATTCATACATTGCAGCAGGAGTAAATGAACAAAGATGCTAACCTTTTGTTGGTCAGATATTAGAGTCAGCCCATATCTATCTCCCAAATCAAGGTCAGCCACCAACAACTCTATGAACCAACTCCAGCTTTCATAATTCTCACTCTCAACCACACCCATAGCTATAGGAAATATTTGATTGTTTCCATCCCTGCCCACAGCAGATAATAGTTGTCCACCACACACAGTTTTCAAAAAGCAGCCATCCAAGCCAATAACAGGTCTACATAGCCCTTTCCAAGCCTTTTTCAAGGAATCATAGCATACATAAAATCTCTTAAATTTGGGCACATCATCAGGATTCAATCTGGTTGTTTTTATATCAACTGTGTTGTTCTTATTACTCTTAACTATCTCAGCCCCAAAGTCCCATACCCTTGCATAATGATCCTTCATGACTTGCTGAATTCCCTGTAATGCTAACTGCCTAACCCTCATGCACTTCACCTCTGTGACATCCAACTTCAGTTTCAACTTTATCTCTTCTTGCATTTCCCCCTTAATTTCCAGCTAGGATTCCTCCTAATCCTATCCCCATAGTAATCAGCCAAGTACTTGACTGTAGCAAGCTTATTTATAAAGACTCTAGTGCAATTGTGAATGTCTAAGAGAGATTTCACCTGCTATGTTTCAGTCCCTTGTATGTAACTAGCCCATAATCTCCATGGACATCCTTTCTCACACCTAATTTGGCATCTCTTGGAATCATTGACTGAATACCATAATTTCCTCCCATTTACAATAGAGTAGTCTCTAATGGCATCTTTAAACTCCTTTATGCTGCCAAATACCATGTACTCCTTAAACTTTATCAACTTCTTTTTTGTCTTACTATTGTATATAGCACATATATATTTTTTTGGTTTACTAGGGGGAGGTTCTACATAGCAAGCATCCTCATCTTCTTCACTAGTTTCAGAAAGAGACCTGAGTTGATCACTGTTCTCATATTCACTGCACCATGATGTATCATCTGAATCACTGTTCTCATATTCACTGTCATCTACATGATGTTCACTGCCCTCACCATCTTTCCCCCCTGTTTTCCATCTATTTGATTCAGATTTGGCTTATGTCCTGAGATATTTTCTTCCTCATTTACAGGCTCACCATCACCCTCTTCATTCCCATCATTCCCTTTATCTTGCTGATTTTCTCCTTCTTCTCCATCATTTCCTGCCTCCTCTCCCTCATTATCTCCTACATCCTCCAACTCTGTGTTCTTTCTCATGTCCCTCTTATACTCCCTACATCTCCTCCGAGCTTCTACTAATTCTTCATCACTACAGTCTGCATCAACATCACTATTAAGGTTATCATCTGTCTCAGCACATTCCTCAACTGCCCCTTATTTACCCCTTTTGGACATCCTGTTATGACTCTTTTTTATATTCTTTGTTTTTTTAGTCCTTTTCCTTTCACTCACATTAGTCCCTTCATTATCAGCCTCACCCTCAATCTCCCCAGCTTCATTTTCAGCAACATTTTCAATGACATTATCAGCCACATTTTCAAGAATAGTAGCAACAACATTATCAGCCACAGTTTCATCCACAATTTCAACCACATTATTAACAACATTATCAACCACATTATCAACAACATTAATACTATTATGTTCATGCAATATGGAGGTTTGGTCAGTATTATATGCCAATACATAGTCTACATAGAGATCAATGACACCAATTGGCAAGCAAACACTAACCATGTCTCTTATACTAGCATCATCATAAACAAGTCTAACACCATTTTTAAGTTCTACTCCATCAGTTTTAAAGTAAACAGATGACTTAGGATGATAACTAAGTTGAATAGCTAAGTCATCTATTGCACCCATACATATATAGTCAGGATCCAAGCGTGGAAAGTGATGAACATTACCTCCCACATAGTCACAAAAAGGAGCATTGATGAACCTCCCACCATAGTTTACATTTAATAGCACAATATTATCCGTCTGTACACAAAAATAAAAAATAATGAAAAACAGAGCATACACAGTATAAAACAAGAGCATGCATGGGGTATATGTATATATATAGGGTATATATGTATAATATATATGTAGTAGTGCTGATCATAAATAAGGGTTTTAAAAATCTGAAAAGGAAACAAATCTTTAACCTAGGGTTTATGAAAAGGGACAATACTACTACAAAATAACAATATTTATTGATCAAAGCCAGAAGAGGGGACAAAAGGGCCATACCTGTCGTCGACCGTTAGCCTCAAGCGACCAACACACTCGAAATTAATACACAATTGATCAACAGTGAGGATCGATTTCGTCTTCAGATAAGGATCGAACTCCTTTAGGGTCGTTACTAAAATTGTTGGATCGATTTGATAAAGTGGGAGGGTTTGTTCTTGAAAATAGATTTTCTTACACAAACAAATTGAATCAAACCAAACTCGATTTGGGTTCCAAGTTCCAACGAATAGATATTATGTGTACATGTGATAACCACTACAGGCTGTTTTGGACGGAGTATTTCCCTCCAGATCTACATAAGCATGGCCACATCAGTTTTTTTTAACATGTCAGCATCTTAGGTGTATTGTTCCGTTTAAAGTCAATGAAGTTAACGATTTTTTTAACTTTATGTTAGAAAAATCGAGTACAGTTAGTTGACTGTAAGAAAAAAAGTTCAGTGATCCATCTGTAAGTTGACCTATAGTATAGTGACTGAAAAAACATTTAACCCTAAGATCGGGGCAATGTTATTCTTTATGAGCTCTTCTATTAGAACATGATAACATTGAATATGAATATTTTATAATTTTATTTATTTATATTTTTATTCTTTATTGAGGGTCAAAATACAAATAAGTAAAATTATAAAGTATTCCAGCCCAATTATCATGCCCACATAAAATTTTTCTTTTGTACCTCACAGTTGTAAAAGTATATTTAATTATCATGTACCTAAATTATATTATTATAATTTTATATTTAATAATTTTTAAGTACATATATATTTGATAAATGTATAACTCTACTTTTAACACGATACAAATATGTTATATTAATTTATTTAAAATAGGCTTAATTAAATATTGTTACCCTGAACTAAGCATTCTCATTCCACTTCGGTACATGTTCTTTCAATTTTTCAATTAAAGGATTCAATTCCCAATTTATTCTAATTTAGTTTAATTTACTAACGTGTATATCATACTTGGCAAAAAACTAAAATTAGAGGGGAAAAAATTAAAGAAAGAAGCAACAAAAAAATGTAGGGCGAGAAACTAATAGATGATGTTTGATTGCATCTTAATGTATCTTAATAGTCCACCTTTTAATATCTCTTAAGAACTCACATATTTGTATTAAGAGCTTCTCTGAATAGTTAAGATATAAATATGAGTCTAAACTATTTAGAGGACCTCTTAATACAAAAATATGGACTGTTAAAATATATTAAAGACGAGCTCTTAAGATACATTAAGATACAATCAAACACTTGCTTATTTCTTCACTTCGAACTCAATATAAACGTGATATAGCATTACTCTTCCAAATTGGGGTGGTCTGCTATTTTCGAAAGTTGTAGTTGTATAATGTATTAATTTATTAAGATACAGGTATCTGGATGAAATTTAACAAAATCTTTGCAGGAATTTTTGGACAATTAATTTCCAATCTAACGGCAACTCTGCAATGTCCTAGGGTTTTACTATCCAACGGTGCGCAAAGCCTCCGCCTCCATTTCAAGGACCTCCACCTGTCAAAACAGAATAAGAAGACAAACCCTAAAACCCTCTTTCTTTTCTTTCCTGCTTCTGCAACTCAGTGCCACATTCCTTTTATAGCAGGAGAGACCTAATTCTCCCTCTAAAAGTTTCACATAATTATGCCGTCTCTATCTATTTCTGAACTTATCTCCCCCAACGTTCACAAAGAGAAGGAGAAGGAGAAGAAGAAGATGAAAACAACACCACAATCACTGAAGCCCTAGAACTGGACTCTTCTGTTGAAAAGAAGAGCAAGAAAGAGAAGAAGAGTAAAACGAATTCATCTGATTCTAATAAATTTACCTTCAATAATTCGGAAGAGAATTTTCTGGAGAAGAAGATTAAGAAGAAAGAGAAAAAGCGTAAAGCTTTGGAGGATGACGACGAAGAGAGAAGTGAAACTAGCTCCGAGCTCGGGGAACCGATGAATTTGAAGGATAAGAAGAAGAAGATAAAGTTAATGGAGCCTGAAGAAGAACAAGAAGAGGAAGTGAATCCTAATGCGGTTTCGAGTTTTAGGATTTCGGAGCCTTTGAGAAACACATTGAAGTTGAAGGGGATTGAAGAGTTGTTTCCAATTCAAGCTATGACTTTTAATACTATCCTTGATGGTGCAGATTTGGTTGGTCGAGCTCGAACTGGTCAGGTAACTAAGGATTCTAATGACTTTTAAGTATGATTATGGTTATTAGTTAAAACTACATGAAGGATATTGTTGACGATGCTAGAAATATGGTAATTCACATTTTTGTGAGTGAGAATTTTCACCTTTATAATGGAAAGTGCTATCCTTTATAATGGAAAGTGCTAACTACACTGATGTAGCCTTACTCCTTATAGTAGCTCAGAATTGAGAAACCTCGTATCACATTTATGTTGAGTGCCATTGTAAAACTTACTAGTCTGGAGAAACATTACTAGTTAACCTGTTACAAGATTGGATAACGAGTCTGCCTTTGAGTGCTTTGTGATCATGCAGGGTAAAACCTTGGCCTTTGTGTTACCCATATTGGAGTCCTTAACAAATGGATCCTCAAAAGCATCTCGAAAGACAGGTTATGGGAGGTCACCAAGTGTTCTTGTGCTATTACCAACTAGGGAACTGGCTACACAGGTATTATGCAATAACTTTACGTCAAAGAACTTTTATTGAGCACTAATTCTGAGTCTTTCGGTTCACTTATTGTTATTTCACCTTTTATTTTTGTGATAGGTGTTTGCTGATTTTGAAGTCTATGGTGGGGCTTTGGGGCTAGCATCATGCTGTTTATACGGGGGAGCTCCCTACCAGTCTCAACACAATCAGCTGAAAAGAGGGGTTGATATAGTCGTGGGAACACCTGGTCGAATTAAGGTATACTTTTCTGAACTAAAAATTTATACCTAGCATTTTACAAATAAAGTTAATAAACTGACCTGTCTTTTGTGAAAATCTTGTTGTAGGATCACATAGAGAGAGGAAATATTGATTTCAGCTCATTGAAGTTTCGCGTTCTTGATGAAGCTGATGAAATGCTGAGGATGGGTTTTCGTTGAAGATGTGGAACTTATTCTAGGTGATTTGCTAGACATAAGCATGTGCTTAGGCTTTTGTTGACTGATTTTCTTGTACCATATTATATGGAACCATTACTGTATCATTTATCTTCATGTGTGTCATCAATTATAAATTTACCTTTGATGGTGTTCTATATTGGAAGAATAAAATCCAAGCTGGTATAGATGAGAAAATAGAAGTGGCTGTGTTTTCTATGTGGTCTTTAATTGCTTCGGTAACTGCATGTGGGTTTGTTAACTTGCCCCTTTTTAAACTTTGAAGGCAAGGTAGAAGATGCAAGCAAAGTTCAAACTCTTCTATTCAGTGCAACCTTACCAGCTTGGGTGAAGCAGGTTCATTTTGTGACCCATTAACTTTGTTGATACTATTCCCATCCCCCTTTCCCCCATCTAATAGTCAACCTTCAGATTTTATCTGTCAAAAGTGTTCCTGTATCCCCCTGTCAAACCTCCTGTTCTCTGGTCTGACGTAAACTTATGTTTTGCATCGGTTAGATTGCTTCTAGGTTTCTGAAGCCAGACAAGAAAACTGCAGATCTTGTTGGTAATGAGAAAATGAAGGCCAGTATAAATGTGAGACATATTGTTATTCCGTGCTCCAGTTCTGCCAGAGCACAGCTTATTCCTGATATTATTCGCTGTTATAGCAGGTTAATCTTTTTAGACCTTGAAACTTGTGAATTATGATCTTCTGACATTTTGTACATTGTTAATAATTCTCTCAATTTCTTATCTCATGGGCTGTGTTGTTTCAGTGCGGGTTGTACAATCATTTTCACAGGAGACAAAAGATTCTGCTTCTCAACTAGCTGGGATATTGCCTGGAGCACGTGCTTTGCATGGGGACATACAACAGGCCACACGTGAGGTAAAATATCATTGACACAAAGGTTTGTCTTACGTTATTCTTCTAAATTTGTAAACCTGATGTTCCATATGATTTTTTATTTTTTGTAAATATTTGATTTTTGGGGTTTCCTAGCTAAAATATCTTTTGGGAATGAAAAGGCCTTGAGTTTGTCCCCACCATATGCAGAATTGCAGAACCTATATGGAGCTTGGAGCCCCTAAATATATTGCGCCATGGGGAAATAAAAGAAAATACAAAACAAGGAATGTTGCAATAATTCCTTCAGCTAGTAAAGAACTATTTGTGGGACTATGCATTGATATTGATGGCTTCACACTATACGTGAAATAATTTGTCTAATAACAAACTATGATACTTCGCGGAATTCATGATACTTGACCTCGTGTGTATATATACAATGTTCGAAAAATCTAAAAGCGGTACGAGGCGTTTTTCTCCGGACGAGGCGAGGCGTAAGCTTCAAGGCGGAGATTTGAAGACCTAAAAGTCTCCAAAAAATTATGAGATTAATTATTTATGTGTAAAGTGGTAATTTGTAATGAATTTTATTTATTTTAAGTAGTATATACATGCTTATACTATTTAAATGTATTGTTCTATATAAAAAACACAATTAAATTAACTTTAAATAGATTAAAAATATATTAAAATCATATATATACATTATTCCGACCAATGTTATGATCAGATGGTCACTTTTACTTAATTTTGGTGTACTTGGAGGTTAATTCTATTAGTTTTAACTTTTTTCACAGCAATAAGAATCACCCAATATGTAAATAAATGGGATAAAAAGTCATTCATGTTATTCTATATAACAATATCAGAATAACAATATGTATTTACAATAAAATACATATTAATATAACAATATCAGAATACATATGTAACAATATCAGAATAACAATATGTATATCAGAATATGTATACAATATGTAAATATGTATGTATGCAGTATGTTATTTAATGTATGTATGTATGAATATGTACTAAACTAAAAAGAAAATAAACTAAAAGAATTAACATAAACTAAAAACAAAACATTAACAGAAAATAAAAAAAAATGTCGGCAAACAGAGGACAGGAAGAGGACTACTCGATCGACAGAGGAAGACGAAGAAGGACAGACGAAGAAGACGATCAACAGAGGAAGAAGAAAGACTGTCGCAGAGGAAGAAGGAAGACGAAGAAGGACAGGGGAAGGAATACCTGGTTAGGACACGAAGCAGTCGATGGCACGAAATGGCTTGTAAGTTTTCGAATTGGTCTGATATTAGATTTAGGTTTTTTTTTAACGCCAAATTCGAGCCCATGCCTCGCGTCGCCTCGAGGTGTAACGCCTTGAGGCGGACGCCTCACTAGAAAATGGCGCAAGTCTCGTAAGTCCCCTTGTATGCGCATGCCTCGCTTCAGATTGTTTTCGCCTCACTACGAGGCGCGCCTCGAGCGCTTTTTCGAACATTGTATATATATATATATATATATATTTCAATTTACACGAAAGGATTCCTTCAAATTTGATAATATCCATTCAACTTGAGTTGAAGTGTAGTATCATATTTTATTGAACGTTACAAGAAAAATATTTTATCATACCAACCCTTGTTTGCTATGTTACACGGACTCGGATACATTGTTCGGTTGGATACGGTATTTTGAAGACGACGCGGGTACTCAGTTTTGTCAATTTTTTACACTTAAGTGAAGTGTTCAGTACCCATATCCTTGTCCGATTGTCGAGTGTCGGACATGAGTACTTTAGGGCAAAGTGAAGAGTCGGTGTACCATAGCTCGTTTGTATTACCTTTTAATGAACTGAAGTAGTCTTGATTTCCTATGTCATACATAGGGTTATTTAGTTGTCTGCATAGGGTTATGTAGACCATTATGTTAACCTCGTTTCTAAAATATTTGCGATGCTTCCAGGTCACTCTTTCTGGATTCAGATCAGGCAAGTTCTTGACTTTAGTGGCTACAAATGTAGCAGCACGGGGACTAGACATCAACGACGTCCAGTTGATCATTCAGGTCTTTCCCTTCCTCTGTCTATTTGCACTCTCTTTGTCTCTTTCATGTATGCATTTTTTCCCGTATTTGAAATTTGGTATGTTTACTTTACTGACTATAGTTTTGATGCTATAGTGTGAACCACCACGGGATGTCGAAGCTTACATTCATCGATCTGGACGGACGGGGAGAGCAGGTAAATCTTAAATGATATATTTTTGAGTTGTCTTGTCTTTATATGTTAATTCAAATTACTTATTTTTTTCAGTTTTCTTCAGGAAACACGGGTGTTGCTGTTATGCTTTACGATCCAAGGAGGTCAAATTTTTATAGGATAGAAAGAGAGTCTGGTGTGAAAATCGAGCACATAGCTGCTCCTCAGCCTGCTGATATTGCTAAAGCTGCTGGCCTAGAAGCAGCAGAAACAATCACCGAAGTCTCTGACAGGTATTTTTTCCCCTCTGTAAATTTCTATAGATTCTCTAATGTGTTTTCATGAAAATAACGTTTACATATCAACTTTTCTTAGTGTAATCCTGGTCTTCAAGTCTGCCGCCGAGGAGCTACTAAATACATCTGGTCTATCACCAGTAGAACTGCTGGCAAAGGCACTTGCCAAGACCACAGTGAGATATATTGTTTTGTACTGTTTGGATTAGAAACTTTGATGTCTTGGTATGATTGTCATACTTGAGCCTATTTGTGTTGTGCAGGGTTATACTGAGATTAAGAGTAGGTCACTTCTGACTTCCATGGAGAACTTCGCCACAGTTCTGCTTGAGGCTGGAAGACCCATCCACACACCATCGTGAGTGCCTTTTTACCCTTACATTTCATTTTTTGTGTGGGCGAACTCATCATTTTACAACATATGATGAGAAACTGAACAAGTCTATGTAGCAACATGCATAATGGTGTTTGCGTCCTTTGTGATCCGCTGTCTTGTTTTGATGGTTTTGGAGTTTTTTTAACTGCAACATAGGTAAGATGCCTTGAAACGGTAACCAACATGTGCTATCCTATCTAACCCTATGAACAAAATATAAGAGAGAAGAATAAAAGGAGGCAAAGTTTTGATGAGAAGGGTTTTATGTTGTCCTATATGCCACCATGAGCATCAAATAAGCCAAACTCTTGTTGTTAGTTAAGCTTGCTCTTCACACAACTAATGCATACATATCTAAAATTGATTTTGTTGAGGCTATGGAATATTGTTTCCACCAAAAATCTCCAAATCGGATAATTTTGATGGTTCATTTTAATGTTTTGATGTTTCCCAATTGACAATTGTGTGAGAGGGGGACATTGAAGGGTTGGTCCAATTCATTAAAGTTGTAATGAATCATTGCTTCATGCATGAGTTCAACTTGTTGATCAAATACTCGAGTTAAATTGAGTAAATGAAATTCAAGTCCTTCTATAGATTCTGTCCAATACAGATTAGATTGTTAAACCATATTGTTACAAGTCATTATCTGGAATTCCTGTGATTGTAATCGATTGGGAAGAGAGACAGAAAGAAAGAAAAGAGAGAGAAAGGGGGGTGGGGTTGAGTATGAAGGCTCAACTTGTTGACAAGGATCTCAGTTTGTTTGAGCAATGTATTTCTAGTATACATCTTGAGAGATGTACTTATTAGCACGTCTTATACCCTCCAAGAAATCCTGCTCATTACTCGCCTGGACTTTTTCTGTAAGCTTATTTTGTTGGAATGATATCCAACTCATTCATTGGGGGTAGTAGTGTCCAGAAAAGGTAAGAACACTTGCTTGACCATGAGGCTTAAGATGTTTATAAATATCTCAGTTTGTTAGCTCATTTTCTTGAGATGTGTCATCTTTAGCATGTGTTGTACCTTGGAAGAAAGATCATTACTAATTGTTTGACCGCATTTTTTCTGTGACCTGTTTTTTGTCGAAAGATATTCTTTCGTAACCTAAGAAGCAAGGATATGGGTGTGTGACACGGAGATACGGGGGTTCGTCAAATCTTAAAAAACGGGGACTCAGGTGTGGCCGGGATATGTCACATATTTAATTAATACATATGTATATAATTATATATTAAGGCTTTTCAAAACAAGATTTTCATATATCTTAAGTCCAGAGACTTGTTTGTATATGTATAATTACTGACTTGGGGGACTATATACTGAAATTGTACAATAATTTGGCTAAATATTTAAAGATGGGGCTCTGTTCGTTCACACATTCACAGAACGACAGAGATCGATGTCACGCTACCAGGAGAAAAGAGAGAGGAGAGGAGAAAGAAAAGAGAAAAGAAGAGATCAACGGAGAAGGGATCGATGTTGGCAGCCACCAACGTCGCGTGATCGACCGTCACAACAATATTTTTTTCTTCTCCTTAAGGATTGATGTCAGCAGCCACCAACATTCCGCGATCGACTGTCGCAGCAAGTATCTTCTTCAGTCGTCATTTCCTAACTGGAAATAAACCCTAAGACGCCTAAGCCGCGAATTCCATAATAAATTTTAGGGATACGGAAATAGGTGCACCCCGTGCACAATTCGTCTCCTACTTGTCGCATCCCTGCTTCCTAGTCCGTAACTTACATTATGAAAAAAGTTGCGCATTTTTTTTACCTTGTCAGATGTATTTTTACCTTTGGAGATATGTAAAATGAATAAATGATGAAGTAGAGAAAATTGTGATTGCAGATTTAATGATCTGGTGGTTTAAGTCGCCCACTTTTTTACTTATTATTTCTTTCTCATGATTTTCCAGCGTTGCTTATAGTATCTTGAGGAGGTTTTTACCTGAAGAGAAAGTTGAGACTGTTAAGGGTCTTGCTCTGACAACAGATGGGAGGGGAGCTGTGTTTGATGTGTCTGCAGACGATTTGGACATGTTCCTTGCTGGTATGTTCTTAATAAATACTCCCTCCGTCTCTTTTTAAATGTCTTTTAGAAAAGTGTTTCTCTTAATATCTATTAGTTTGAGAATTTCAATTAAGCATTTAATTGTTTGGTTTCCAATATTACTTCAAATGTTAAATACCCTCCATCCCATATTAAATGTCCTAATTTCTTTTTTAGGATGTTCCAGAATAAATGTCTTATTTCTATGTTACTACCTCCGTCCTACAATAAGTGATTTTTTAGGCTTAACATTTTTTTTCAAAATAAGTGATGTGTTAGAATTTCAATACAATTTTTACAATATTTTTTCATATGTGCCTTTATGCAACTAATGGTATTTATTGCGTATTTATTGGGAAGTTGAAAGGTTGAAGAAAGAGAAAGAGAAAGAGAGACCAAAATGCAATAAAAAAAGTCTCAAACAAAACAAAGAAAGTATATTAAGGGTATTTTTGTCATTTTAACTTGTGTATTGGTATGTGTGATTTAAGCTAAAAAAACACTTAATGTACTTATTATGGGACGGAGGTAGTAGTAACTATATTTATCATATGTAATTTATATTATGAATTGGTGTATAGTATACCACTTTCAATATAACATCTCTTTTTATTTAATGTACTTATTGGGAATGTGAGAGTTACAAAAAAAATAAAAATCTAGGGAATTAAATGATGTGGGAAAGTAATTATTGGGGTCATAGAAAAGTGAAGATATACTTCAATTAATAAGTAATCAAAAGGGTAATTTAGGTAAAAGAAAATTGTATTAATCAGCGTGCCGAAACTAATTAGAACGTTTATTTCGGGACGGAGGGAGTATAATTTTGGTTTTCTCAGTACTTTCTATCCAATAAGTAGCACTCATTTTTCAATACAAGGATAATATTGACATTTAAAGTTATTTTTAGCCAAGAAACATAATATTGATTGTTTTTCTTAATATGTGCACCCACTTCTAAAAAGACAAATAATAAGGGACGAAGGGAGTATTATGCATGAATAGTTTGCATGAAATGCTATAGAATGCTGATATAAATAATAATGTAGGACTGTTGTCTTTCTTCCCATCAAATATATTTCTGAAAATTTGTTGACAATTAATTGTCTGTAAATAACAGCAAAATATAAATTCACGGTTATGTATTTTAATCTTACTATTTAGCTTTTTATGGCTGTTAGGCACTGGCGGAATTAGGGGGGGGGGTCTAAGGGGGTCATATGACCCCCTCAACCTTGGAATGAAGTATGCTATTGTTAGTTAAACTTGATCTTTATGATGTGATGGTATTAATTCATTTGCTTCCTCATGTTGTTCTATTTATAATAAATTAACAATATTACTATAAGAAAAAATAATATTAAATAAGTTTGATGATTAATTAATTAATATTGCACTCATTTGTCTTACTGACATAATCATACCTTGGTATCAATTTTTTGTAAATGAGAATAATTTAATTCATTTTCTTACTTTGAGTGGCTCGTCTCAGTTGTCTCCAAGGAAGATGATTAGAAACACAATATAAAGTTTTGAATATATAATACTACATCCGTCCCACAATAAGTACTTTTTTAGGCTTAACATTTTTTTTCAAAATAAGTGATGTGTTAGAATTTCAATACAATTTTTACAATATTTTTTCATATGTGCCATTATCCAACCAATGGTATTTATTGCGTATTTATTGGGAAGTTGAAAGGTTGAAGAAAGAGAAAGAGAGACCAAAATGTAATAAAAAAAGTCTCAAACAAAACAAAGTATATTAAGGTTATTTTTGTCATTTTAGCTTGTGTATTGGTATGCGTGATTTAAGCTAAAAAAACACTTATTATGGGACGGAGGTAGTATTATAATTTGTAATTTATCTATAAAAGTAGCTAATCAGTTGACTAAAAATTTCAAAATCTGATTAATAGTTTCATAGTTCGGAAGGATAGGATGTTGTGAAATACTATAATTGGACAAAATGAATTTGAAAGAAGCACGTCAAGTATCAATAAATAATTTTTTTTACTGATGTATTTAGACCCTTCCTTTAAAAATGTTCTGGTTCCGCCACGGGTTAGGCTTGAGCTATTGCGTCATTTAAATGGTGTACCCGACTTTTAAGAAACAATGCTTTTGTTTTAATTTTGTTTTTTTGGGGGTGGTTGCAGGCCAGGAGAATGCAGCCAATGTTAGTTTAGAGGTGGTGAAAGAATTGCCACCATTGCAAGAGAGGGACCAGCCAAGAGGGGGAAGATTTGGCGGTGGTCGTGGTGGCTTTGCTGATCGGCGAAGTGGTGGTAGGTTTTCGGGGGGACGTAGTGGTAGAGGTGGATTTTCTGATAGGAGAAATGACAGATTTTCACGAAACAACAGATGGTGAAGAGCTCTGCAACCGTTTGGTGATGCCATAGAGGCATAGCAATTTTGTACCTTGAGTAGTGTTGTTACTGTATATTGCACCCCCTATATGTGGTAGTAGTAGTATGTTTGGTCCTTTTAAACTTACACTTCAAGGTAGGGAATGCAATATAATATGTTGGTTTTATGTGTGATTTGGAGAGAACCTGAATTGATGCTTAATTTTGTTTGTTTACTGTTTATCCATATATTGTACTCTTCTCATTAAAAAATTAAAATTTCAATTTGAGTTTGATATATTAAATTTTACAATCGGTCAAGTTTAAAATGAATAAATTTTGTGATTAATATTTTTGTTATAAGTTATATAATTATAATAATTATATTAATTAAAATTAAATAAATTTAAAATTTATTATGTCCTGATTTGAATTTAAAAGCTAAATAATATCCTTAATTTTGAAACAGACAGAATTTTTACCAAGAGAAATGAAGACAGTAGTTTTTATTTCTTTCATCTTCTTGCATATACAGTACAGAGAGATGATATTATTTAATTTATTATTTATTTTTGTTGAAAAGTAGTCTCAATTCTATGATGATTGTCCAATGTCCTCGAATAAATCATTAAAATTTTAATATTATAACATTTCAATAGAATTATACTGTCAACAAATTTAAGAATAAATATAAATAAAATATATATTTTTTTACAAATTGGTAACGGAGCTTCCAGAATATTTCAGAGTCCAGAATCTTCCAGGGCCGCCACCGATCAGAAACAAAAATATTGAGACGCCAGGCTGGCTAACTTCAACACCTGTCGCTCGCTCTGTACTTCTCTTCTTTCCTCTGTCGCCTGCTGATTTTCTATTATAGGTATTTCAACTTTAATTGATTTTTGCCCAAAAATCATGGGTTGGTACAGAAGATCAAAGCTCGCTTTCGATACGATTCGGATTAATCAGCCTAATTCTTCTGCACCCATTTTGAATAAAATTAGAATTTCTGGGTTTTCTCTTACTTCTCCGACTCCCAAAAACTTGGGGTTTCAATTTGGATCCAAACAGAATTCGTACAGTCTTTCACTTGGACTAAGGCATTATTATGTTGATAGATTCCAAGTTCATCACTTTCGGCCACGAGGACCTCGAAAGTGGTTTCAAAATCCAAGGTATCTGTTCATTGTTACTGTAGTGGGTTCTGCTGTTGTTATCACTGTATATTATGGGAATTTGGAGACAATACCTTACACAAAAAGAACCCATCTTGTACTTTTATCACCAAGCCTCGAGAAACAGATTTGTGAAGCCCAATTTAAGCAAATAATGGCTGAATTTAAGGGAAAAATACTGCCTGCAATTCACCCGGATAGTATTCGGGTCACGTTGATTGCTAAAGATATTATTGGGGCATTACAAAGAGGGTTGAAGAAAGAAGACACGTGGACTGATTTGGATTATGCCTCGGACCCCCATGAGAGTGGTGGGTATGAGGCTTTGGTGGCACTAACTCAGAGTTCTGAAGGAAAATGGCAAAAAGAGGATGAGGTTCTTGATGATAAATGGGTTCAGCAGAGTAGGAAGAAGGGCCAAGAGAGAAGGGTACAGTCCTCGACCGCGCATTTGGAGGGTCTAAATTGGGAGATTTTGGTGGTGAATGTGCCTGTTGTTAATGCATTTTGCCTACCCGATGGGAAGATTGTTGTGTTTACAGGTTTGCTTGATCATTTTAAAACGGATGAAGAGATTGCAACCATAATTGGGCATGAGGTATATGATGAGTTTTGTTTTTTTAATTTAGTAGATATTGTTCAGACATTAGCAAAAGTTTGTTCAGTCACTTCAGTGTGATTAACGGTTGTTGTTTGTATGTATGTTTGAATAGGTTGGGCATGTTGTTGCTCGACATGGAGCTGAAGGGATTACAAAGAATCTGTGGTTTGCCGTTACACAGTTGGTTCTTTATCTGTTTGTTATGCCTGACGTTGTCTACTCAATGTCAACTCTTTTCCTAAAGCTACCTTTTTCACGGAGGTATAGTATAAGGCCTGGTTTTACTTAAATTAGTGATTGTTGATTTGTTTCTGTTGTAGATCGTGTTCATGCTAATTATGTTTTCTTAAGTAGATATTCATGGTTGTTAGGCCTTGCAGACTTCTTAAGGAGATTTTTTTAATGTTTTATCATGTGCATTGGTTACCTCGCCTCATTATTTATATCCTTGATGATATATATTGACCAGCTCAATGAATTACCTTTTGGCCTTACGGGTACTGCTTTTGCAATGTCAGTTTCATTTCTTATAGTAAACTGTTGGATGCAGAGCCAATAAATCTCCCTAAGGGCCTAAGATAATATAAGAGGCCTTGATACTCAGCATATCTAATGGACATGTTGAAACTTGAAACTAGTTTACATTGCCTACCTGGTGAGGAGACCTAGTTTGTAAGTTCATGGTTGACACTGGGTTTTCTTACTTAAAAGGTTGGAGTATGGACCAAAGACAGCTGTTGGAATTTGTCTTACTTAGTGGACATTACAAAGAAGTCCTTAGAGATCTCTAACATTGGGACAAAGGAAAATCTTTGCGTCTGTTGGTGTATTGGATTTTGTAACTCAAAGCAATAGTGTTACTTCAAGTTACCTTGGTCATAAACAAAAATAATGCTCTGCAAAGTCTTAAAAACAAAAGTTTTTGCAAGTTTTAGTCGAAGTATTTTTTATGCATTTAAGTCTTAGTTTACCTTCCGGATCTTGAGTTAGATTGATCCTTGATGCATTTGGAGCATCAACATTTGTATAGCGATAGAGATCCTTTGTTGTTTGTCGGAACAACCTTTACCTTTGCAAGGACAAAGTATTAGACCTTAAAAATTGATACTGTTTGGTTCTTGTTATTGCAAGTATTCTAGATTGTCTGTCCAATTTAGACATCATTGGTAGTACTCCCTCCATTCCAATATAAATGACGTTTTACACAATTTGATTTATTCCAAAATATTTGACGCTTAATGAAACCAAAGCATAATTAATATTTTTTCTTCCAAATTTACCCTTATCCCTGTTTTCCAATAAGTGTTTAATTAATGCACACAATAATTAGTTTTTTTAACTTTTCATTGCATTAGATTAGGTGTAGGCTACCTGCCTTTCATATTCCTTTCATTCCTAATACATATTCATAACAGTGGAAGATAAGGAAGATTGGAAGAGTGTGAGAGGGGAGAGAGAAAATATTTATTAAATAAGGGTATTTTAGTCTTGTACAATAATTTTTTACTCATATTAATAGCTTCCTTAATCCATGTGCAAAAACCTTAAACGACACTTATTTAGGAAGGGATGAAGTATAAGAAATTGAGGTTGCTGATGTCATTGACGATGTGTCAAAGTCATGTTCACAAAGTTGTCTGTTCATTTATGCTGGATGTATAGCGGATGAAATATCTATCATTATCACGGTATCACCTCTACTGTAGCCTTTTCACATCAGTTCTAGTCGTATCGCTTGGAATATTATTCCCTGTTTTTACCTTGTGCCCATTTATGTATAATAATTGGTGATCTTATTTAGTTTTGGTGTTACATAGTAAAGTCTCACTTCAAAATTCTTAATAACTTAGATGTTAGTAATTGGTGGCATTGTTAATGGTGCCAGCTTTTGGAGATGCAGCAGGTTATATTTCTGCTGAAGCTTTGTCAGAAATGACGGCAGGGAGTTGCAATTCTACTTTTTGAGAGTGAGACTTAAAAGAGGTGTAAATGCTTTTGTATAACCCAACTCCAGATTGAGGTTAAATAGTGGTGAGTATTAATATACAGTTGGAAAAATCCAATGACAGTTTAGGAAGGCTCAAAATAGGATGTGTTTCTTTGCAAGCTTGACTTACTTGAGAGTGGATGGTAGCCAACATGTGGAGAAAGGGTTTTTTATAGGGAGAGAGGTTGAGTAAGGGGGGCGACAACTAATAATTCACATGTTAGAATTATCCTGTGGTATTTTTGGAGAGTCCTTGTTCTTCAGCTTCATTGGTGAGCTGTTATCTTATAGTTGAGGAACACCTTTGGACGTTGGCAGCAAGTCTGAAGCTCTCAAATTACTTTGTACTCAATTTCGTTCAAACATTAATTGCTGCTGTAATTGTCTTTGTCTTGAATTTGTCCAGAATCACGTGTGGAAAGATCACCATATGATAATATTGATGCCTAAGTTATTATGAAATACTCCTTGTAATAGCTTCTGAAGCTAACAGCATCCTGCCCCCTCATGAGTCTTGACAAAGAAGCTCGGCCCAAAAGGTGGTGCGTATGATTTTTCGTGTTGCCTTCTGTTTTCTCAACATATTCCCTTCCCATCGTATTTAGGTCAACTGAGCTAGCAGGACAGATCACATTTACTTGCTAAATGTAGAGAAGAAAATCTCCTCTATCTGGTTTGTGACCATGTGTGATGCAAGTGCTGCTTTGAAATTAATATTCGATATGTACCAGGCTGGTTATTAGGTTAATTTACTCAAATCAGTCTGTAGATTTTGAAATGTAATGCGTAGGGGTGTTTCATTTTCAAGAGGGTTTAAGCGATCAATCTTCTGAACATCTACAGGTAGATATTGGTTCAATATGTGAGTTCATTATTTCTATGATAAGTTTATCGAATATGTGAGTTCATCATTTCTATGATAAGTTTCTCGAATAATCGTTTACCCTTAAAAGAACGAGCGGTAGAATTGGTCGTAAATTTGGTGCTTGAGGATTCATACACATTATTGGATCATAATCATGGACATTGTTATTATGTCGAGCTGATTTCATAATGGAGTTCCATGAACAGTTGAGAAGATCTTAGGTGTAAGAAGTTTCTCATTTGATAATTGGAATTCTTCAGATAGTAGTAACAATAGTAGCTGGAATATGGAGAAATTAATTGACCAAGGCACACTTGGTTTCTGCCATAGGATATGAACAATAACCAGAACCATCTTGGATGGTGCAGGGATAGTCGAAACTCTGACACTCTGACATTTGATAACGTCACTACATTGTCATTTGAATTTTGCTATTCATGTTTCTGTCTATTATGGTTTCATAGGAATCCAAGTTTAACTTGTTTTTTTTTTGAAGGATACTAATATATTTTTGGTGACTGAATGTATAGCTTTCCTAGAACTCATGTTCTGATTTTGTTCAGTTAAACCATTGACTTTGTGATTAGGATGGAGATCGAAGCAGATTACATTGGTCTGCTTTTACTTGCTTCTGCTGGCTACGATCCTCGAGTTGCACCCAAGGTGTATGAAAAGTTGGACAAAGTCAACGGTGGATCAGCACTGAATGATTATCTTTCTACACATCCATCTGGAAAGAAGAGAGCCAAGTTGCTAGCCCAGGCAAAAGTGATGGAAGAAGCATTGTCCATATATCGAGAAGCAAGATTGGGACGAGGGATTGAGGGTTTCCTATAGGTGAAGTACTACTCAAGGCACCCATGGATGATGGAACTACCTACTTGTATTCAGCATCAGGAGGACCAACAGCACTGGATTAATCCTCTATAAACACATCGGTCCAATGATCTTATCTCTTACAATATCATAAGCATTTATAATGGGTATTTTTTCTTAAATCCTTGTGATTGGAGTTGTAATTGTGTATTGGTTGGTGTAAGTTATTATACAGAATTGAACTCCCAAGGATAATCGGCCGCCGGTGGGGTGGCAGGCCCAATTTTCTTGGAGTTAGTTTTACTCAACTTGAGCAGACTTTCTGATTACGCCTAACTTCACTTGCTCCAAAGAACACTACTTTCCCCATCATCACACCCTCTCACACTAAAATCTATCCTGCAGATCCTGTTATTGTTGAAAACCAATTTTTCTAACTATGGAAAGGTAATTAATATTCCTCTCCTCTCCCCCTCTCCCCCTCTCTTTATATACATATTGATAGCCAGCCTGTGCACGGGTTAGTTCTAAACCTAAATATATCTAACAAAAAAATACATTTCTTAAAGCACTTGACAATGAGGGTGAGGAGGCTACATAGGGTTCACCCTTCACATGAATAAAGGCCGCCTCCATATATATGCAATTCCTCGGCTTTGACTCCATATATATATATATATATATAGGGTCCGTCTCTCCAGCGAACTATAGAAAGTAAACTAAAAACGAACCGACTATAGCGACGGTTTTTTTCGTCGTTAAAGAATAGAAAACTGATTTTTTATATTATAGCGACGAAAAAAACCGTCGTTATAATCAGTTCGTTTTATATATATATGCATATAACTTTGTGAGCTTTAGGCCATCAGAAGGTGGGTGCCCCCTCTCTTTTTCAGATAAATAATTGTAAGCTGCGCGGATTCTCCCGTCTCCTATCATTAGGACAACAATTAATTATTTACAGTAATCTCCATAAATTTTACTAGCATTTTCAATCCTTCCTGTTATTTTCACATAGATCAGCTATCTCATTTTTTCCAAAGAATACGCTGTCAAATTAAGCTCGATTCCATCGGCCATTTTGGTGCTACCTGATTGTCTATTGTCTGATAGATTCAGTTTTATTTTAGCAGACATAAGGACTGTTTGATAAAACTGAATAGAATGATTCTGAATGTTTAAGCAATCTGAATAGAACTGAATACTGAATGGAAAAAAATTGTTTGATACCCCTCTAAGCTATGCTGAAATCAACAACACCCATAAAAAAATTCTTCACTTTATTGAACTACTTCACAATATTATTACTATTTCCCTTCTTAAACCCTCACCATCATCACTCTAACATTATCAAACACTACCCACATAAAAAAAGCAAATAAATAAAACCCAATACGAATGCATAGAGAAATGGAGAATCACTCAAATCTGTTCAGGCCCAATTCAAATTTTAAAACTCGTAAACAAACAATCTTAATGACTGATTCGTTCAGATCTTTACCCATTTAGGATCTATTCAGTCCTAAACAAATAGCCTCGTACTCGTACTCCGATGATTATAAGAGGAAAACTTATAAACTAAATTATGAAGATAATTAACACGTTTGTGATTCTTTAATTTGTAGTAAAGCATAATTATGTTTAAACTTAAAATAAGGGTGAAAAAATTACTTAAAATAGTGTTGACATAAATAAAAGAGTCGGTTGGTGCTGCTGCTAAAAAGGATCAGTGCAGGAACACCAGCCCTAGTTCATTTCAAAAGTTTGTCACATAGTATTGAAATTGCCCGCTTAATTTGTATTCAAGATGAGTGAGAGATGATTGAATCCCAACGACTATTTTTTAGGAACACAATTGTACGCTTATTAGAAGAATGCAAGAACGTGAAAGAGCTCAAACAAATTCATACCCAAATCATAACATCGCCTCTCTTATCCAAAACTGAGCATTATATTCTCATCTCTCGTCTCCTCTTTTTCTGCGCAATTTCCGATTCAGGTTCTCTCAGTTATGCAGATGATGTTTTTCGATCCATTAAGAACCCTAATCTCTATGTTTACAACGTCATGATCAGAGCTTACGCCTCTAAAATCAATGATAGTGATGGACCCAATTCGTACAAATCCTTGGTTCTATATAAGCAGATGCTTTGTAAGGGCATTGCAGCTGATTGCATCACTTTCCCATTTCTCCTAAAAGAATGTGCGAGGAGGCTAGATGGAGACACGGGTCGATGCATTCATAGCCAAATTGTAAGATTTGGGCGTCATAGCGACGTTTTTGTACAAAATTCAGTGATTAGTTTGTATTCAGCATGTGGGTCATTGAATAATGCAAGGAGGGTGTTTGATGAAATGTTGAAAAGGGATATTGTTACGTGGAATTCCTTGATTATTGGGTGTTTGAGAAGTGGGGAGCTTGATTTTGCATTGGGTTTGTTTAGGAGGATGAAGAAGAGAAATATAATTACTTGGAACTCAATTATTACGGGGTTTGTTCAAGGGGGTCGGCCAAAGGAGGCTCTAGAGTGTTTCCATGAAATGCAGATTTTAAGCGATGATAGGGTGAACCCGGATAAGATTACTGTTGCTAGTGCCCTTTCAGCTTGTGCTTCACTTGGGGCTCTCGATCATGGTTGGTGGGTGCACAATTACATGATGAGAAGCGGTCTAGAATGTGATATGGTAATTGGAACAGCACTGGTTGACATGTATGGCAAGTGCGGGAGTGTGGAAAGAGCGGTAGAGGTTTTTAAGGATATGCCTAACAAGGATATTTTATCGTGGACAGCTATGATTTCAGTGTTTGCACTTCATGGGTGTGGTGCAGAGGCATTTGATCTCTTCAGAAGGATGGTTGCAATTGGGGAGAAGCCTAATTCTGTGACATTTGTTGGGCTATTGTCTGCTTGTGCTCATTCTGGTTTAGTAGAGAAAGGCCGCTGTTTTTTCAACATGATGAGAAGCGTTTACTTGATTGAGCCACAAATCCAACATTATGCTTGCATGGTTGATGTACTTAGTAGAGCCGGGCTATTTGACGAGGCTCTAGGGCTTATCAGAGACATGCCCATGGAGGCAGATGTGTTTGTTTGGGGTGCTCTGCTTGGAGGCTGTCAAATGCATGGATACACTGAGCTAGGAGAAAGGGTTGCGAAACGCTTGATGGATATGCAACCCCTAAATCATGCTTTTTATGTTACTTTGTGTGATATATATGCCAAAGCTGGTAGATTTGATGATGTGAAGAGTACTAGAGCTTTCATGAATGACAAGGGGGTTAAAAAGGCAGTTCCAGGCAGCAGCATGATTGAAGTCGATGGAGTTGTCTACGAATTCTCAGTGAGAGGATCCTCTGAAGTCGTGATAGAGGATATAAAAGGTATCCTGTACCGCTTAACTGATGAGATGAAGGCAGAACTAACGGGATATGATTAATTTTATTGAATAATCAGAGGATCCTATTCCCAGATAGATAGATAGATAGATAGATGAGACATTTATAGAAAGAGAATTCGATAGTTCCTCTAGTTCTTATTCACATGAATAGAATAGTGAGAGTGGAGTTCACCTCATGTGAGAGAATCTCTCGTGGAACTATCAAATTTACTTGTGAAAATATAATTTTTTTTAAAAGTTTGATTTATAAAAAACATGTTTTCACATCTTTTTGAGATAGTATTATGATTTAAAATGAGAATAAAAATATAAGCCAAAAGCCAAAATCTCCAACAGACTAGTTTTTAATTCAGCCCATATCAAATAAAATCTTTTTCAAGGAGTTGTTGAACATAAAATTAATTAAATGAATTCTTGTATAACCAAATACAGTGCCTTAGCTTTCGCGGGGTCAAACAGCTCAATCCCATGACAATCACCCTCACCAAACTTACCCACCGTTTCCACACCATTCTCTTCCAATATTTTCACCAACTCAACCTGACGGTCCACCAACGGGTCTCCGTCACAGCCCGTCACCAAAACCTTCCACCCCAGCTTTTTTATCTCATCACAAACACGCCTTCCACCCCCAACCGTCAGATTGGAATACTTGTGATCACGGTCAGTGCCAATTGGCAACGCTAGTTCCCACATGAGATCATTGACAACTAGTGGCAACACCTTATCATCAATCAGCCTTCGTTCTGATTGTGTCCTCTCTGTCCCACCAAAATATGGTTGGTGCAATATCAACCCTTGGATCTTCAAATGCCCGAGATCCTCATCACCCAAGAAGGCAGCTGCATGATAAGCTATGTTGGCGCCTGCGCTGCCGCCCATGAGGAAACACTTGGAAAAATCAGCACATTTTAATAGCCACTCTTCTTTGGTGGTTTTGATCCCATGCAACGCTTCCACGGCGTCATGGTAGGCCGCGGGAAGACGGTTGCACGGGGCCAGACGATACTCGACGGATACGACGACGGCGGGGATTTCAACGGCCATGGTTTCGCAGAAGTTGTGGAAAATTGGAAAGGCTACAGTTCCTACGATGAAGCCGCCGCCATGGAAGTAAACGATGAGAGGTAGGTTGTCGGAGGAGGAGGAATAGAGTGTTTCCGTTGGTACGTACATACGGAGCCACGTATTGTTTGATTTGTTGATAGTAATGTCTTTGGTGAGGACTGGGGAATTGTGGGTAGGATCAGATGCGGCTATTAGGATTCCGGCCTGTCGGCGAGTGATGGAGCCATCGGAGTTGAGTATGAAGCCTAGATGGGCAAAGGGGTCAACGGGGGGATTGGGAATTGGTGGAACCGCAGCAGTAGTGCACTCCTCTTTTGATGCCATTCTATATGAAAGCTAGCTTAATTATTATTCTTGAAACGAATTAAAATGGGCAAACTAAGATCCCCCTATATATGAATTATGTACTTTTTCCGTTCTTAAATAAGTCACGTTTTAGGAGAAAAAATTTATTTTAATTTATTTGTGGTTTACAACTTTTTAATAGAATAAATTATTTATTTTTTTATATCACCTCTATATTCTCTCGTTGTTCCAAAATATTTTTTTTATTGTATTAATAGTTTTTAACTTTCTATAAAAAGATAATAATGAAATTTCACACAAATTTTAATTATTAAATGATAATATTAAATAATTTTTTAAATTCATGTGCAAAATTTTAAAGGACACTTATTTATTTAGGAACGGAGGAGGGAGTAGTTTAGGTGGGCTGCAAATCAGGGAAGCACCAAAAAGAACAGCGGTATGTGAAAAAAGAACGCAAAACAATTAATGAACTTAATTTATATTATAATATATATGATCCATAGGATGATTTGAAAATGTAAATCTTTGATTGCAAGATGCATGCATCAACACCAAATTGATTTTATTAGGATAATACAAATTAAGAACTTAAAAAAAAATCAATTATATATGTAATCCCTTAAAAATAAAATAAAAATTTCAAAAGTTGTGACAAGTTCAGTTAATTTTACATATTAAGAAAATCAAATTAAAACAGAGTGAAATCCGGAGCAAATTAATATCCTCAGATACAATCAGTTGCAGAGTTCAGAATTTCAAGCAAAATTAATTAAGAAATAAAATCCATAAGTGCCCCAAACAGTCCCTTAGCTTTTGAAGGTTCCATGACCTCCATGCCATGATAACCCTCTTCAAAGTAGACCGCGGTCCGTACACCCTTCTCCTTCAACATCCGCGCCAGATCCATCTGCCTATCAATCAAATGGTCCCCGTAAACACCACATATCAATACCCGCCAACCCAGAACACGTACCCGCCCCAATCTATCTGATCCACCACCAACCGTAGGATTGCAATATTCATGGTCACGTTCCGCATCAATCGGGAGTGACAACTCCCACATATGATCACTTCCCGAAAGGGTCAAAACCGGCCCATTTCCAAGTCTCAAATCCGACTCCGTCCTTCCCGACCCGCCAAAAAACGGTTGCTGCAAAATCAACCCTCTGATGTTCAATGGCTCAAGGTCATCAACTATCTCAGCTGCACGTAGACCTGCATGGTAGGCTATATTTCCCCCTGCACTAGACCCCATAACAAAACAGTTAGACAAATCAGCATATTCACTTAACCATAGCTCTGTAGTATTCTTGATACAAAGCAAGGCCTCTACGGCGTCGTCGTAGGCCGCCGGAAGGCGGTGTTCGGGGGCGAGACGATACTCAACGGAAAGCACCACCACAAGGAGTTGCGCTGCCATTTTGACGCAAAAATCATGTATCATGCTAGAAGCTGGGCTCATGAAAACAAAACCACCGCCGTGGAAGTAGAGCACAACAGGGAGTTTTTTATCAAAGGAATTGTCTATTAGTTGTCGTGGCAGGAATATTCGGATCCAAGTTTGATTTTTAGGGTTTATAGGAATGTCTTTACTAAGAACAGGAGAGTGTCCATCATCATCCGGTGTAGCAGCTGTGCATGGTACTTGAAAGAATCGCGTGTACGTGCCGTCAGGGTTGCGTACTATTCCGAACTGGTTACTAGGAAGAACGGTGGCCGCCGTGGCCGTGGCATCGGTGTTACAGCTCGGGGGACTTTGACTATCTGACATTTTCTTTTGGCTAATTATAAGATCAGAGGTTGAGAGTGTTGTTGGTTAATAGTATTTGATTTATAGGTACTACCTTTTCCTTCCAAAATATCTACATTGATTTTTAATTTTGAAAATTTTAAAATAATTAATTTAGTACTGTAATTTGTAAATGTTTTGTGGTTTTCATGAAATAAATAAATCTTTATTAAAATTTATATTTTAAATTAATTTCAAAAATCAAACTTAATTTTATATTAATTACTACTGTACTACCATAAGAAGACATTTCGCCTTGCTTTTTACGTATAATTAAATGGTTGATAGCGATTGCAATGTTATACAAATGAATAAAATTAATTAATAAACCCTATCTAATGTGTCTTTTGTGCTATTTCAACCGCTTTGTCTTCGTCGTTAACCGTGACATGCATAATCCTCCTGTAATTAAATGACACCAAACACTATACTCCTATATGTTTCTGAGTTTGGGAGGAAGAAAAAAAAACACAAACTTAATTTATAAATAAAAAGAAAACAATGAAAATTTTGTATGTTTTTTTTTTTCTTCACGTTGTTATTGAGTTTATAAAGAAAAAAAAATTATACTTAAGTTTTCCATTTAAAGTATTAAGCTGCCTTTATATTAGTTTTATTGTGTTTATAATTTAGAAGGTATAATAAGGAATATAAACGATGATCTTATGTGATGTAGTTTTCCATCCAAGTCCGTCCGTTTTTTAACAGAAAAGTTTGACAAGAAAATGCAGATACGTTTTTCATTCCCGTTCATTAAAAAATTCAATAACAAAGGAAATTTAGAAAGAAAAAAAAACCCTTAAATTGTCTGTCATTTTTTCTTACACCATTTCAAAATTCAGTACTCCTTCGGTTCTCATAGTATAAGTATCTAATTTACTTCTTCATGTTGTAAGTTGTAACGTCATGATCGATCCACACAAAGCCGTTGGACTAAATGATTTGTTAAGCCTACTCTTAATTCTTAGGAAACTTTGGGCTTGGAAACCCCTGACTATGTCCACTTCCTCTTCTTCTTATGAGTTGCAAATTGCAATGGATCGGCTTTGGACTGCCTGCCATTCTCAAATCAACAACTGAGCCTAGCTGCTGACATAGGTGGGTTGAACATATTACAGGCTACAGCCTAACTCACACTTCCCTCTATGGCCCAACCTATCTGGGCTCAGTATATGTCCTTCATCTAATCAGCTAAGACAGAAAAGTTAGAGAAAATAAAATTTGGCGGATGACCTGAAGTTTTTTTTTGTTCTCTTATGAGAGAAGAAAAGCGAGTGCCCCCCTCTTGATTTTTGTAATTTTTTTACTAGTATAGGTGTATGTAAGTAAATTGACCTCTTTTTTATATATAAAAAAATTAATAACTTCAAAAATAAAGTTTTTGAAAATAATTTTGTTGTGATTTTTATATACTTGTTCCATTCCAAAATATAAGATCATTTTTTATTTTTTGAAGTCAATTTGAGATATTTTTAAACCTAAAATTGACATAAATTTATTTAATTTTAGTCAAGACAATGATAAATATTATAAACTATCTACAAAATACTAACAATTATAAGATATATTAATTATAGTATTTAATAAATCTCATTAATTTTGAGTCTAAGTCTATCTAAAATTGAATTTCAAAAGTAAAAAATCATCTTATAAATTGAAAAGGAAGAAGTATTTTTATTATTTACTTTTGAAATCTATATTTGGTAAATTTTATTATTCCTTTTGTTTCACAATAAACATGTCTATTTGTCAATTGTTTTGTTCTACAAAAATATTTCTTTTTTTATTAATAGTAATATAAAATGACACAATATCTTTATATTGATCATCATAATTTCATTAAAGGTTAGCATTATTAAACAAACAAGTTATTATATTCGTAGAGATGTAACTAGGGTCTAGGGTTTCGACCCTTAGGTATTGTTTGTAGTCTGGGCTTTGCCCTCCTAATTTGCACACAAAAAAATAGAAAAAAGAAAAGAAATAAAAGAAAGTTAAGAAAAGCATTGGCTCACTTTCTCCTTCGAGTATTCTTAACCAAATAAAGAAGATTGGGAGTGAATAGAAAACTTGATTTAGTAATATTTTTATAATAACAAATTTTTTTCTTAAAATTGTAATAAAACACAATTTATTTTCATCCATTTCTTAGGGATTAATATTTTTATAATAGCAATTATTTTTCTTAAAATTTTAATAAAACAATTTATTTTCATCCATTTCTTAGGGGTACTAACGTAGTTTTTTCCCTATCAACTCACTTTATTTTCTTTTCACAAAACCAAATAAAACCATCCCACTTTCTCCAACTTTTTTTTCCTTGTAATTAAAAATTCTCAAAGGCAGTGTAAAAGCCACTCCCTCCCTCTGTTCCAAAACATAGAATAAATAAAATAAATGTGATTTTTTTTTGAAGTAAATATGAGATATTTACAATTTTATATTTGATATGAATTAAATTAGTTTTAAGCAATACAGTTACAAATTGTAGAGTGTTAAAATTTAGTACTATTCATAACAAAATTTATAGTTTCATACGTTAAATAAAATGATAGCAGTATTAATTTACGGGATGATGATGTTTGAAATTGAATATTATTTAAAAATATCGTTGCTTTATTTTATACATTGCATTATGTTGATTAAAAAAAGAAGATAGTTAATACTTTATTATTTACAAAATATAAAATCAGGTTTGACTTTCTAAACTAAATTTAATAAATTTTAAATTCAAAAATGATAAATTTCAAACTAATTATAGATTAAATTTGACGCAATAATATATCTTAGTCTCTTGAATGTATTTTTTCTATAAAAAAAATAATTTAAGAGTTTTTTTTTTGTAATTAAGAACATTGATTAGATAGTTTATAATTTTTGTAATTATTCAGTCTACAGGAAAATTTATTTATATCAATTTAAAATTTAAAAATATCTTAAAACTTGAACTCATATTTATTCTATAATTTGGAACAACGGGTGGTTGCCTCAATTTTTCCCCTTTCAGGCTGCCTGCCGCTAATAAGCTAATAATGATATCATCATAATGCCGAAATCCGAATTATACACACGCACATGAAATCAAATGCTGATTAATCAACTTAAATACTATATTTAACGATGATGATGATGTAATTATGATAAAATAAATTGATGTAAATCCCTAATAAGTAGCTAATGCCGCAAATTAAATACACAGCACCAACGAGTAATAGTAGTAATTTTTTGCTCATTACCCACCCTTGTAAAATTAATACTAAACCATTGATCTCTTCAAAAATTAATACTACTAACTAATATACGGGGTAGAAGTTAGATATAGAAGGCTACCTTACGCCCCCCAACTAAGGACCAGCGCATTATAGCACGAGCTCCCAATAAAAATGTGGAAATACCTGACAGAATATAACGTACCTATCAATCAATCACACATCAATACCCTCCGGCGGCTGACATCGAAGACTGCAACTGCAGCAGATGGTGATAGCAGTCCGCCGCCGTTGGCCGCTGCTCCGGGTTCTGGTCCAAACACCTGTTCTGCAATTCTCTCAGCAGCTTCGGAATGCCCACCAGTCCACAGCACTTCACCAGCTGGCCAACACCCCATACGTCCACTTTCACCCCATGCAAACCCCTCGCCATCTCCGGCGCGTGGCTCCCACTCGCCGCGGCACCCGCAGAAGTCGGCATATGCGGGTATATCTGCGGGGCCCCCACCGCCTCGTCAAAGCCGGTCACAAACCACTCGTTCTCCCTCTGACTTCTCCTCATTACCTTGTCCCAACCCAAGTCTCTGTGCATGAAAGAAAGGTCATGTAGCGCAACCAATGCCTTGGTCACGTACTTTAAAGCCTCAATCAATTGATCACAATTTAGAGGCTTGAATTTGCACCCTCTGGGCTTAAATGTAAGTGCCAAATCTTTCTCCGAAAATCGGACAACGAATTCGGAATGGGGGATCCGATGATCAAGAAAGTCGTAAATTTCTTTAACTGCACCCCATCTTCTTTTGCTAGAGAAATACCTAGTCACCATATTTGGCGTCATTTCTACAATGTTACCATTACCCAAATCACTTCTTTCGAAATCGCTGTAAGGGAAGAGCTTAAAACTGTTCCCAATATTGTTAATGCAGCTGAAGCATCGATCGGCTAATAGAGGTAACAATCCGGCAATTCTCCAACATGGGATTAGGGCTTTCAGTCTTTCTCCCGGTGTGGATAGGTCTATAGTGTAAAGATCAGTTCGGGTGATTTCATCTTGTGATCTACTAAATGCACAAAATGTAATAATGTAGCCAACTGCGTAGTAGCCTAATATGTAAGGAAGATCCATGTATGTCCAAGAAAGCTTGTCAGCTATTGAATTAGATGGATCCACGTGACCTTCCCTTAGCCGATCGGTTTCTTCTCCTCTCCACAAACAGAAATTCCTCACAAAAGCCGTTACATTAGGCCATTGATCTTGTATTGCATCGGATGAGGGTGAGGTTGGTTTACGAAGAAAGACTATTTCAACTGGACAGAATTTGGATATTATACGATTGATGCAATCGTCCCAAAGGCCAATGAAAGAGTCTCTAGAGGTTGTGGTGGATGCAGTACTGAGAATAGGGCTTGATCGAATGATTGGGCTTAGAATATCGAATGTGATGCCTCTACAATCTAAGAGTTCATTAGAGGTGGTAAAAAAGAGTTCTTTCCCTAGGGATAAGTCTCGGTATACATCTTTTCGAAGAGGGAATCGTAGCTCTTCGGGTGGTGGCTCTTGCAAGTGCCAAGGGAGCTCAACCAAGCTTGGTAGTGTTGGCGGTGGAATTCTCAGACAACCCACGTAGTACTCGGTTGGATCTTGAAACTCCCATGGAGGAATAGCTGCATTATATATATATATATATATATATGCATATCACATATATACATAGACAAACATATCTAATAAACTAAATCGCCAGAGATTACAATGTAACAAACATGAAATAGTGTTACTATTGTAATCGACAGGAATTTAAGATGCCAAACATGCATCAAGCATCGCTAATTTTGAAATCAAAAGTATTCCAACTTGCTTGTTTCATTTCAATTAAGTTCATGATGTCTCGGATAATACATTCAAGTCCTTTTATTCATGTATCGAGACATAAAATATTAAGAAATAACTCCACATCATTTTTAGATATTTATGCATGTGAGCCCCACATGGGAGTTTCAAAAAGAGCAATGTTACTATCACATAAATTCTATCACATAACTCTCACATACATACTGCAGGTCTCGAATGTCAGGTAGAGACCCACAATATGTATGTGTGTATGTGAGAGTTATGTCATAGAATTTATGTGATACTAACATTATTTTTTTAAAAAATGCTGTGAATGTATCGGTTCCCAAAATATTACTCTCATAAAAAGGGTTGCATTAGCAAAATTTACAAATTTGTAAGAATGTACTACCTCCACCTCCTTTCCATATTATTTTATCATTTTTGACTTTTTAAAGTCAACTTAAGAGTTTTTTAAACTCAAAATTAACATAAATTCTTTTAATTTTAATCAATACAATAATGAATATTGTAACTATCTAAAAAAATATAACTCATTATAAGTTTTATTGTTTCATAATTTTTAACGAGTCATCTCAATTTTTAGTTTGAAAATATCTCAAATTGACTTCAAAAGTCAATAATTATCAAATAATTTGAAACGGAAGAAGTTTGTTGCTTCATGTTTATTCTAAAATTTATAGAATGTTAAAAAAAACAAATGAGAGTTCTTTTTTGTATAACAAATGGAATATATATATTATGCATGTCAAAATGAGTTTTAGAGAAAACCTTAATATGTTCTCGTATAAATGAAAGTGATTTTCATTAATTAAGAAAGTGGGAGTACAATTTGGTGAAAAAATACTATATATTATACCCTCTCGGCTCAACTTTACTTGTTTTATTTGATTTTTTAAAGTTAAATTGATCGACTTTAAGATTACTAATTATTAGTAGAAATTTTGAAATCAAATAAATTAACTTCGATAGTATATTGGATGTAATTTCTTATGATAACAATTTTGTGCCTTAATTTATCAAATAAATAAGAAATTTGTTTATTTTAAATATGATAAATTTGATCATAAAAAATCAATTAGGAGAAATAAAATTAGAATTAAGCCGTCAATAATATATGTTGGAAAAAGGTACTTACATCTGATGGAGGGTTCTGTAGATGTAAGCTGGATTCTTTCGTGGAAACCTGGGAAATATATTGCAGACCGTTATGCACAAGAATTAGTTGGAGTGGTGTATATATAAATTTGTGAATATAATACTTACTGTATTTAGAACATGAAAGTTGACTAGCATATATATATATATGGAGTGGTGTATATATAAATTTGTGAATATAATACTTACTGTATTTAGAACATGAAAGTTGACTAGCATATATATATATATGGAGTGGTGTATATATAAATTTGTGAATATAATACTTACTGTATTTAGAACATGAAAGTTGACTAGCATATATATATATATATATATATATATATATATATATATATATGGTAGACTATACATACCAGAAAAAGAAGGAGCGGTAGGAGTAGGAGGAAGAGGAGCAGAGGAGAAAGACTTTCTTCTGCCAAAGACTTTGACTTGTTGTCCACAAACGAATCTATCGACAGAGAATCCTTTAAGGGAATTAGCAGCTTCTTCAAATGCTTCCATAGTGCACGCCACCATTGAATCATCCAGAAAAGCAAGCTCGTCTGCATTCAAAAAACTGGACCCTTGAACCTTCACCCTCCCTCTGTGATGCTCCCCTTCTTCTGCCCATAAACTTACCGATTCTTCCCATATCATTCTCACTTTACCTATCCTACGCACCTCTTTTGAAGCTGTAACGTCCAATGAAGAACCACTATCCAACCCCAACAAATTACTTCCTCTTCCTCCGTGGAGATAAGCCTCACTTCCACCAGCCGCCACCACTTGTTTACCTCTTCCTGCACACAAAAATCAAAAATATATACACAATTCTATTAAAGATTATTCTTTATTCATCAAATTAATTAAGAGAATAATTAATATGGTATTTGAGCTACAAATTGCGTTTCAGTGTGATGTAGACTTTAATTTGTTCTATAAGGAAAGGTACACATAATTTATTTATGTATACATATAAACGCCCGCCCGTAGTATTTACCAGAGAGATGTAGGTCATGGCCTTCACGAAAAGGGGGAGGAGGGGGCAAAGGCTTGCTGGGCATGAGAGATGATCGGGTGTCATCACCGACGGCGGAAATAAAGGCAGTGGCTGAAAAAACTCCACCTCCGGGTCTGGTATGAGTTGTTCTCATTCTGGAACCCATGAATTGGGACAACTCTTCAAACACCTCCTCGTCGAATGAAGCCGGTAATCTATGGAGCTTCCTTTCATAAGGGGAAAGTCTAAAATAACTCTTACCAATTTGGTCTCGCTCTCCACCTCTCTCCCACTCATAAACTTTTCGGAATTCGCCCAACATATTGTCCCATTTAGTACCGGCAGTCTTGGCATCTCTATTCACACCATGCCTGTTTAGAAACTCGGCTACTTCTCTATCTTTATCGGCCCTAGTCTTGGTTCCCCTCCCATGTGACGACGGAGCTGCTGCCAGTACCTCAGCTCCCTCCTCCTCCTGCGCTTGTGGTGGCTGATCCGAGGAGGAGCTGCCACTAGCACCACCACCACCACCTTGGTACTGAACCCTCCAAGCCCTAGCTAAGCACAACATCTCGTTAGGTTTCCAAACAGGGCTCACATATTTCCCTTTTCTGAACTGAAGGTGGTGCAGCTGTTGTTGATCTCCTCCTCCGGAATCCAAAGTGGGCTTGTTGGTGTACTCTTGACCGGCTGAGGCAGCAGAGGCGGAGAGAGAAGGGTGAGAAGGAGAAGAGGCGGCAGTGTCCGACGATGAAGCTGCTGCTGCTGCTGCTGCTATTGTTGCTGCAGTGGTGTGTGGCGAAGGAGAAGGGGTTGACTCGCTGCTCATTACGATATTAATTTGATGATGATGATGAGTCTGTTTCTGAGGTGGAGATGGCAAGATTTTCCATTGACCTGCTGTGTATCTTGGTCTCTTTGGATTACTCACACCAGTGCCAGTACCAGTACCACCTAATTCAAATTGTTGTTGTTGTTGTTGTTGTTGTTGTTCTGTAGTTGGTACATGAGTGGGAATATAAAGAGGAGGAGGAGAGAGAAAGGAAGGAGGTCCTGCAGTGACCCCAACAACTACAACTGGTGAATCTGTAGTGGATTCTTGAACTAATACTGCGGCTGCTGGGTGGTCTTTAGGAGAAGAAGATGATGAAGATGCTGTTAAATGTTGTTGATTCTTTCTAGATTCTCCTCCACCTCCTTTGTTTTCACCCCCCATTTCTCGAATGGATGGATGGATGGGCCCGAATTTGCAAGAGCCAGATTTGACAGACAAAACCCTAGAGTTTACCAACCACCATTACTCTCGGACTAGCTTGGTTCATGTTATATCCACAACTCATTCCAGATTAATTGATTTTTTAATTTAAAAGAACTCCTGCAGAATTTTAGGCCTGGTTAAATTACATCCAATGTCCCTCAATTTTTATAATAAAATAAAATAAACTAGATAACTCAAACCTAGCTCCTTTACAATTCGGTCGTAGTAGTTATATACCACACCAACACCTCGTGGAGACCATTTAAGTTACTATGTATGTCCAAACACTTTTTAAATTTCAGTATAAAGGATATACTTTTGTTAAATATTCTAATTTAAGAATGTGTTTGGGTTTGTTTACTGGTTATGGTTTTGATTATAATTAGTTTAAAAAATAATTTGTGTTTGATAAATAAAAAACACTTACAGTAGTAAAATTTGAAAAGTGGTGGTATAAAAAAATTTGTTAATCACTTATTTCAAGTGAAATTATTAAAAAAGAAATGTTTGAGAAGAAATATTGATAGGTAATGGAAGAAATTGTTAAAATAAATAGGGATGAATTAGTAATATATTTGTTCAAATAAGATTATTAGATTTGACAAATAATAAAAAATTTCAAATTAAAATTTCTGATTATTTTCATAAGAAGTGATTATATAAATTTACCCAAGCACAGTTAGGCTGTCGACGCATTTTAACGAAAGACCATCTTTCTACTTTTTAAAGCTAATTATAAGTAAGTTTGATTGTTTATAAATAATTTTAAACACCTTCTAAGAAGTGATTAATCTCAGTGTACGGATGCATCAAGTGGACACGATCTAATTTAGACGAGTAGGGTATCGTGGAACATTTGTTATATTGGTAGTTGGTGAAGTCCTATTTTATTTTGGACAAAATGTTTATTGATGATCTTTTAATTTAGTATTACCTCCTCTCACAATAAATAATTTTTTAGGCTTAATATTTTTTTTCAAAATAAGTGATGTGTTAGAATTTCAATATAATTTTTATAATATTTTTTTATATGTGCCCTTATGCAACCAATGGTATTTATTGCGTATTTATTGGGAAGTTGAAAGGTTGAAGAAAGAGAAAAAAAGACCAAAAGGCAATAAAAAAGTCGAAAAAGAAAGAGAGACCAAAAGGCAATAAAAAAAGTCTTAAACAAAACAAAGAAAGTATATTAAAGATATTTTTGCTATTTTAGCTTGTGTATTGGTATGTGTGATTTAAGTTAAAAAAACACTTATTCTGGGACGGAAGTAGTATATTTTAAGAGGCAAAGCTCCATCACTGTGAGTCAAAATTAAGTTATTCTCGACAAAATAGTCCGTAAAAAATAATTTCGTTGAAATTAAAACGTTCTATCACTGATTTTATCAAAAATATTAAAAGAATTGACGCTAAACTCAGACAGTTCTCAAAAAAGATTGTTATAACATAAATAAAATAATTGTGCCCAAAATATTGTCCCGTAGAGATATTATGAGAACATAATAGTAGTAACTAGAGTCTCAAATATAGGTCATCAAATGGAATCACTTGGAATTAGGCATGTAATAGAATAATGTTATTATTATTATTTGAACTCCTCGTTGTTGATTTTTTTCCTTCTTTCTAGTTCAAATGTGCAATATCCGGTGCACATTAACTGCAAGTATAATGAAGCATCTGCGTAGAAAAAGTAATATTTGCACAATAAATACCATTTAATTCTTTATTATTATTATTGAGGTAACTACTAGATATAATTATATATTAGACGTATAAGTATTAGACATAGTAGTATTAATTAATTCAACCATATAATTAAATTCAAAGGAAAGTTGAAAAGAAAGAAAAAAGTGGATGTGGATGGTTGTGGACTAGGATCCTTGAAATGGAGAGCCTTTATTTTAACACATTCTCCATTAGCATCTCTCTCCTGTCATCATCGTCTTTAAATCTGGATCTTTAAATGAATTCTTTCCGTTTCATTTGAATAAGAAGTTGCATAAAGCAGGAGCAGGAGCAGGAGCAGGAGCAGGAGCAGCAGAATAAAAAGTCGAGAGATTGTGGAAGCCTGCTGTGATTAGGACTTTTCAATTTAACAGTTAATAAGAGAGGGGATGGTACGTACTCTACTTTATTAGTATTAGTAGAGAGAGAGAGAGAGATATATATATAGAGACAGAGAGAGATTGCTTTAGTAGTGCATGCATGTTAAGAGAAGAGAAGAGAAGAAGAGAGTATAATGATTGTTGGTTCTGAGAACGCGGCTCTAAAAGCTTACTATCATTCACTGATCTGATCACTCACTCACTCGTTCGTTCGTTCGTTCGTTCGTTCGTTGTTTTGTTTTTGATTTGAGGCCTTAATGGAGCATGCAATATTTAATGTTTAGATGTTTGTTGCCAAGCAGAGAGACAGAACGTCCGACTTCTCGCGAGTGGCCACTGGAGTACAGACTCTGTGTTTTTGGAAAGAAAATTAAATTTAGAGAGAGAGAGAGAGAGGCGAGGGAGAAGAGAGAAAGAGTCTGTTTTTGCGTTTGCGTTTGCGTTCGCGTTTGTGTTGGCTTCAGATGGAATGATGTGGACGCTTCGAATCAATGGTTCTGCTCCTCCTTAATCTCACCCATCACTCTTGCCTATATATATATATATATATATATATGGATTTTCTATCTTAAACTACCCCCACCAATCCATCTCATCACAAAAGTATATTTTACCCTCTCTCTTTTTTTTAAATATGTACTTGAATGCATCTTAGGGGACACAAGGAGGATTCTTTAAGTCAATTTCAACATTATAGATGTATTTTAAAATTAAAGGTAAATTTATGTTTCAAGACTATAAAAAAGGCATAGTATTATTTGTGTAACATTTTTTTATTATTGCTTTTAGAATTGTGTCAGCAGTACTAAATTCTTAAGTTATGTTATAAGCATAATTAAATTTCTTTTAAAAATGTGTCCTCTCTCACTCTCTCTCTCTCTCTCTCTCTCTATATATATATATATATATATATATATATATCTATGACTAGGGCCCTATTTGTTTTGGTCTGAATAAGATTGAATGGCTCTGAATCTGAGCGATTCAATTATTCAGACGGTTTGATTATCAATTTTTAAGATCTAAATTGTCCAATTTCTTCTGATCGAATAAGTCACAATTTTTCGGCTAAATTAACAAGCTGACGATCTGAATGAATTTTTACGGATGTTGCCCCAGATTCAGTACACAGAAACCCAACAAGATCAAAGATCAACCTCTCACCCTTCTTCATCTCCTTCTTCTCCGGCCCACTCATGCTTCCCTTATTCCACTGCCTTTGCTTGAAATTACTTGATTTGCTTGGGATCTCTCCTTGTCTTCTGCGAGTATAGGGTTTTTCTTCGTTTTGTGATTGGATCGTGGATGGATTTTGTGTAAATGGATTTTGGTGCAAGTATTATCCCTTCAAAAAGTGGCCAAAGTATTAATACTCTATAAAATTATGTAATATATGTATATTTTAAAATTGAATTAATTACCCTTCTTGTTTATGAATTTGTATTGCTATAAATTGAACAGATGAAAAATATGAGACAAAAAGTTTTTTTTTTATTATCAATTTTGGTTGTCAATTTTTTGTCTTAAAAAATGTCTCAAAAGTATTTTTTTTAGACAATTCAAAAGGTTAAAATGGGAAATATTGTTATTTAGTTATTTCAAACGAATCAGTTAACAAACAATTTTTTATTCATTCAGTTTTTATCAAACACCCCATAGGTTTGCTTGCAAAACTGATACAGGGGAATTTGTAGTAATTTAATGTCTTACCAAACTATTTTATTATATGATTATTTCTTTATTTAATATTCATAACTATACTCTTTTATTTTTAATGTCAATTGATGATGGATTATAATTTTAAGGGAAGAGAGTTGGTATTATATAATCTCTTTTTGAGGTAGCATATGATTTTAAAAATTAACACAATCATATTTTGATGATAAAAGAGTAGATACAAAAAGAGGATACATAATGTTATGTATAGTAGTGATTGATTATAACCATTGGACTCACACATGTATTGTGAAACATATTTACAAACTATAATCCGTCACATCTTTTTGTATCTACTCTTTTGTAGCCATAACATTACTCAAATTAATAAATAATCAGTAAAATTAAAATAAATGACTACATACTCATAAGATTGAATAAATAGGGCGGTTGATATTGTCCAAATTATAAAAGTATTGTTAAATGTATTTAGTTTATAGTATCATTAATTTTTATTTGACAATATAAACGACTTAAAAATATATAGTCCATACAGCATTAAATTAGTTTGTATAATAGTAATGTTTTGTACAATATTTTTCACAAACAAACACACTAAACAGAAGAGAGATGCAGGCAGGCCTGGCTGGGTTCCATAAAGGTACGTATGGACGCTCCCGCCCGCACGCAAACTTTAGACTGTTTAGTTATGCACCTCCTCAAGTAGCTCCAGGTCATACGTTCTCGCGTGGAATTCAATACTCTGTTTTTCTACTGCCATGGCATGGGCTTTTTCATTAATACGGAACTTCCTTTTTCTGGACGGATGCACCTAATTAAATCACAACCATTTACTTATTGTCTAACATTACTCCCTCCCTATTTAATATATTATTTTATTTTAGAGTTGTGCACAACAATTAAAAAAATAATTGTATAATATTAAATATAATATTATCTTTGTATAGCATTAGTTATTTATTGAGCCACAAATAGTGAGAGAACCAAAGTTATATTTATTATTTGGGGTAATATTATAAACTGAACAATTAATACTTACTTGAAATTATAAAACGTCTTATATTAAGGGACAAAAATATTTCTCTAAAACGTCTTATATTAAGGGACGGAGGGAGTACATTACACCAATCTCACTCGCATGCTTTAATTAATTTTATCATTCAGTATTCTGCGTTAATTAATATTCAAGTTTATTGTATATATAATAAAATTAGGAACTTTCTTTTGCTAATCATAGCGGAAACTTAAAATATAGAAATAATAATTGTTTATTTTGTCTGTTAATACGTGTTTAAAAGTTTTTCTAAATACCACATATTCTTAATTATATTTTTAAAACTTATAAATATTACAAATGGGACATTTTTTTGTGCAATGAAAATAGTGTAATATAAAATAAAGGGACATACATTGAGACTTGATGGAAATTTCCTTGTTGTTTCTTTCTAAAATGAAAGAAAAAAAAAGTTTTCTATAAATACCTGCTAGAATATTTTCAATAAATTATTAATACTATGTATAATTAATAACCATGAAAACCTCCTTTCCACATGAATGAGGTTGTTTATGCCATTGGAATATTGTTTTGCTGACCAATAATGAATATATTAAAATTGAATATATCCTCGTTAATAATCATAGAGATAATCATTGAATAAATATATCTCCCTAAAAGTTATATGAATTGTAAGTAGAATAATACTCTTTTTTTGGGATGATTATTTTTATGTCGAATTAAATAGACACTATAAATTACATTAGCCAAACAATTAGTTGAAATAACAAATCCCTGTCGATCGATCAATTATCCTGAAAAGGTAATATTAGTGTTGATACAATGTTCCGAAAATTAAACACCATGTAAGAGTAGAGCGTGCATAAATTTTTAGTATAGGAAACTACGAAAAGATGCTCTGGCCGGCCGGCGCTCGTGACTGATATGGATGGCCTGGACACAAAAAGTAACTCTCTCTCTCTCTCTCTCTCTCTCTCTCTCTCTCTCTCTCTCTCTCTCTCTCTCTCTCTCTCTCTCTCTCTTCCTGAATGGACATTGCACCTGCTGGCTGCTGCTTTAGCTATAATATATATTACTACTATTTACTAGTAATAAGACTGCATGAATCTATTAAATACGACTAGTAGTAGTATAATTTGGACCAAACTCGCCTCTCTTTTTTGTCTTCTTTTCTTTCTATGATCCTTTGTATGTTTGATTTTCACATGCAGCTAGCGTCCCTTAATTTTGTCGAACCGTTAGAAGGGAGACACGGAATGACAAGTAAATGGCATCTACTTACCTATTTATATAATACCCTAGCTATATGTTTCTTCTAGCACGGCGCCTTCTCCTTTTTGCATGCATATATAGCTTATCCAGCTCGATATCTCTCTCTCTCTCTCTCTCTCTCTATATATATATATATATATATATATATATATATATATATATATATATATATATATATATATATATACACATCATGTTTATTAAATATCTAGGAGAAGCCGAGAGTACAAGTTCTGAAGAGATCTATATATGTATACAATTAATTGTAAAATATGTACATACATATAGATGCTACATGCAAAATGCTAGCTTTTAACAGATCTCACTCCTTTTTCCTTTTCTGTATTATGTTTGAGCCTTTGATTGAATGAACAAACCCATGCATGAGTAAAAAGACAGACCGCTTGCTTCATCATCATCATCATCATCATCATCATCATATATATATATATATATATATATATAGGGGGTCCTTCCTACGGCATGTGTTAGCCGAGTAGGAAATCTAGCTAGGTTCGGCTTCCTCTACCATCGAGGTTCCATACTCTTAAAAATTAATTAAATACACATTGGGATTTGAGAAAATTAAAATTAAAATATATAAATATATATATATATATGCTTTTTTTTATTCTTTAATATAAGTCGTTTTAAAGAAATATTTTTCTCTTAATATATATAGTTTGAAAATTTTAAGTAATCATTAATTACTTATTTTTTAATATTATCTCAAGTATTAAATACTACTATAACATTGGTTTTTTCACTATTCTTTGTTAAATAAATAACACTCTCTTTTTCTAATACAAATGACAATATAGACAATTAATATTATATTTAATACTTTACAATTATTTCCTTAATACTTGTGTAAAACTCTAAAACGACTTATATTAAAGAACGGAGAGAGAATCGTTTTAGAGAAGTATTTTTGTCCATAAATATTTGTCGTTTGAAAATTTCAATTAAGCATTAGTTGTTTAGTTTCTAATATTATCCCAAGTATTAAATATAATTTTAGTTCTCTCACTATTAATTTTTTACCCAATAAATAACACTTTTTTTTTTAATACAAGAACAATATATGCAATTAATATTATATTTAATGTTATACAATTATTTTTTTAATATTTGTGTACAACTCTAAACGACATATATTAAGGGATAAAATATTAATTTTTAATTCGTATTATAATTGACTTAGCCATATTTAAGTAATATTTTTTAGAATAACATATAGGAGTATTATATTTATAATCTAAAATTAATATAATACAAATAATGATAATAATTCTAAATGTATCATAAATAAATTCCTGATAAAATGTGTTTATGTACGTACTCCATCCATCCTTTTGACAAGTTGAAGGGTTTTCTTTTTTTATACGTGTTTGTAAACCTAAAGTGGTAAAAAGAAATAATAACTCAATGCAATTCATTTATTTATTGAAATTATTTTATTTTATTTTTTGGGTCCAAAATCTCGGTTCGCGTAGAAGCATTAAGAAAGAAATGAAATTTTGGCATCTTGGTGATTGTGACAGATGATACGACCATCAATATACTCCTACTTAATCGAGTGGTATATTAATTAGAAGCATCATTAATTCAGTTGCTACTATTTTTGTGTTCAACGCATGCATGCATGCATGCTACTGGTGTATATTCGATCGGTTATCAACTGAAAATTGGCATTAAGCAATAACTTCATGAAGTAGAACTGCCTATTCAAATGATTTAAAAACTATTTATTTCAGTTCATAAACTCTCAATTCAGCTGCTCTCATAAGAAAAATACCATTATTTATCATAAAGTTCAGCAATAAAACTAATTCATAGGAATGATTTTAATGATTATATTGAGACAAAAAACTATATGTCACCTTCTTTGTTAATAGTTTGTAAATTAAGCCAAATATAAATAATCGTTTAATGTGTCTATTCGCAACAAAAACGTTGGCATGTTTTTGTTCGTTTACGATGATATAAGAAATAGACCACCACATAATTACAATAATGATCACTTCTAATTAACAATTACACGATAACTAAATAAAATTATATTTGAGCAACAATTTTCAGCTTAAACGTTTTGGGCCCATAAAAAATCAGGATTAACAAATGATCGATTGGCTTATTACATGGACAATCTTTATAAACTAAACTTTGACCGTCCTTTACAAACCCAAGTTCTTATAATGTTTGGGCCCAGCTATTTTCAAATTCAATGGTTGATAATTGCATTTCGCGTACTTCAATCTCTTACTAATACTAGTATTTATTTATGTTGCATCAAATCTAAAGAAAGTAGCGACTGTTCAAAATAATGCTAACCAAGTGAAATTTCCTTTTATTTATTTTTTATTCAAGTCTTAAATAAAAGAGTAAATAAGAAATAAGCTCACACACATGTGAGAATCGCTTATTTTTGTTTTAAGTTGAACTTGCTTTGTTAAATACTGAAAAAGATTAAGCTCAAGCTCAATTTATTTTACTTATATCTAGGACTTGCAATCAATAATTCTGCTTGGTGCATGCATGCTATAACATGACAACCTGTAAAGTTTCACTACGTACAACTCCGCCACTAATTCTTCCTTAAAACAAAGGAATACTATATCAAAATAAAATCAAAGTATCTATAATAATATCCTGTCAGAAGAAGTCTGAGGATTTTTTTTTATCATCATTAATGTGATTCTGATATTCCATCATAATTAACATGTCGTTTTAATAGCCACTGATTAACGAATGAGCAAAGGTGATGTCTATATATATATATATATAAAAGAATAATAAGATATATTAATTTGAAAAATAGTCAATTTAAACATAAAAGTCCATAGAAAACTTTTATCCTGGACAGAGGGAGTAATTTTTAGCAGCTAATTAACTAGGTTGTTTTGAGTATTATATAATAGTGTTGCATGGATTTAAGATTTTTAAAAATTATACTCAATACGAGATTAGATTATATACAATTTCATTTTTTATTCGTTTAAATTAGAGATACATTTTTAGTAATTTTAAACTTAAAGTCAAGTGAAGTTCATAACATGTTACTACTTATATTATATAGCAAGATTAAACACAACTCCATCCGTTTTAAAACATAAGATCAATCAACGGTGACTTTTAAAAGTCAATTTAAAGTATTTTTTGAATTCAGAATCGATATATAAGTTTATTTCATTTTTTTCTAATACAATTTCAAATATTACAAACTATCTAAATATAATACAAATTAATTATGATATTTATTGTTTTCAAAATTGAAATTAATCGTGTTCATTTTAAATTTAAAAATATCTCAAATTAACTTTTATATAGTAATATAATTTATATTTTAAAATGGAACGGAGTGTGAATATGCCACAAATATTATATTTTTTAAAATATTAGAGAAATATTCGAAAAAAAATAAAATAAAAAAAAATCATGAAAGTGAAAAGAAGAATAAAGAAAAGAAAAGAGTGAAACATTCAAGTGTATATCTGAATTCGTCTCGATTCATCTTCTCTTCAGTAAGTACATTTTTTAGATATACTAGCTAGTTAATTTCTAAACCTTTATAAGTACTAGTATATAATCACACATACAGTAGCATAACACCTTAATATTCTCATTTCAAAAACTTGCCTCAGCTGACTCCAACACAGAGCCTGCAGCCTTAACAAATTAAGAGAAAACTTGCATTACAAAAATAGAGGGATAAAATCTCGAGTAGGTAGGTAGGTAGCTAGAAGAATTATCAATTTTTTTCAACCTCGCGTTCATTTACTCTCGTAGAAGCACAGGCAGCTAATATTACATTGAGCCCTTCTTCAACTAACTAGCTACTAATTAATTAATTCCATCACCCTTGATCATAAGGGGAATCCTTCCCACTACTTATTAATATCTCCACACCATAGCAGCAAGGGCCAAGGGTTGAGTACTATAACATTAATATTATTAATGTTAGCCAAACAATTATTTCAACATCCATTTATCGTTTTCCTGATATTTACTTCTTTGATCCTTAATTCCCTGAAGGTGATTTATATAACTTACAGCCTGCTGCATGCATGCATGCATGCATGTGATCGGATATTTTATATATATATATAATTAATCCCTAGAGACATATATAATTAATTATTGCTCAGGCAATGTTTGGCAACTAATTAATTTCAAGATTTAAACCAAAATTTATCAATTTGTAAATCTTTCAAAAAAAAAACAATTCCAATTTCAGAGATTGGAATTAAGTTGTCAAATATATATATAACTTATGATCTCGATGGATCCAGCTATATATAAGAGAATTGAAGAATTACTTGACCTTGATGAACTCAAGAGGAAGTAGCTAGCGATGGTAGGGTAAAGTTTACTCATTTCTTGCCTTCTTCTTAACCTTTCGATTTCTCTATGCATCACCTTTAATTTTCTGCTTGTTGCCATTTCCACTACTTAATGATGACTTGTTCCGATGCCTTTTTAAGTTGTTGAGGTTCGTCGTCGGGACACTTGAATTAAGCCTGATCGTCCGTACGTAAGAAGAAGAAGAAGATCTATCTTGTTGGATAATGGATATATATTTGTCCCTTTTAAGTTGCCTTTCTTTTTTTAAAATTAAAAAACATAGCGAAGAAGGTGGATATCATCAATCTCCTCTGTTCCATCCATCTTCTTTTTTCCTTCAATTATTTAAATTATCAAAAACACGTTCTAAGAGATTACTCCACCCTTGACAATTTTTTCTATAAAATAAATTTACGAAATTTAAAATTTTACAATTAAAATATATTTATTTGATTTTAACTAATATAACTATTATTATTATTATTATTATTATTATTGTAAACAACCTGAAAAAATAATTACAATTTGTAGAATTTTTAAACTTATAGAAGTGACGGCGCATCAATAAAGTTTTAAATTTTGCAAATTAATTTCAAAATGGTGAAATAAGACTTTTTTTGTGAAAGAGATGGAATAATATATCTTCAACAGGAATTTATGGAGCAGCTTTCTGCGAGTCCAGTTACATTTATACATGCACATAAATAAAAACATACTCAGTCCGTGAGAGGGATAACAATAAAAGAATATTTAAATGAAAGGAAACATACCTGCAGCACAGTGCATGCTTCTCAGTTAAGTAGTTAACAGATCAAGATGCTCACAAGTCACAAATATGATGAAGTCGTCAAGTCGGGATATTCCTCTTTGACCTGCAGCACCCATTCCTACATCGAGTTGTACCACATGGCAACTAACTTATATTATATATTAGATTAATACATTTGACATAGCAATGGTGCCACAATGTTAGTAGCATAAAGTTGGTATGCTGTTTAAATGATAACTGGACTTGCATTTATAAAAAATTATAGGAACACCCTTTACTTGAACTTTCATAACCCTGCAAGTGAAAAGCTCTTGCTTGTATATATTCAATGACTAAGAAGCTATAGGCCCTTGACATAATAGATCAACAAAGACCAACTACCCAAGCACAAGAACATTTCTTCAATAAATCACCATGATCACATTTGCTTTACTACTCTGCAAATAAAATTAATGCAATAATAGAAACTTAGCGTGGTATTTTCGATAAGTTATACTTCCTGTATTTCACTTCCATCTGTCTTCAACCATGCAATAAATAAATATATATATATATATATATATATATATATATATAGTGAGGGGGGGAATGATCCATATCCAACACTGTTATGGACCATTTTTTACCAACCGTCTCCCTCCGTCTATCGTCCATAGGGAGATGCAAAAAATGGGTCGGTACTTTTATAAATGCAACCGTTGTATCTCCTGATGTCAGTGAGAGATGGTTGACCCTAATAGTTTCCATAGCCAAAGCTGGCTATGGATCATACCCTATGTGTGTGTGTGAGAGCATTGGAAAATGAAAACTATCTTTTATTGTATTGGGCAATTATTCCATCTAATGCCAAAAGGAAAGTCCAGTACTAAATCAGAAACATATTGGCAATGCTCAAGGCAAAAGTGCCACACAAGGCCCAACATTGTTTTAAAATTGATATGCAACCTGTTTTGCAGATACTTGAATTATCCCTACCTATATTTCGTCACTAAATGGTATTTCAATAGTCTACGTAACACTCAAAAAATGACCAATAGCGTACAACAATTGCAGACAATTCCAATCTACATATTCTAGGCAGGAAATACACTTGTTTTGGTACAAAGTTTAACCAACTAAGTAACCAACAGGTAGGTAGTGGTGGCTTTAGTAGGCCAGTAACTCTCCTCAAACATAAAAGCCACTCAGTCAATTAGGATACTTGTCAGATTTACTCGTTAAGGTGGCCACAGCACTAAAATTATGTGAGACCATAAAAGGTATCCAATTATTATTCCTAGCATTCCTAAATCAGTGCAAGATAAAAAGAAAGTGGGCCGCATGTTTTTCCATTCAATCATGGTACTACAAAAAGATCAGTTTGAGATCTACTAGAAACACTAGTATCAAACATGAGCATGCCAAAAAAAAGCCGAATTCCATTGAATATGTAAATTTTTGTTGTTTAGATCCAAACTATATAATAAAAAAGAAATGATTTACAGCAGCATAAGACTGTTCATTAAATTAACACATAACATCGGAATCTCACCGGGCCTTCCTATGAGACTTTGATGGGAAAGGAGAGGAAGGCAAAGATGAAAGCTCAACTGGTAATCGTGGAGGTTCCAAATCTCCAGAAAGCATTGCCACAGCCTCTTTCATAGAAGGCCGGTGTGCAGGTGACTTTTGCAGACAGAGAAGTGCCAGTGTGATGCATAGTAAAGCTTGCTCTTTGTCTAAACATTGAATTGACTGATCAACCATATCAAGAAGCTTCCCTGCACGTGCAAGGTGGCGTGCCCAAGATAATAGATTAGCACGTTGGAATTCCAACACGAGTGATCCTGTAACTTGAAGTGGCCTACGCCCTGAGATAAGAACTAACAACACCACCCCGAAGCTATAAACATCACACTTTTCTGAGATACCGGCACCACCGCAGTATTCAGGGGCTATATAACAAACAGTTCCCCTCAAACTTGGCGTGCTACTAACACCACCACTTTTAGGTATCTCTCCACTCACAGAATCTTGACTATTGTGCCGAGCTCTCCACAGCTCGCCATTTAATCCATCCAACCACCAATCTACACTACCCCGGCCACCCCTGCTCCTACTCCTTGTTTTCTTTCCATCCACATACAGATCTGCATCATCCCTTGGCCACCAATTTTCCCAATTCACGTCATTATTCGTAGACACATTATTCCCCTGTTTCTTTTTCTTCTTTTTCTTTCTGGCAAGTTCCTGACAATATTCCTCCTTCCACCACTCCCTGGCAGACCTTCTCTTTTCTCTCTTTACATTCTTCTCCTCTTCCAACGACACCCACCAATCCAATCTTCTCCGACTCTTTTTCCTCTCTGCTTTCCCAATCGCCCTAGAGCTTGACGAGCCTCCAACCCAATCGCTCTTGGGTCGTTCCTTCTTAATCTCATTTCCAATCCACTCCATTACATAATCATTCACACGCCCCGACTCTCCCCCACCATTATCTTGCTTCCGCCAGCAATCATTCCGCGAACTACTCTTCTTTCCTTTCCCATTCAGCATTTCCCTCCCACTGGCCACACTAACGTGATCAAAATTCCCTTCAAATACACTTGTTTTATCCAAACCTTCAGACGGGGATGCCACGGAGGCATCCACTAATTCCTCTGGGGATGCCTCCCCTATCATAACTCTAACAAGACTCTCTGGTGACTGGTCCGTACCGACATTCAATTCTTCAAAAACATTAGCCGTGATCACACTCTCTGTGTATTCCATCACGGATCCATTATCCTCATTATTTAACTCCTTTTTAGCCTCAATTATACATGGGTCCTCCGATTTTAATGTTGCGAGGCCAAAATCACCAATTTTTGCATTAAAATTTCTGTCCAGTAGTATATTACTGGGCTTGATGTCGCCGTGAATCACAGGAGGATCGCAGTAATGATGCAAATACTCTAATCCTTTGGCAATATCTATAGCAATTGAAAATCGATTCCTCCAGTTTTTAAGTTGTATAGACTTACAATGCAGAAGGCAGTGTTGTAAGCTTCCGTTAGTCATGAGCTCGTAGACAAGTAACATACGGCGTCGCTTTCGATCAGATGAGAAGCCGATCAGAGACAGGATGTAATTGGAGTCGAATTTAGCGGCCAAAAAGAGTTCGTTTTGGAATTCGCGCTCGCCTTGGAGAGTGCCCGCGTCCATGACTTTCACGGCCACGCCTTGGTGGTTATTATTGTAGTTTAGGGTTCCGCGGTAGACGGAACCAAAGCCGCCTTGGCCAAGCCGGTGGGAGGGGGAGAAGGAGGAGGTGGCGCAGCGAAGGGCGGAGTAGGAGAAGCGGTGAGGTGGCTTGGAGTCGAGGGAAGGGACAGTGCGCCTGTGAGTGAGCTTGTGGAAGTAGAGGGCTAGGGCAACAAGAAGTAAGAAAGCGGCGGCAACACCGGCGGCGAGTGGAGGAGCGAGGTGGTGGTGGAGAGGGGTGGTGGGATTTTGTGCAGGTGGGGGTGGGGCTGGCAGTGGAATCTGACGAGATGGCATGATGAGAGAGAAGGATTAACTGAAGGAGTGGTGAGGACGATACATAACTGAGACGCGAATAGAAGAACCATAAAATTAAACAAGGAAGAAATCAGTCAGTCCAATAAATCAATGTTACTAATAGGACTCGTTCATTTAAGTTTAGATAATCTCTCATTCTACTAGTATTAGTAGTTGATTGCGCTTTTTAAACTATTAGATTATAGATAATTGATATTTTGATAAGAGAAATTGATATTTTTACAAAGTTTCACTCACATGAATGTGGATCCTGTTTACTATTCATGTGAGAGCAGCCTTGTGAAAATATCAATTTTTTTTATGAAAATATCAATTCTCTAAATTATATATCTATCTATCTTATGGATCACTGGGTGAAAAATGAATTTTAATTATGTTTTTTTTTTGTGAGTTTAGAATGAGAGAATGGGTTGAAAAATATTTTTATTCTTAAACTACACTATGAAAGGTTACTTTAAATAATATAAAATATTTAATTTTTTTCATCCCTCCAAATCCTCTCACTTTTAAAGAGAAAATTTTAAGTCAAGAATAAAATCAACTTTACCTTCAAATCTCTTCATTTTCTCCCTAAAAAAACTCACAGACAAAAAATTAGGAAGAATTTCAATTATTTTAACTACAGACTACAAACACACACACTAATAGTGTACAAACATCACTTTGATTTTGTTGAAAAGTATATAGTGTGCCAAGTAATGGAGACAGCAGTTTTCCACCCATTGAATTTCCAAATTAGTCTTTTTCCTTTGGAGCTCATTGGCCAAATATTACACTCAAGCAGTCAATTAGTAGCTGGTTTGGCTACATAATTTTCACCAACCAATTAAGCCTGCCTGCCTGCCTGCCTGCCTGCCTGCTATCATCTACTACTATCAGCAATTGACTTTCTTGCTAAACAAGTTGACACTATATATTGATCATACTAGACATATATATATATATATATATATATATATATGAGAATTGATCCATAATAAACATTGTCAATTTAAGGTTATCCTTACAACACATCGCGACCCTCCATTCGATGATCTAACGGTTTAATAGACGCCCCGTCCGCAGTTTAATTTTCAATATTCTGCAGTTTAATACTGCGGACGAACAAATATCTAAAATACCCTCCGTGTAAAATCTCTCGCCCGCAGTATTAAACTGCGGACGCTAAGTATGGCAAGCCCAATTGGACAATTCAAATTTTATTTAATTTTTTAAGCTCAAAAAACTTCGGGACGATAGCGTTTTTTAGGCTCAAAATACTTCGGGACGATGGCGGATTATCTCGAGAAGGATTCGGCTATTACCCACTCCTATTCGAATTCGAAAACTAACTATCTGCCAACAAATCCCACTTATAAATACATGATGATAGTTCACCATCTCTAATTCGTACTGCATAGCTGAGATGGTTGCTGCTCTGTTTAATAATATCATGTTGGGATAGTTCACATGTGACGCCGCCAAAATAGGTTCTGTAAGAACCGTGAATTTCATGAATAATTTTTTTTTATTGATATAATAAGAAAATGAATACTTATTGGAACATAAATGTTTGTGAGTTACAAGACAAGTAATTCGATTAGATTAAATTGAATTTATGATATTGAGGAAATATGGAGAATTGCGACTCGTAGAATGCCTTGTGTGGCATGAGAATGGAAAAGATGATGGTTTAATTAATTTAAGAGAAAAATCGATAAGTGAAGGATTAATTAATATTACATTGTTAATTAATCATTGTGATTAGTAAATAGCCTACTAATGAGTAATTGTTAATAATATGTTATTATAAATAACAAAATATTTACGAGTAAGTAATTGATGAATATGATAAGAGTTATATTTAATTGATTATTTGTTGAGTGCAATACATGTGATAGTTAATCGTACAATAATGTTATTAACTGTTATTATGAATAATAATCGGTTAAAGAGTAAATGAATTATTAAGTAAACATTTAATCTATACTAATTGTTAATTGTTATTATGAGAAATATAATAATAATCTATTGATTTAGTATTTTTGCAAGTAATGATTGGATACTAAGAAAATGGTTTATAAATATAATAGGATTTATATTGTTGAGGAATGTGATTATTTATCGTATAATAATAATCGATAAGGGTAAGTAATGAAGGAATTACTACGTGAACAATTAATCGATATTAATTGTTATTTACTTTCTATTATGAGAAAATAGAATATTAATAATGATTAATTGATAATGTGTTAATTATTATTATCGCGAATAATAGAATGATAATAAGCAATTTGTTTATGAATATAATAAGATTTATATTTATTTAACGTGATAATTAATCATATAAATGTTAGTTAATTAATATGGAGATTAATAACTTCATTAATCTATGAGGAAGGAATTGATTAACATTTTATTAATTGATTAATTGCCATTATGAATAATAAAATAAATAAGTAAGTTATTAATATAATGAGATTATATTAATTGTTATGTGCAAGTGTGCAAATTAAACATATAAAGTATATGGGATACAACTATATTGTATAGTGTAGTGCAACATCTATGTGACTATACTATATATAGAAACCATGTATTATAATTAAATAAATTATATGAGTTACATAATAAAGCTTATGTGACAACATGTGGTATGTGGCTATATTAAAAGATGTACTATCATAAATAAACAAATGTTATGTGGTGAATATTTCAATAGATATAATTGGAAATAATAGAATTGTAATGACATTATGTAACAACGTATATGTATGGATACATTAGAGGTGTATCTTATGGATTATTAAGTTGAACTAAGTGTATATTTAAATATATGAGAGGAGATAATAAATGGTTATCTATTTTAATATTAATGTGAAATTGAAATAATAATTATTTTAATAAATAATTGAAATAATAATAGTAATGTGGAAAGGTAATACCCAACTAGATTATATTCGAAATTATAAAATGTACATGGATTATATCATGTGTATATTAAACTTACTACATGTAATATTATTTCCTCATTAAAACTACGTTGTAATTCTAATTGGATTTATAACCTAAGTATGTTATATGGATATGTATTATAAAATTAAGTATGCAGTATTGTATGTTGCCAAGTTGCTGAGCTCTATTGGCTTGTCCCAAAATAAGAGACTCATCTCTCCTCACGTGTATAACTCAATTGCTAACCTATTGCCTCTTCTTTTAAACTCAGCATTCTAGCCCATAATCATCATGAGGGGAGTGGCTTCAATAGTGGAATTCACCAACTACCCTTTGTTAACCTTCATGTCCTTGCTTTTACCAATGGTTTGAATTAGAGTGGAATGGCATGGTCTGGACATCCAATTGCTTATAAATATAGCTCATCTCCTTCTTGTTTCATTTGCTGAGATATTGATAAGTTATTATAGAGAGAATAGAAAACAAGTATACATCAGTGGTAGGAAAGTTCAAGTAGCAGCCAACTATTTTTAGCAGAGGAATATTTCTTGATTCTTCATGTTGGAATTTGCTAAGTTCTTGATTAGGCTTGAATTCTTGTTAATTGGAATAATTCTTGATGACATCGAGATCATATAAGTTTATATGCATGTAATATAGTAATGAGACTGAATTGGAGTGGTTTTCGTAAGGAAATTTTGTGTATGGGTTTGTAAACTGCCGAAGCAGAAAGCATTTCTGGGTCTGGCCGGGAAGTGGCGCAGCTGCGCCCAATTTGTTCTTGGGTGCAGCGCAGCTGCACCAGTACCCAAAACTAGACTCTGATTTCTGTTTTGCTGTAATGTTCTAGCATGCAAGTTTGACTTAGACACACATGAAAGCAGACCTGATTATGAACTTAAAGTCCCTTTTGTACATCATGAGTACCTTAACTTGTTTAGAATAAAATTACTAGAGAAGACTTGAACTTTAAAAGAAAACTCTGATGGAAGATGGAACTAAAAACATTACATTTCTGATTTTGTGAGCATGCGTATACAGTCTAAGCTACACATAGAGAACATGTTTAACTTATGCATATATGATTCTTGTTGTAACATGAGTTGCTTTGACGTCGTCAATATACATTACTAAATGAACTTAAAGTTTCTAAAATAGAATTTGACATATTATATTGATGGCTATGCTCTGACCTTGTAAGCGTGTTTGGGTTGTCTAGATATGCATGAAGATCATGATAACATGTGTATATATGTGTCATGAAGTAGCATGAGCGTGTTTGGTTATGTTAGTATATAATTACTAAAGAAAATTTTAGTTTTTGAAATAAACTTTGACATATAGGTATCATATTTATATTCTGACCATATGAGCATGTGTATGTGGATAAGTTATGAATGAAATATAGTTTACATGTGTTAAGTCAGTTCAAGTAGACTTTTAAAGAGAAACTTGAAAGTTTTGAAGAACTAATATTCATGAGCATGTTAAAGAATACATTCTGATATTTTGTTATAAATGATTGTACTTTAACATCACTTAAATAGACTACTTGTGCGCATACCATGCTAGATGCCATGAAAGCTAGTTAAGCATGCATAAGACATGATTTAAAGTAATAAATGATGTTAGTCATGCATAAATGATGTGAACGATATGTAAGCATGCTTATTAACTGATTATAACCACCTCACATATTTATACAATGAACATAGTAGCCTATATGATTGCATGATTTTGTATGACATTAAAGAAGTTAATCTAGAACTATAACATGAAAGGTTGGACTTAGATGGACTTAACAAGCATGAAAGGATCTTAAGCATGTGCATATACTATGTAATAAAGTGTGGTTATGTTTTGGACTGAAATAGTGAGGCAAAAGCTCAACCCTGGTCTGGCCAAGGGATATCGCAGCTGCGTCGTCGCTAGGCTTAACCAGGACGCAGCTGCGCCAGACTATTTTCAGGCCTGATGGTTTCTGCTGGTTCTTCTGATTGTGTTAATTGGCATATAATATTACCTAAGCTACTGATCAAAGTCTAATCACTCCTGATATGCACTTATATGAAATGACAAAATAACATGATGATGTTTAACTAATAACAAGGAAGTCCATAGATGATAAATGGCATAATCAATTTAATGTTATGATTTACTATAATGCCATACAAGTTATAACTATGTTACTTGATTTCATGATGTCTTATAATCTGATGTCGTGCTACGTGTGGACAAGTACGTAATGACATACTTTGAAGATGTTTAAACTTAAGAGAGGAAATTCCATAGAGAATAATAACATAATCGGTTAAGCATTATGATTTAATACAATGCTATATGTGGTATAACTGTGTAGTAAGGATAAGACCTAACTTACGTGTTGATTATATATATAAGATAAGGTATGATGTTATATTATATGGCTAATGAATATCTTATACATATAAATATATATATTACGATAGGAATTCGAAAGTGTCGATTTATTTAACGAGGATAAACTACGCATAAGGCAAGTTTCCTAACTTACACTCATTTATAGTGCAAGTATCTGAACCCTACTTTTATTGTGTTACAAGTATCCTATCCTTGTGGTTACTTATTCGAGGAACGTCGTAAGCCAGTTCTCTAACGTATACTCTTTCATTGTACAAGTTTCCTTGAAATCGTTCTTGTATATTAACTGCAAGTATCTGACTACTCTTTTATTGAGCAAGTATTTGATTCATATTCTTTATTGAACACATATTCGAGCTTGTACTAACTTTAGTCGTACGAGTAAATAGGTGCTAGAATAATTCTTGCCTTACAAACTTATGTTTCATAAGTTTGATTTAAATCACAATTATATTCTTCAAATTATTGTTGCGAGTATTGAACTCATAAATTGTTCTTATATATATTGTTGAAATTGTCTACGCCATTTAATTCGGCTAGACCAATATCATAAATTAGAAAGTAATCCACACCAATTGCCTTGGTGCAGACTCTTATAAATTGACTGAGTTGAACAACCCTTGTAAAAAGGGGAAATATATAGTCGGGGTGCCGACAGTGGTGTGACAGGTTATGCATAACTCCAGGTACGATAGGTTGATCCTCTAATTGTACTTGGTTGGGTTACCAGAAATATTCTTGGTGATTCTAGTAGAAGTTCGTGGTTCTTAGCGACCACTCAGTATCCAGTATTTATTAACTTGAAACTTTGAATTCATTGGATTCTTTATTAATCTTTGGTCCACAGCGACACTCAATGATATCTATTCATTCACTTGAAATTGTTGAAACTTTTGAATCCTTTAATAACTTCTCGAACCGTAGTAGTCCTTATTCAACTTCACGGAATAGATTTGAAAGTCATTGCTATTTATTTTGTTCACAACATTCTTATTTGAAATCCTGAGCGATTAATTATCGTTTTACCCTTGAGATTTAGAATTATATATATTCCTGTTCACATTTATTGACATATTACTTACTGAACAAATTTGTTGCTCACTCTTGCTTTCCATAAACATTTCAGTTAGGGCAGGGCAAGGTGGAACCCCAAGACAGGACAAGTGCGAAGGCAAGGCTATGGAGTAGCTGTGCTTTTCTATATTAGGATGTTTCCGTTATGTTGTATTAAGACTTATTTAATGTTATGTATTAAGATATGTTTGGTTTAAGTTATGAAGTGTATTAGTAATAGTTTTGAGACTTGGGACGAGAATATTTATGTTATATCAATGTAATTTATTATGTTATTCCATTGTTTGAGATTTTAGTTGTTATTAGAATTAGTACGTGATGAACCGAATTCGGGATCAGTGACGGTCTGAATTTGGGGGCGTCACAGGTTCAATACTCAACCCATTTTGAGTCGCCAAATACACTCAAAAAAATTCCAATATAATCTTTCATATCACACGGTCGTGCAAAATACGACCACACAACTGTGAGTGTCAATACAGGCATGTAAAAAATATTAACATTCAAACTAAGTTCTCATTATATTTATTATCACACTATTTAAATAAAAAAAATAGTGAGGACTTTTACAGCTCTAACTCGGACCATCACTCTGTAAGACCCCGAATTTTATGAATAAAGATTTAATTTTCTTTAGATATTATTTCGAAATAGTAAGGTGTATATTTGATAAATGTGAAAAGTTATGGGTGAAATGTGCAAATATTTCAAAATGAGCAAGTGGTTATAAAATATTCATTGTTGTCGGGGAATATTCGTTTGGTCGTGGAATATTCTTGTTGTCGGGGAATATTCGTACGACGGCGCAGCTATATGTGGGCCCCACAACCGAACAACTGTCGGATATAGAAAGCGACAAAAATAACCTTTTTATAAAATAACGGCGTAGTTGTTACCGTTAGTACTGTTGAAATATCCGGTGGTTAAAATACAGTAATACGCGGTGTTGCACAGTAGCACACAGTATTACACAGTATTTTAAATTATTGATTCTTACGTAAGAAGTCACTACTCAATTATTGTTACAATAATTACTGTTCAATATTTTATATTATTGATTCAATAATTACATGATATTTTATTAATTCAATAATTGCTACGTTGATATTTTATATCAATAATTGCTACGTTGCTATTTTATATGATTGATTCAATAATTGCTACCGTTTATATTTTGTATTATTGATTCAATAATTGTCATTGCACAGTATTTCACATTATCAACTCAATAATTCATATTATTTGAATAATATTATTAGATAGCATTATTGACAATGTCTAAGAAAGTTCTGTCTAGGAGGGGTTATTTAATTGCGCGCCAGTAAGGAGAAGTCCTTATCCGAAGGCCCCTTCTTTCTTGGGAACGACCTGGTTATCAATATTATAGTTCTGTAATATTATTTATGAATAATTAATTATTGATTTATATGATAAGAAAATATTTATTTTGTGGATATAAAAGAAGGAATTAGTGTTGATGTGTTTTTATCAGTATTTTGGTGTAAAAAATTATCCGTTTGTGGAGTTCAGCTATTTTCGGTTGAGAATTTGGAAAAACTGCCTTCTATAAAATTGTAGAGAATTAAATTTCCTATGGAAAGAACATAGAATTCGTATTTTTCTGACAAAAGGGCTATTTATTATGAATTATTGAAGTTTCGAAAAATAAATATTTTTTTAATGGGAGGTGGGCCCCACCGGTGACTGGTGGCTGATGGCTTTTGGCAAGCGGCGAATTTTTTTTTTTAAAAAATATTATTTTATTAAAAAGTCTACTTTGGCATCCTAAGCTTTTCCTATAAATAGGGTGCTTAGGTTAGAATTGAAAATCACACCAGAATCAGAAGTTTTCTCTCTCTATAATATCGAGCGTATTTATGTGAGTATTTAGATACTTTGAGTGTTGCTATTCAGTGCAAGTTTTCTTCAGCCTTATATCCGATATACCAGTCAGAAGTACTATTCTTTTGAGGTAAGGGATGTTATATTCTTTCGTAAATGATGTTATTCTTTTCAATATCATTATACCAAAATATTGGCATGTATTTTATTATGAAATTCTTACTTTTTTCGCCGGAGTTACTATTCACGTATACGACACTATTCACGGAAAAATTAAATTTTATTCTATTTGTCCAAGTTGCTTGTTAAGGTTCCTATATTTGATTGGATCCAAGTTTTTATCTTTATTCTTGAATTTTGTTCCACAAAGTATTATTATGAAATATTCTTGAACTTGGATAAATCAAATTACGAATCCCTAATCTTTGTCTTTTTATCTCACTGGATTCGTTATTTATATTATTTTCATCATCCTCAGTACTAAAAGGTGATATAACTGAATATTTTTGGCCTGTAGAGCAAAGATGAATGATTACCTGATGAATATCTTTGGCCGTAGTGCAAAGATGGACAGGTGTTGAGATGAACATGACCACTGGTGATACAAATGAATATCTTTGGCCGTAGTGCAAAGATGAATATTTGATTTGAGATGTATATTGATTGATGTTACAGTGATAAAATATTGATGATGAATTTTTAAATCATAGAGGATAGTAGACTTTATTCTCTACTTAACTCTTCTAATGAATTGTTATTTCCGCTGCGAATATTGATCTAAAATTTGTTGTTAATAATATTTTATCTGAATTATTGAAGACTAACGATAATTTATTTTCCATTATCTTAGTTATAATATTCTTTACTGGGCTAGTTGAGCTCACCCTTTTCATCTATTGTCCTCTTCAGGAAATGAGAATGTCGCAGGAACTAGTCAGGGAATAGAGTGATGGTCCGAGTTAGAGCAGTAGTAGTCCTCACTATTTATAATAAATAGTGTGATAATAATTGTAATGAGGACTTAGTTTAAATGTTAATATTTTCTACATATTTGTATTGACACTCATAGTTGTGTGGTCGTATTTTGCACGATCGTGTGATATAAAGTTTGTATTTGAATTCTGTACTATGTATTTGGCGACTCAGAATGGGTTGGGTTGACTGGACCTATTCTGGGGCGCCACAGTTGATATCAGAGCTTAGGGATATGATCTCTGGCGGAGATCTGAGAATAGAACTAGGAGGGGAGAGACGAGTAAATCCTTCGCTAGTGTGTCCTACCTAAGCTTATGTGGTATTTAATTGATCAGTCGGAGCATAGGGTTATTATGTGATATGTTAATTTGTTTAATTAACCCTTGTTTTATAGCAGTATTTTAGAATGGCAGCTGAGAATGTTAACAACGAAGTAAATGAGACCGTGGAGACACCTTTAATCACCAACCAGGAGAACGTGCAACAAGAAGGCAATGTTCATCTTGAAAACAACGCTGGTCAAACAATAAACGATGAGATGTTTAGAAGTTTTTTGCAGTTCATGCAAAACCAGACGAGGGAGACTCGTGTGAAAAATACAGGTGGAGATAATAACAACTCGCGGCTTGTCACTGCCAAGCATTGCAAAGAATTGGGACCACCAGAATTTTAGGGAAAGCCGGATCCGATCAAGGCGGAGACGTTGATTAAACAAATTACCAAGATATTTGATGTCTTGGGATGCACGGAGGAACAGAAGGTTCCATTTGCCACGTTTATGTTCCATGGAGAGGCAGATTACTGGTGAGAATCCGTGAAGCGTACCCAGCCTGCCGCACTCAAGATGTCTTGGGAAGCGTTTCAAAAACTGTTCAATGACAAGTACTTTCCTGAAAGTATTCGTCATATGAATGAGGTAGAGTTTATCCGACTAGAACAAAGCAACATGACGGTATCCCAGTACGAGGCTAAGTTCGCGGAGTTGTCCAAGTTTGCACCTCATTTGGTGGAAAATGAGAAACGTATGACGTAGATGTTTCTGGGAGGTTTGAAACCTGAAATACGTCAATACCTTATTTCTCACAAATTTTCTCTATATTCGGATGTAGTGAACAGGGCCCAGTTGTTAGAACGAGATATTGATTATATTCAACCAAGGGACAACAACCAAGGTCGTACCGGTGGCAGCAGTCATCGGAGCAATGACAACCAGCGGGGAGGAAAGTATGACAGAAGCGGTAACCACTCCGGTGGTAATCGTGGCCATGATAGTAGAAAAAGCGAATTGGGAGGAGATTTAAAGAAGAGAAGGTACAATAATGAGAACGTGAAGACAACATCAGCATCAGCATCAACTGTTTCTAGGGGAGGAGAACGACCACCGGTCGTCTGCTATAAATGCGAGAAAGAGGGACACATCAGCCCGAACTGCCCTTAACAATTCAATGCATGCTATAACTGTAGAAAAGAATGACACATAGCTCGAGATTGTCCTGTACCGAAACCAAGTCCAGCGGGGGTGGTGATTCCAAAGGCGGTTTCAGACAAGTCAAAGTAGGTGATTCCTGGAAGAGCGTTTGTCGTGACAGCCCAAAACGCGAGGAATCCACACGAGGTGATTACGAGTAAGCTAATCATAAACTCTTGCGAAGTTTACACCTTGTTAGATACCGGTGCTACCCATTCCTTTATTTCACCTGCTTGTGCTCAACGTTTGAACTTAACTTCTGATAAATTAGACTTTGCCTTATCTGTTGAAACTCCGTTGGGAGAAACCTTTGTTACATCCACAGTTTACAAATCTTGCTTGATTCAGATTGATACCCTTACCTTACTTGTCGATCTTATATCTTTGAAAATACTTGCATTTGACGTGATTTTAGAAATTGATTGGTTAACCACTTACTATGCCAAAATTGATTGTTTTCGTAAGGTTGTTAGTTTTCATATTCCTAATCAACCTGTTGTGCGAATTCAAACCACCAAACCACTAAAATCTTTCAATGTCATTTCAAGTCACAAAGCTATTCGTTTATTGAAAAACGGATGTCAAGCTTTCTTAGCTTATGTCACTGATCTAAACCAGAATACGTCAGCTCTGAATAATATTTCCGTTGTTAATGAGTTTCCTGATGTATTTCCCGAAGAACTTCCCGGTCTACCCCCAGAACGTGAAGTTGAATTCTTTATTGACCTTGAACCCGGTACAAAACCCATTTCTAAAACCCCATATCGAATGGCTCCTATGGAACTTCAGGAGTTAAAGGTCCAATTACAGGAATTGTTAAACATCGGTTTTATTCGTCCTAGTACGTCTCCTTGAGGTGCTCCTGTTTTATTCGTAAAGAAGAAAGACGGGAGTATGCGACTTCGTATTGACTATTGGGAGTTGAACCATGTCACTATCAAGAATAGATATCCGCTACCTCGTATTGATGACCTGTTTGACCAGTTGCAAGGAGCACAATTTTGTTCAAAGATCGATCTTCGTTCTGGATATCATCAGCTGAAGATTAAAACTGAGGATATTCCGAAGACTGCCTTCAGAACTCGATACGGGCATTATGAGTTCTTAGTCATGTCTTTTGGATTGACTAATGCTCCTGCTGCTTTCATGGATATGATGAACTGTGTATTTAAGGAATATTTGGATCAGTTCGTTGTTGTCTTTATTGATGACATCCTCATTTATTCTAAAAGCCGTGAAGATCATGAGCACCACTTGAAGCTGGTACTTCAAAAGCTTCGTGAGAACAAGCTATATGCCAAGCTGAAGAAATGCGAGTTTTGGCTTGAGGAAGTAGCATTCCTTGGGCACGTGGTATCGAAACGTGGAGTATCTGTTGATCCAGCGAAGATTGAAGCAATACAAAGCTGGGAGCAACCTAAGTCGGTGACCGAAGTACGAAGCTTTCTGGGCTTAGCTGGTTATTATCAGAGGTTCGTAGAGGGATTTTCTCGAATCGCTACTCCATTAACTCAGTTGACTCGAAAAGATACAAAATTCGTTTGGAGCGAGGAATGCGAGAAGAGCTTCCAAGAGCTCAAGAGAAGACTTACCTCGGCACCTGTTCTAACAATACCATCTGATTCGGATGGATTTGTTATCTACAGCGATGCTTCGGGCAAAGGGTTAGGATGTGTTCTTATGCAACATGAAAAAGTCATAGCCTATGCCTCGCGACAACTCAAAGAATATGAGAGGAATTATCCTACCCATGATCTAGAGTTGGCAGCAGTCATTTTCGCGTTAAAAATCTGGAGACATTACCTATACGGGGAGAAAGTGGAGATTTATACGGATCATAAGAGCCTTAAATATTTCTTCACTCAAAAAGAACTCAACATGCGGCAACGACGTTAGCTTGAGCTGTTGAAAGATTACGATCATACCATCCAATACCATCCTGAAAAAGCGAACGTGGTTGCTGACACGTTGAGTAGAAGATCATATGTGGGAACGAGTGCGATGAATTCAAGTATAAGCGTAGAATCAGCTTTAATTGATAAAGTTAAAGCTGCTCAAGCTACGGATCCGGAGCTGATGAAGATGAAGAAGAAGGTGCAAAAAGGTGCCATTCCAGAAGCAAGAATCGATGAAGAGGGAATACTTCGAGTCAACTCCAGACTTTGTGTTTCTAACGATTCTGACTTGAAGTATAGAATCATGATGGAGGCACACAACACACCGTTTGCAATCCATCCTGGAAGTACCACAATGTATCGTGATCTTTGACATACATTTTGGTGGAGCAATATGAAAAGAGAGATCGCGGAGTTTATTTCGAGATGTTTAACTTGTAAACGTGTAAAGGCGGAGCATCAAGTGCTGAAGGGTCCATTGCAACCACTGGAAATTCTGAAATGAAAGTGGGAACACATTACAATGGATTTCGTTATGGGTCTTCCCAAGGTTTCTCAAGGCATAGATGCGATTTGGGTTATTGTTGATAGATTAACCAAGTCTGCTCATTTCTTGCCGATACGAAAGACTTATTCCCTTGAATGTCTTGCTCATATGTACGTGAATGAGATTGTGAGATTGCATGGCATGCCAGTATCCATAGTTTTGGATCGTGACCCCAGATTTACTTCACGATTTTGGATCAGTTTGTAGAAAGCTATGGGCACGGATTTACGATTCAGTTCGGCATATCATCCTCAAACAGACGAACAATCAGAAAGGACTATTCAAACTCTTGAAGATCTATTGAGACTCTGTGTTCTAAACTTCAAAGGGAGTTGGGATAAGTACTTATCATTGGTGGAATTCTCCTACAACAACAATTATCAGGCAAGTATAGGCGTGGCTCCATTTGAAGTGTTGTATGGACGAAAGTGTCGCTCTCCAGTATGCTGGAATGAGGTGGGTGAAGCAACATTGTTGGGACCGAAGTTGGTACGTATGACTACAGAAAAGATTCAAATAATCCGGCAACGTATACAAACCGCACAAGATCGACAAAAGAGTTATGCAGATCTTCATCGAAAGGACGTGGAATTTAATATTAGGGACCATGTGTTATTACGTGTTGCTCCGTGGAAGGGAGTTACGAGGTTTGGCAAGAGAGGAAAGCTCAATCCACGATTCATTGGTCCATTTGAGATTCTTGACCGAATAGGAAATGTGGCCTATAGACTCGCTTTACCTCCAAGCATGTCTCGTGTTCATAACGTTTTTCACATATCCGTGCTTCGTAAATATGTGAAAGATTCAAACTGCATTATTGAGTTAGAACCAGACGAGATAGCCGAAGATTTAACGTACGAGGAGGTACCTGTCAAGATCTTGGATAGGAAGGAGCATGTCCTACGCTCGAAAATTATACCTCAAGTTAAAGTTTTGTGGAGAAACCATGAAATTGAGTAAATGACCTGGGAGTTGGAATCGGAAATGAAAGCGAGGTATCCTCACCTTTTCGACATACCAGATATGTACGTCAATTTCGAAGACGAAATTTCATAAGGAGGGGAGGTTGTAAGACCCCGAATTTTATGAATAAAGATTTAATTTTCTTTATATATTATTTCAAAATAGTAAGGTGTATATTTGATAAATGTGAAAAGTTATGGGTGAAATGTGCAAATATTTCAAAATGAGCAAGTGGTTATAAAATATTCATTGTTGTCGGGGAATATTCGTTTGATCATGGAATATTCTTGTTGTCGGGGAATATTCGTACGACGGCGTAGCTATTTGTGGGCCCCACAACGGAATAACTGTCGGATATAGAAAGCGACAGAAATAACCTTTTTATAAAATAACGGCGTAGTTGTTACCGTTAGTACTGTTGAAACACCCGGTGGTTAAAATACAGTAATACGCGGTGTTGCACAGTAGCACACAGTATTGCACAGTATTTTGAATTATTGATTCTTACGTAAGAAGTCACTACTCAATTATTGTTCCAGTAATTACTGTTCAATATTTTATATTATTGATTCAATAATTGCATGATATTTTATTGATTCAATAATTGCTACGTTGATATTTTATATCAATAATTGCTACGTTCCTATTTTATATGATTGATTCAATAATTGCTACCGTTTATATTTTGTATTATTGATTCAATAATTGTCACTGCACAGTATTTCACATTATCAACTCAATAATTCATATTATTTGAATAATATTATTATATAGCATTATTGACAATGTCTAAGGAAGTTCTGTCTAGGAGGGGTTATTTAATTGCGCGCCAGTAAGGAGAAGTCCTTATCGGAAGGCCCCCTCTTTTCTAGGAACGACCTGATTGTCAATATTGTAGTTCTGTAATATTATTTGTGAATAATTAATTATTAATTTATATGATAAAGAAATATTTATTTTATGGATATAAAAGAAGGAATTAGTGTTGATGTATTTTTATCAGTATTTTGGTGTAGAAAATCATCCATTTGTGGAGTTCAGCTATTTTCGGTTGGGAATTTGGAAAAACTTCCTTCTACAAAGTTGTAGAGAATTAAATTTTCTATAAAAAAACATAGAATTCGTATTTTTTTGACAAAAGGACTATTTATTATGAATTATTGAAGTTTCAAAAAATAAATATTTTTTTAATGGGAGGTGGGCCCCACCGGTGGCTGGTGGCTGATGGCTTTTGGCAGGCGGCGGAAATTATTTTTAAAAAAATATTATTTTATTAAAAATTCTACTTTGGCATCCTATGCTTTTCCTATAAATAGGGTGCTTAGGTTAGAATTGAAAATCACACCAGAATCAGAAGTTTTCTCTCTCTATAATATCGAGCGTATTTTTGTGAGTATTTAGATAGTTTGAGTGTTGCTATTCAGTGCAAGTTTTCTTCAGTCTTATATCTGATATACCAGTCAGAAGTACTATTCTTTTGAGGTAAGGGATGTTATTTTTTTTCGTAAATGATGTTATTCTTTTCAATATCATTATACCAAAATATTGGCATGGATTTTATTATGAAATTCTTACTTTTTTCGTCTGGGTTACTATTCACGTATACGGCACTATTCACGGAAAAATTAAATTTTCTTCTATTTGTCCAAATTGCTTGTTAAGGTTCCTATCTTTGATTGGATCCAAGTTTTTATCTTTATTCTTGAATTTTGCTCCACAAAATATTATTATGAAATATTCTTGAACTTGAATAAACCAAATTACGAATCCCTAATCTTTGTCTTTATTCTTGAATTTTGCTCCACAAAGTATTATTATGAAATATTCTTGAATTTGGATAAACCAAATTACGAATATCTAATCTTTGTCTTTTATCTCACTAGATTCGTTATTTATAGTGTTTTCATCATCCTCAGTATTAAAAGGTGATATAACTGAATATCTTTGGCTTGTAGAGCAAAGATGAATGATTACCTAATGAATATCTTTGGCTGTAGTGCAAAGATGGACAGGTGTTGAGATGAACATGACCACTGGTGATACAAATGAATATCTTTGGCCGTAGTGCAAAGATGAATATTTGATTTGAGATGTATATTGATTGATGTTACAGGGATAAAAAATTGATAATGGACTTTTAAATCATAAAGGATAGTAGACTTTATTCTCTACTTAACTCTTCTAATGAATTGTTATTTCCGCTGCGAATATTGATCTAAAACTTGTTATCAATAATATTTTATCTGAATTATTGAAGACTAACGATAATTTATTTTCCATTATCTTAGTCATAATATTCTTTACTGGGCTAGTTGAGCTCACCCTTTTCATCTATTGTCCTCTTCAGAAAATGAGAATGTCGCAGGAACTAGTCAAGGAACAGAGTGATGGTCCGAGTTAGAGCAATAGTAGTCCTCACTATTTCTAATAAATAGTGTGATAATAATTGTAATGAGAACTTAATTTGAATGTTAATATTTTTTACATATTTGTATTGACACTCACAGTTGTGTGGTCGTATTTTGCACCACCGTATGATATAAAGTTTGTATTTGAATTCTGTACCATGTATTTGGCGACTCAGAATGGGTTGGGTTGACTGAACCTATTCTGGGGCGTCACACACTCCATTCCCTGACTAGTACCCGTAATATTCTCATTTCCTGAAGAGAACAATGGAAGAAAAGGATGAGCTCAACTAGCCCAGTAAATAATATTATGACTAAGATAGTGAAAAATAAATTATCGTTAGCCTTCAATAAATCAGATAAAATATTATAGACAACAAGTTTTAGATCAATATTCGCAGCGGAAATAACAATTCATTAGACGAGTTAAGTAGAGAATGATGTCTACTTTTTTCTTTGATTTAAAAGTCCATCATCAATATTTTATCTCTGTAACATCAATCAATATACATCTCGAATCAAATATCTTTGTACTACGGGCCAAAAATATTCATTTGTATTATCAGTTGGTCATGTTCATCTCAACACCTATCCATCTTTGTACTACGGGGCAAAGATATTTATCAGGTAATCATTCATCTTTGCACTACAGGCCAAAGATATTTATCACGTAATTATTCATCTTTACACTACAGGCCAAAGATATTCAGTTATATCACCATTTAGAACTGAGGACGATGAAAAATAATACGAATAACTGATCCAGTGAGATAAAGGACAAATATTAAAGAATTTATCCATAATTCAAGAATAAAGATCAAAACCTGGATCCAATCAAAGATGATTTGGAAGAAAAAAAATATTTTTTTACCGTGAATAGTACCCCGTGAATAGTAACTTATGAATAGTAACTCGACATGAAAAGATAAAAATTTTACAAGAAAGTTCAGACCAATATTCCAGTGAAATAATATTAGATGAAGCGCAAAACTCAAGTAATATCTGATCATTTCAGGAATTATAGAAGCAATACTTACCGTAGTAAGTTTAGAGTTAGGAATCTGAAATAAAATAATATACGAAACTGCAATTGAATTTTCACCCGTCTGGCGGTTGTCCGCTCAGACAGATTATTTTCACAATTTAATAACAACTGAATACGAAGGGTTATTCACCAGGCATGCGGTAGTCCGCGTAGACAGGTTATTCCTACAGAATAATAAAGAATAGAATAACAACATAATTTCATCATGCATGCGGTAGTCCGCGTAGACAGGTTATTCCAACAGAATAATAAAGAATAGAATAACAACCCTTATGAGTATTGAAAGAAAATAACTTTTTTCATGAATACGAAAGAAATAATACCCCTTATCTTAAAATTTGGAGACTGCACTAGCGTAATAGCAAAATACTCTTCTTCTTTCTCTCTTATTCTCTCTATACTTTCTCTCTCTATAGCTTTAGTGAATTAGTGAGAAATAATGAAGAAATGAGCTTCTATTTATAGGCTCGACAGATTAAGGGTAAAATAGTCTTTTCGCCATAATTTATGACATCATCGCTTACATCATCGATCTATGACATCATTGCTTATCTCATCGCTCCAATGACATCATTGCTTGCATCATAAGAGTTCAAATTCAATTTTCACTCTTTCACCTCGTTTAACTTTTATACCATGAATTTACTATAATAATATTACCATTCAAATTATAAAAATCATACTATTATATAATCACATTATACTACTATAATGTAATATGATAATAATATATTTGAACGAATTATTTTATCGGACAAGATAAAATACCAACTTTCAATAAATGTCACATGTTAAAAATTTCTCCGTTTAAATCCACATTGAATAAATATTTCCTTATCATATATATCAAAAATTAATTATTCACAAATAATATTACAGAACTACAATATTGACAACCAGGTCGTTCCCAGGAAAGAGGGGGCCTTCCGATAAGGATTTCTCCTTACTGGCGCGCAATTAATCAACCCCTTTCCTAGACAGAACTTCCTTAGACATTGCCAATAATGCTATCTAATAATATTATTCAAATAATATGAATTATTAATTTGATAATTTGAAATAATGTGCAATGACAATTATTGAATCAATAATATAAAAAATAGCAAAGTAGCACTTATGGATATAAAATATCAACGTAGTAAATATTAAACCAATAAAATATTATGCAATTATTGAATCAATAATATAAAATATTGAACAGTAATTATTGTAATAATAATTGAGTAAGTGCCTTCCTACGTAAGAATCAATAATTCAAAATACTGTGCAATGCCGTGTGCTACCGTGCAACACCGCGTATTACTGTATTTTAACTACCGGGTATTTTAACAGTACTAACGGTAACAGTTTTGCCGTTATTTTTATAAAAAAGTTATTTCTGTCGCTTTCTATATCTGACATTCATTCTGTTGTGGGGTCCACCAATGACTGCGCCGTCGTACGAATATTCTCCGACAAAAAGAATATTCCTCGACCAAACGAATATTCTCCGACACAACGAATATTTTATAACCACTTGCTTATTTTATAAACTTTGCACATTTCACCCATAACTTATCACATTTATCAAATCAACACCTTACTATTTTAAAATAATATATAAAGAAAATTAAATCTTATTCATAAAATTTGGGGTCTTACATCACATGAATTTCATATCGGATAAATTCAAGAGTGTAGATGGGTTAATAAGTATGGTGGAACCTCAACCCAATAGGTTAACCTTTTAGGTGAGGAGGTTGTCCAACATGCTTATTAGGCCAGTTGTGGACGGAACAATAACACTTTAAATGTTATCAAAGCTCATGGTTCGATGGGCCTAAATTATCACAAGGTGGGGAAAATAGAGTTGAATCAAGGTGGAGCACAAAGGTTTGAGTGGGAAGGAGCGGGCTCGGAAGATGATTCTGAAAAAATTGCTCGCCCAAAGGTTTGAGTCGGGTGGAGCGGGCCTGGGGAGATGGCTCTGAAAAAATTGCTTGGGTCCCACGTGTGTGCCTCTTGGGCGTGGTGGAGTAGTTAGAGTCGAACAGGGGAGCTCTTGAAAAGATTCAAAGAAGGTGTGCTGGTGGAGTACTTAGAGTCGAACGGGAGAGCTCTTAAATGATTCAAAGAAGGTGTGTTTAATGGTGAATACTCTAGTATATACTTGTGATGGGCATTCAAGTGAAAGGTGAAGATTGTTGGGATAGTTCACATGAATCCCATATCGAATAAATTCAAGAGTTTAAATAGGTTAATAAGTATGGTGGAGCTTCAACCCAATAGGTTAACCTTTTAAGTGAGGAGGTGATCCAACATGCTTATTGGGCCAGTTGACCGAAAATTGTGGTGAATTATGGTGAGCGAGTGGTGTAGGTTGTTGTTTTGATGCCAAAAGCTGTGACTAATATGAAGGAGGGGAAGGAGGAGATTACGGAGTTGGCTGGAAATTGTGGTGTAAGTTGTTGTTTTGACGCCAAAAGCAGCAGCCGATAGCCGACCTTCCTCCATCCCTTCTCGAAGAACCCGAATACTATGCCCGATACTTGATGGTAAAGCACTTCTGGCGCGATCGGTACAAGAGAATTCTTTGTATTTCCAGTTCCAAGCTAATTACTTTGGATCCATCCACATTAGCGGTCACAAATTCTTATGATGTAGGAAGTGATTTTGAAAGGGCAACACCCATTATTGGGAGAGATGAGAATTCATTTGAGTTCAATGTTAGTGTTCGGACTGATGAGCGTGGAAAGTTTAAAGGGATGAAGTTCTTAGCCAAATTCGATCCCGAATTCCCGAAGAGATTTTTGATAGCCGAATTCTTGAGGTCTTTTGAGCCTGAAAACTAAATAAAATTTAAATTGCTCAATTGGGCTTGCCATACTTACATCCGCAGTTTAATACTGCGGACGAGAGATTTTACACATAAGATATTTTGGACATTTGTTCGTCCGCAGTATTAAACTGTGGAATACTGGAAACTAAGCTACGGACGAGACCTCTATTAAACCATTAGATTTTTAAATGGAAGGTCGCGATCTGTTGTAAAGATAACCTTAAATTGACAATGTTTGTTATGAATCAGTCCCCTATATATATATATATATATATATAGGGGAAAATGGCTGTACACAGTCGTTTTGGAGAAGTGAAGCGGATTTTGGAGAAGAGAAGCCCTGATGCGATTTTTGATTTGGGAGGCCTATGTGCGCGACTTCTGATTTGGGGGTCCTGATCCGCGTTTTTTTTAAAACAAATCTCCAAAACGACGTCGTTTTGGAGACAGTGTACAAAATCTAAGTTGCACGGCTGTGTACAATCATTTTCCCCAATATATATATATATATATATATATATATATATATATATATATATATATATATATATATATATATACCATCGCTAGCTGGATCACAATCATATAAATACTAATATATCTCACCAACTCTAGAATTTAAAATTCAAAATAAATTACAGGTAGAAATTTAAACAGGAGTAAGAAAAAGAAAAAGGAAAAGGAAAAGGAAAAGCTAGCTTAAGGAACTAGGTATAGATAGATCTAGAGATGCCCTTGCTTTTAAACTTTGAACATAAGTAGGAAGCCCTCCCCTTTTTACCTGCTGCTGACCTTCTAATGTTGGAAATTGAGAACATGATTGTGTTTCAACTTGGGTAATTAAAAGTTACCAACAGCTAAAAGAAATCAGAAACTACAGCAGCTGCCTCAATCAGCCACTCGATCTCCCGCACTGTCTCTTTATTTATCTACTAGTAATTAATATCGATCTAAAGACTAGATTTTTACTCGAATCTTTTGCTTTATTGTCAAGTAATTATATTTTTACATGAATTTGACATAAATTTTTATATATGAATAATGAGTGAATCCCACATTCACGTGAGATATAAAAATATCATTTTAATATGAGAAAATATCAATTTCTTATTGTTAATTAATAATGTTCAGGTCAGTTTACTATTTTACGTTAAACTGATGATCTCTAGTTTGAATAAACTTTTTTCTATTAGGCTAAAATTGCAGCTATATATAGCTGTAATCTCCTTAATTATAATACTATATAAATTGTAGTCTTTGCTGACCAACATCTACCCATAACTTTGATAGGTAAATTTTGTTGGATAAAGGAATAAATTACTCCATCCATTTTCGCACTGCTCAAAGAATTCTGCACATCTGTATTTGATGAAAACTCTCGGTTGTTCAATCATTTGATATCGAGAATTAATCTTTAGAAATGTAAATCGCTTTGAATCATACTCTTTAAAATGTAAATCACAATTAAATGTCAATTTACTTGTTCGATTTTAAATCGGCTCAACTCAAACTCAGGGACATTATCGAGCTCAACACAAACTCACATAACTTGACTCGTAAATATTAATACTGGATACTTTCAAACTAATTACTATTTGATAACTAAACTTAGGTTGACGGAAATCGTATAAGTGTATACAAATAACTAGGATAAATTATTAAAACTACCTATATTAGTGTCATAAATATAAATTTATAACCATGGACAACTAAAATTGATATCAATTAGTTTATTTTTATCGCTATAATTATGAATAATTTTTTTTAAACTAATACTACATCCGTCTCATAATAAGTGTTTTTTTAACTTAAATCACACAAACCAATACACAAGTTAAAATGACAAAAATACCCTTAATATACTTTCTGTGTTTTGTTTGAGACTTTTTTTATTGACTTTTGGTCTCTTTTTCTCTTTCTTCAACCTTTCAACTTCCCAATAAATATGCAATAAATACTATTAGTTGCATAAGGGCACATATGGGAAAATATTGTAAAAATTATATTAAAATTCTAACACATCACTTATTTTAAGAAAAAATATTAAACCTAAAAAAATACTTATTGTGGGACGGAGATACTATTAATTATCAAATTATGTTTATATATATATATATATATATATATATAATAGTTTCTAAATTTAACCAGACCGAATGAACTGGCTCAGCTTGAGTATCAGGGTGTGTGATTGTAAAGCCACGCGTTAAATAAAGTACTACTAATAATAGAATTTTATTTAATAAATTAGATGAAAAGTACAAGAGAATCTCCCGGTATTTGACAAGGCAAGTGGGGATTTTGATAAATAAAGGAATTTATATGGCACGTGTCAAGTACACAGTTTAAGAAAATATAAAAATTAAAAAAATATGTACATAGTTCAAAAAAATATTTTTTTGAACGATGTGCTTAACATATACCCTTAGGGCACATGTTAAGCCCATAAATAAATACTACTATCTCTATTCCATAATAACTGTCTTTTTAATTTCATACACATAAATTAAAAAACTCATTTAATACTATCATTTAAGAATTAAAATTTATAAAAAATTCCATCACTACCCCTTTATAAAAAATTAAAAATTATTAATACAAGAAAAAAAAATCTTGGAACAATGAGAAAAGTTAGGGGTGATATAAAAAAATAAATAATTTATTCTCTTAAAGTTGTAAACGATAAATAAATTAGAGTAAATTTTTTTAAAAAAAAAATATTTATTATGGAACGGAGATACTAGTAGTACTTGATCTACTAGTTGATAAGTACGTAGTAGTCTCTGATATCGAGCTTCAAGAAGGCACATGTCAGATGATGTGGCTTGCTAACTATAAATCAACGAGTCCTTGTATGGGGACACCAAAATGGGACATAAAAATTGGATTTTTTTATTTTTTTATTTTTGATTTTTTTTTTGATTTTTGTTATACAGTGTTATACAAATTATATAATATTATTTTTGTATATGTATCTAAATTACATTTAAAATATTTTTTTTATAAAAATTTCAGTTAGAATAAATACTATACATTTTTTAGAAGTCACAACAAAAACCAAAAAACCAAAAAATAAAAAAATTGAAAATATCTAATTTTCATGTCCAATTTCCATGTCGGCCAAGACTTATTGTAAATCAATGAGTCCTTCTAGGGGACATTTTTCAGCGACATTTCTAGTGATATTTTTTTTTAGTATCTCTCAAAAGATGTATAGTGTTTATTTTAATCGAAATTTTTGTAAAAAAAATAGTGTTTTAGGTGTAATTTAGATACATACAAGAAATAGAGTTGTATAGACTGTACAGATCCTGTTTCTTGTATGTATCTAAATTATACCTAAAATACTATTTTTTATAAAAAAAAATCCAATTAAAATAAATATTATATATTTTTTGAGAGGTATTACAAAAATAAATAAATAAAATAAAATGTCGCTAAAAATATCAGTGAAACAATGTCGCCATAGACTAATTGTAAATCAATCGACCACGTTTGAGGAGTACGTACCAACCATATCACTATCATTTACTATCATGCAGCGACCAAGTTTTCCTCCTGCGCGTGTGAGGAGTAAAATAAGGCAATTTTTGTCGAAATTAAGGCAATTTTTGTCGAAAATAAAAAGTCCTCATTGACGTCAACCAACCTTAAGTTCGACTAAACATCGGTTATTTTTGACGAAATTTTCGTGGAGATTAATATAATTTTAAGGGAATAAATTTTGATAAAAATTTTATCGAAAATAATTTATAAAATTGAATAAAATACAGTGATATTTTTTTTAGATAATTATAATAACCCTTATTTTTTTTAATTTTTTAAATAATAGTTAGTACTCTTACAACTTTTTAGAGTTAACTAAATAGATAAAATTACATATTTATTTTTGTATGTTATCAAATTTTAATTCTTGAATTATATATATATATATATATATATATATATATGTTTAATTAACCTTTTTAATATAATACATTTTAATTATAATTTTATTTGTAATTAAGACTATTTCATTCAAATAATTTAGTTTAATTAACACATATTTTTGGATAAGTGATACAAATATTAAGAATTTTAAATTAAATTATTAATGGAGTTGTTCTAATTAGAGTGATTGAGTATGTTGATATTTTAGTTTTTGATATTTAATAACAAAAAATATTATTTGAATTCTTAGTTACATATTATGATTTTTATATGTTAAATTTTATTGAGTATATGTCAAAATTTAAGATGTTTATGATTTTGATTATATTTTTTAATATACAGTTAATGTTGTTTTTGTATAATATTGAATAAAAAAATATAATCATATTATTAGTACCTCTATCTTGTAAAATGGTTTTTCTCTTAATATATATATATATATATATATATTTGAGTAGCAACATTTGCCATTTTTAATATAAATAATTATGCTCAAGTGTGACTTATGTTTAGTTTAATATTTGAGAAAAATTATTAATATAATTATTAATTCTTTTTTATATGAATATATGATTCGTTATGTAATAATAGGTTTATTTTACGTAAATTTTAATATTTGAAAAAAATAATTATAATTTTTTTTTGCATTAATTTGTACTTTTATAGCTATTAAAATTTTATTTTTTAATTACAAAAAAAATATTTGAATGTATATTACGTAAATTTTAATCTTTGAAAAATTTAATTAGCAAAAAGTGTATGACTTTATTTTTTTAATAAATAAATATTTAATATTTTTTATATTTATATTATTTATTGTACAAGTTCATAATTTAATTAATTAGATTAAATTAAATAAAAATTATAATATATAAATTTATATTGAATTGATATATTAAATATTAAAATTTAAAAAATATATTAGATATTATATTAAAAATATTTTTAAATATTAATTAGCCAATTATATTAGAAATAGTGAATATTATATATTATAAATTAAAAAGATACTAATTATTATTTAAAAAATTACAGAGAGATTGCTGAGTGTTATTATGATTAGTTAGGAGGAGTGTCAGTCTTTATAAAATTTAGTCGTCTTCTTCGGCCGCCTCATTTCATTTTATTTCTCTCTCCTCACATCTCTTACTCTGTCACTCGCCCACTCTCATCTTTCACTTTAAGGAGCCTGACTCAAGGTCCTCATCTCTCCACTCTCCACTCTCCCCTGCACAACGACTATATCAGCCAGAATTTTCGTCGCCTCCGGTGTCGCTGCACGTTGTTGGGTTGTTTGGTTAGCTATTAACTCTTCAATTAAATCTAAAATTTTTAATATGTAATTTGATTATGTATATTTGGGTCTAGGTTTTTGTATGTGTATTTGGGATTGAAAATTGATTTTGTATGTGTAAATTGGTTTGAATTTGGTATCGGTATTAGTAGAAGTACTTAAATGATTGTTCTGAAATTGGTATGAATTAGGTCTGGAATTGGTGAAATTGGTCAAACTGATTATAAATTACTTTCAACAAACCATTTCAAAATCAATTCTGCCCATTTAATAACTTATATTCACAAGCATATTGTCATTATTAAAATCATAAAATATAAAAACTAACAAAATTCATTTCAATTTTTTGTTCTCAAATAATAATTTTATCTTCAAATTTTCATATTGAATTTTTGTTTGGGCAAATGTTATGCCCAACTGTGTACTATTCAGTATTCACATCTGAAGTTTTGTAAAAAACATTCTAATAAAAAATTAGGACTCACTTTTCTGGATGGAGGGAGTATAATCCTCATAGCTATAGTCATCCTGAGAAGTGCCTTAGTTGGCAAGAGTTGAGTAACGTCTGACCTTTTGTCAACAAGTTATGACACTGCTCTTGTATTTTGTACACAATTGTAAAACAAAACTCAAGATATTTAGAAGACGTTCTTATATTAATAGCTATCAGCTATAAAATATCATTGCAAGAAATATGGAAGAAGAGCATTTAAGTTTGTAAAACAAAAGTGAGCCACACTGCTCGTAACAGGACATGATCTGTTTATTGTGGACCATCTAGATTCATGTTGTATATTTGACCACATCAATTATATTGGTGGCAGCCATGTGACTATAATTGGGGTTCTTACCCGGTGTAACCCATCCTTCCACATCAAATGTCCAAACTCGGGTTCTGTTTGGTGTGTTCTACCTGTGAATGTAACCTTGTATGATATTTTCTGGTGTATCTTGGTGAAATGCAGGGTTGCTGGCTCTACCTTAATGACCACACCTTTGAATGGTGAAATCCTGGCATAGTATTTTGAAACAGGAGTTCCAACATTTGTAACTGTTCTATGGAGGGTTAAAACAGAACCATTTGTCTTTTCTGGGAAAACAGCTGAGAGAGCTGGGTAGTTCAAATCCCCTGGATTGGCAAGGGTGTGTCGGCAAGATCTGTTGGAAAACTTACCGAAAACTACCAGCTCGTTGGGGGTTAGACCTTGGGTGCACAAGAAGTCAAAGTAATCCTGTGCCTCAACATCATAAATCAAACCTGGGTCAAGAGCTTTTGAGGGGTTTATATGTCCAGCACCATGGTCAAATGGGCTTGAAGGTGCACCTGATGATGCATCTCTAAGAGGATTATAATTTTTATCATGAATATAAGCTGTTGTCATCAGAGCAGATTTTATAGCTGCAGGGCTCCAGTCCGGGTGCCTTGCCTTTATCAAAGCGGCAATGCCACTCACATGTGGGCAGGACATGGAAGTTCCAGACAGGATATTGAACTTAATTCTTCGATGATCTGTCGGCAGACTTGATGGACCGATAGCTCCAGTCCAAGCAGCAAGTATGTTCACTCCTGGTGCAACCATATCGGGCTTCAGAATCTCTAAACTGAGGAAATTTGGCCCTCTGGATGAAAATGCCGCCACCACGGGAGACGGCCTTATTCCTAACCTGGTTGCCTGAAATGACAGAGTTGCCGTTGCATCTGAATTTGTTAAAGCATAACGCTTAATTGCTTTCCCTGCCCTCTCACCAACTGCAACGGCTGGAAGAAGGTGACAGTCTGCCACCAGCTCTTCTCCATTAGCGTCGGTGTTTGATAAAATCATTCCGATTCCGCCTGCCTCTTTCACCACTTGACCCTTCTGAGCTCGAGGACTAATGCCACGATCGCATATCACAATCTTTCCAGAAACAGTGTGCCTATCCAAAGTGCCTTCCAAACATAATGAACTTGGATCAGGGCTACTGAAATTACTCCCTGTATATACCAGAGGATACTGCTTTCTTGCAGATAGGTTCCTTCGGCCTTTGTAAAGTGAAGCTCCAGTCACTTTTTGACCAGTTCCCAGCTTTACAGTAGATGGAAAATCTCTATCCATTGTGCTGGCTCCTACAGTAGTGATCCATGGTGATACGTTTGTGAGGCTAACTGGGTCAGGCCCCCCATTACCTGCCGAACATGAAATAAAAACTCCCTTCTCCATAGCCCCGAAAGCTGCTATGGACAAACTGTCGCGATAATAAGGTGAAATTCCACCACCTAAAGAGATGGACAAGACATCCACCCCATCGGCCACAGCTTGGTCGACAGCAGAAAGAATATCAGAGCTAAAGCATCCACCAGCCCAGCAAACTTTGTAAGCTGCAACTCTTGCACCAGGGGCCATCCCACGGGCGGTACCATAAGCATAACCTAAAAGGTTTGCCCTGCGAACTGGAGATCCTGCAACTGTTGCTGCAGTGTGTGTACCATGGCCATCTTGATCTCGTGGCGATTTGTACTCCTCTTGCTCATTGATTTTGCCTGAAGATGCCTCGTATCCATGGTAGAATACTCTAGCACCAATATTTTTCTACTACAGTGATGCTTAGCAAAACCACGGCCTGTTTGGCATGTACCCTTCCAGTGAACTGGAACTGGTGTCAAGCCAGTATCATTGAAGCTCTGGCTCTCTGGCCATATTCCGGTATCAAGTACTCCCACAACAACGTCGTGGTGGGCTAATTTTTCAGACCAGACACTTGTGCTATCTTGGGGTTCGAGCCCAAGGAAAAAGGGACTCCTTGTGGTGTGTAGGTGATATAGAGTCTCAGGAAATACAGCCACCACAGCATGATGTTCCTGTAGTCTCTCCACTTCTTCTTCACTAAGCCTGACAGCAACACCATGAAAAGCAGTTTGGTAACTATAAATTATTCTCTCTTCTTCGGTAGCATCTTCTTTATGTGGTTCAGAAGCTACAGATTGTATCATTGAGGCGTACCATTCAATATGGTCAGTGAAGGTTTCTGGCATTGCCGATCTATCCATTTGGACAATATAGGTCTTCTTCGTCAATGGGCTGTTGGTTGTAGACAGGACATGATTGATGGTAAGATAGGTTGATAGAAAGAGAAATAGCCATTTTACTGGAGTTTCAGTCATTTCTTGAGAAATACTGAAAGTGAGAGAGATGAAGAAAAGAAGTGAAGTACTCGAGTGAAGAAGATGAGAGGAGACGGCAAACAAGTAAGTGTCCTTTGTGGTGGTATTTAAGACTTAAAAATATCCATTAAATATGAGGGACCTAGCTGTCTTCATGTGTAGGTGATTAAAGGTGGTGGTTGTTTAAAAATGAATGTCAGTTCTGTATTGTGTTTTGAAGAGCTCAGCTGGCTGGTGGGTGGTCTAAGAAGTTATTGGTTATGGTCCTCAGTGTCATACACTACTGATTCAGTGTTCCTGGTACCATTTTTAATCCAGTAGCAGCACAACGGACTAACTATGGCACATCACCATCAAATTGGGTTTTGAAATGCAGGAATCAACGGTGATCATATTGGGTTTCCATTCTAAGAAGGTAAGTGAATTGGTCGCTTAAAATTAAAATCACGAGTATCATCTCTTCAGAATTTTAATCTGTTACACATTTTCTTTAAATGCTAATGAGGTGCGTACTTGTCTGTTCCACATCATGATGATGTTTATTCCATGTTAGTTGTTACATCAGTAGTGAGATTTTAGTGGTGGAGGCCGGAGCGGTGTGGTAAGAATTAAGAAAGATGAAACATTTTTTACTTAGTTGAGTTGTAGGAAAAAGTGTTTCATAATAGTAGTAGTTTTTTTTGATAAATAAATTTCAATATTTTGGCAGTAATATAACTTTATAAAAAAGATTTTATGCCAAAACCCTGAAATTTACACTATAGATGCTTGATTCCTATTCGAAAAGTTTTTTTTTTTTTTGGGGGGGCGGGGGGGGTGTGGGGGTTTGGGTATGGCTTTAAAGCTTTTCAAATGTTTTTGACAGACGACTTTTACTTTTGGTGACAAAATTTACGACATGTTGGAAAAAGCTATTGGCCCTACTCCCACTTCTTGATTTATTGCTGGGCGGGCAACCGTTGCACTAGAAATGTAACGTTACCTACTCTCTCTTCTTCATAATTTTTTCCCTTCCCTTCTATTTATTACTACCTCCGTCCCATAATAAGTATTTTTTTAATTTAAATCACACATACCAATACACAAGCTAAAATGGTAAAAATACCTTTAATATACTTTTTTGTTTTGTTTGAAATTTTTTTATTGCCTTTTGATCTCTTTTTTTTCTTTCTTCAACCTTTCAACTTTCCAATAAATATACAATAAATACCATTGGTTGCATAAGGGTACATATGAGAAAATATTGTAAAAATTGTATTGGAATTTTAACACATCACTTATTTTGAAAAAAAATGTTAAACTTAAAAAATCACTTATTATGAGAAGGAGGTAGTATTAGTTTTTCTTCCAACAAATAGTCGGTGATAATCTATATACATACCCTCCCCGGTTTTGTCTTTTTACAAGTCAAATCGACCATTTTTTAAAATTAATTTTTGTGCTATTTTTACCAAACCGTAGGTGAAGAGATTATTGGTAAATTTATATATATTTAATTATTAATTCTTAAAATAATAAATTTGACTTAGAAAAGTCAAAATTGGACATTTAATTTGGGACAAAAAGAATATATAATAGGACAAAATTGAGTTTTTTTTTTAAATCTTCGTCTTTGGTTTTTAAGCATAGGTCTAGAATTTAATTACAATTAAAATACTTTTTAAAATAAATTTATTTTATTTATTTTAAAGCAATCCAAATAACTACTAAATGCACCCCAAATTTGGACTTTTTTTCTCTTATACATGCTCTATGACAATTTTGGTTGATTCTTGGAATTGTTTTCTGACCCAACAACACGATGATGGTGTAATATATCACAAGATTTAATAGTAAACTATAAAATAATAAAACCATCTAAATTATATGCATTTATTAAGTTCAGTTGTGAAATTATTTACTATTAAATAATTAATATTTAGTGTTATAGAATCAAAATTCTTTTTATAGTCCTTCAAACTTTAATGATAACTCAATATTCGATAATAATTTTATTCTATAAAAGAATCATTTAATAACTTTAAAAATATGTTTCGAATTTTGTTTACTCAACTTTAAACTCTAAATAACTAAATATTAAAATATAGGAAAAAAATATTGTGATTACACAATAATTAATATCGGTCACGCTTAGTTTATTAATGTTAAAATTAATTGTGACCTATATATTGTGATTAAACTCTTGTTATTTTTAAAACTAAAAGTCATAGTGTAACTTATTATTATATAACAATTTTATACCTAAATAACTATATATTAAAAACATTGGAAAAATATTGTGAGAGAAAAATAAATAATATTAAAAAGCAAACTATATATTACAAAATATATTAATGATTAAATTTTAGTTATTAATTTTATTTCAAATATTTCTCTTTAGTTAAGTAATGTTAAAAAAAAATCACTTATATATTAGTTATTAAAATTTAATTACCTTTTAAAACTAAAAACCATGATAGTAACTTATAGAAATTGATAAATTCACAACAGAAAATGATATTTTTACAACAAAATAGTCGATATAGATCCTGTAGCGAAGGTTTTCACCGTCGTTATACATCTATAGCGACACTTTTATTGTAAAAATATCAAAAAAGTATTGTGGAAATATTTGTTTCTTAACTTATTACTCTCTTCGTCTTAGGATAAAAGTCTTTAGTACTATTTTAAGTAGTTTCAAGTTAAATGTCTATTTACCTTATAATTTATTTTTTATAATAATTTGTCTATAATACTTTTAGTATTAATTGTCATATTTTCATTCTCTATACATATTATGGAGCATCACTAGTCATGTACAAAAAACTATACAATTAAATGAGAATTTAAATATGAATAATTTTTGTTATTTTATCATATTTCTTAATATGCGTAAAAAAAAATAAACCAAGACTTTTATATTTTGAGGTAAGGAGTACTACCTCCGTCCCATAATAAGTGATGTTTTAGGTGATTTTATTTGTCCCAAATTATTTGATGTTTTAAAAAATCTAGGAGCATTAATTATAATATTTTCAAAATTATCCCTCATTACTCCTACTTCAATACCCAAATGCTTTTAACTCTCTCTCTCTCCTTATTAACACAAAGGGTATTATAGACAAATGATACTATATTTAATGTTATACAATCATTTTCTTAATGGTTGTGCCCAACTCTAAAACATCACTTATTATAGGACGGAGAGAGTACTTTACAATAATTCTATTCAATATCGAATTCCTTAAACATTATGTTTAGGCATTATGTTTGCATATTTAATACTACCTCTGTCCCACAATAAGTGCTTTTTTAGATTTAATATTTTTTCTCAAAATAAGTGATGTGTTAGAATTTCAATACAATTTTTACAATATTTTTTCATATGTGTCCTTATGCAACCAATGGTATTTATTGCGTATTTATTGGGAAGTTGAAAGGTTGAAGAAAGAGAAAGAGAGACCAAAAGGCAATAAAAAAAGTCTCAAACAAAACAAAGAAATTATATTTAGGGTATTTTTGTCATTTTAATTTGTGTATTGGTATGTGTAATTTAAGCTAAAAAACACTTATTATGAGACGGAGGTAGTAACTATAAATTTTATGGAATTTCTTAACATGTGCCCTTAGAACACATGCTCGACACACAGTTCAAGGGATTATTCCCTTGAATTGTGTGTATATTCCCTTGAGCTTGATGTAAATATAAAAATCAAGAGAATATACACAGTTTAAGATAATATTCTCTTGATTTGTGTGCTTAGCATGTGCTCTTAGGACACATGTTAAGAGGAACTCAAATTTTATACTCTCTCCGTTCCAAAAAGATTGTTGTTTTAGGAAGTAATTTTTGTTCCAAAAAGATTGTCGTTTTGAGTTTATCAATACACATTAGCTATTTTTTTCTACTTTACCCTTATTTAAAACTTTCTTCCCTTCTCAATGGTTCTTATTCAATTCAATGCTATAATCAAAGTAGTAATTAGTTGAATTGAATAATAAATATTGTAAAGAGAATAATTGATTGAGACAATTAATAAGAGTAGTATAGTATTTTTGTTAGGTATTAATAATATTTCTTAATGTATGCGCGTTAATCTTAAACGACAATCTTTTAAGAACAGAGGTAGTAAATGAGATTTTTGTTTTTGGTGTGGAACGGACGGAGGGATTATTCTGTTTCTTATTTATTTTTTCCTAGAAGTGGTTCAACGCTGTAATAGAATTCCAATGGGTTTGGTGTATTTACAGCTTGCAAAACAGAGGCCCCTCCCTCTGTAATTACTGCTACCTTCTTCTCTGGTTCAGCTTCAAGGTCTTAAATGCGTAAAGGGCCTCAGTCTTTTTTTACTTGTAGTTTTTGTGGGTGAAATTTGTTATTTTTTAGTAGTATTTGTTTATAGATTTTAAGAAAATATTATCCACTTAATTTCTCATATTATCTTTATATTAAACACAATGTTATTCCTCTTTCATCCTTTTCAATGAATTTTTGGACGGTAGTATTGATATTTGATAACTATATATTTTGATCAATCAGACAAAATTTTAATTATATTTTTTTTTTGTTAAAACGACAAATAAAAAGGACTGATGGACCTGATACATCAATTCCTCCTCTACATTCATTTTTAATTGACATTTTAAGTAAAAACACAAATATTTGTAATTGTAATAAACACTTTGTTTTATTGATCAAATAAATATTAGTATTCCAAAATTCATGAGAAGGATGAAAGAGAAATTAATTAGTACTAGTAGTATTTAATGTACATATATATAAGAAAGTAAATCATTAATAATTCCTTGAAATCTATAAACTAAAAAGAATGATAAAAATGGATGGATGGGAGTGGTTAAAATATTCAAAAAATAGATAGAAGTAACTTGTTAAGGGATTAGGGAATTAGCCAAAGAAAACCCTATAATAGAAACTGGCGATCATTATCATTAAGAATGCACATTGCTAATGGAAACAATTTTTATATAGGCAGATTAGTGTAATCTTCCTCTTAATGTCTCTATAATAGATCGATGTTGATATAAAACTAGACCGACCGATGTTGATCTAAAACAACAATCTCTTCTTCTTCTTCTTCTTCTTTTACTAGATTTGCGTAATCTTCCTCTTATCAGTCTGTATAATAACCGATGTTGATCTAAAACAACAATCCTTTCTATATATATATATATATATATATATATATATTAAATTCTTATTTGTAAAATTTACAAATTTTATATTTTTATTTGATGTTTATCCTTAAATCTATTGATTTTTTAATTTAATAGTGATACATGATTTATTATGTCATATTATACTGACATAAAAAATGATACATTTTTTTTAGAATTTTTTTTATATAAATGAAACTTTTGAGTGATGCGGAGGGAGTATTATATTATGAACAATAAATAAAAGTTGATTGACACTTCTGTCCCTCCAAGTTGTCATCTATTTTTAAAGTCGTCCCTAAAATTCAATTTTCGTCAGTTAGGTCCTTAAAGTGACATTTTGTTGGCGTTTCAGTTCCTCCAACCCAATTTGAAATCAACCCGACTCATTTTGACCAATTTTAACCCTACCCTACCCAGTTTGACCCAACCCAAAATTTTTAATATTTTAAAATATAATATTATTTTTAAAATAAGTTTAAAATAATAAGTATATTTAATATTTTAAAAAATAATATTTAATATTTTAAAATAATATTTATTTTAAATAAAATAATTATTTTAAAATAGTTATTTTTAATATTTAAAAAAGTTTATTTTTTTTAAAAAGTAAAAAATAATTATATTTACTATTTTAAAATAAAATATATTTTTTAATATTTTTAATGTAATTATTATTTTTAAAATTTTAAAAGAAAATATTATTTTTAAAATAATAATTATATTTAATATTTTAAAATAATATATATATTTTTTAAAAATAAAATATTATTTTAAAAAAGTTATAAAGATAATTATTATTCTAAGAAAAAAATATTAGAAACTTTTATTTTTTCAAAAATGAGTAAAGTTTCATAAAATATAGATTCAAAAAAATTACATAAGAAAATAAAATTTATTTTTTGAAAAATAAAGTTGCCTTTTTCATTTTTTATGTAAAAATTTATTTTCAGAAAAAAAGTTAATATCTTTTTTTTATTATATGTATTCTTTATATTAGAATTTTTAAAAACAAAAACTAAAATTAAAATTAAAATACAAAAAACAGTAAAAGATTAAAAAAATGATTCAATATTTTTTAAATTAATAAATAAATAATTTATTTTAAAAGAATTATTATTTTTAGGAAATGTTTTTAGAAAAAAAGTAAGAATTTTAGGGATTCCATCTTAATTATTTCTAATTTTTTTTTTGAAAATAATAATTATTTTTTAAAAACAATATTTATTTATTTTTTAAAAAAAGTGAATCAATTTTTTTTGTTTATCTTTTACTGTTTTTGTATTTTAATTTCTATTTTTAGTTTTTAGTTTTTAAAATTCTAATATTGAGAATACATATAATAATGGTAAAGATATTAATTTTTTTTCTTCCTCAAAATAAAGTTTTGCATAAAAAATGAAAAAATCTACTTTATTTTTTAAAAAATAAAATTTTACTTTCTTATGTAATTTTTTTGAATCTATATTTTATTAAACTTTACTCATTTTTGAAAAAAATAAAGTTTCTAATATATTTTTATTTTTATAATAATTATTTTTATAAATTTTAAAAAATAATATTTTATTTTAAAATATTAAATATAATTATTATTTTCAAATTATTTTTAAAAATATATTTTATATTAAAATATTAAATATAATTATTATTTTACAAATTATATTTACTTGTAAAATATTAAAAATAATAATTATTTAAAAATTATTTATTTTAGAATATTAAATATAATTATTATTATAATTTTTTTTTAAAAAATATTTTATTTTCTAATATTAAAAATAAATATTTTTAAAAAATATTAAAAAAATTATTATTTTAAAAATAATATTTTATTTTAAAATATTTATTTTTTTTTAAAAAAATGTTAAATATAATTATTATTTTAAACTTACTTTAAAATAATATTATATTTTAAATATTAAAAATTTTGGTTGTGTCAAATTGGGTCGTGTTGAGGTCAAATTCGGCTGAAGAAACGGAAACGCCAATAAAATCTCACTTTAAGGACCTAACTGATAAAAATTGAACTTTAAGAATTACTTTGTAAGTGGATGACAACTTAGAGGGATAGAAGTGTCATTCAACCAATAAATAAGTGAGTCGGTTTGGTTTGTTTGAGGAGGGTTGAGGGTGGTCTGTTGTTTAATTTGGAGAGCCAACCAAAGCGCTACATTACAAATGGATGACACCAGCCAATTTCAGTTATGAGCCCAAGTATGGCCGCCTCAAGTAATTTTATGGCTATTCACTTCCACGCACCTTCAACTGGGCCTGGGGCCGCCTATGAAATACTATGAACCTTGGGTTAAGGACAACGAGGGTAATTGATCCATTAAAGAAACACAGAATCTATGGGCCTGAATTCAAACTCACTGCTCCACTCACCTAAGGACAACCTAACTTCTCATACATTTTTCATCATTTCAGCTGTGATTTTGGCTGTTTAAGGCTGAGACTCTGAAATTATTAAGTTCCCGATTCAATTCTTATTCTTTTTTTTTTATTTATTGTAAAAAGTTATTTCTCTTTTATTGTGAAATTTTATTTTCTTCTTATTTGTGAGACTTGTATTTTCACCTATAAGGTATGAGTTTACTTAATTTTGCTATCGATAAATTGATTATATAATAATTCGTTGTACTTGTACTACAAAAAAAAACTCGTAGTTTTAGCTTTCAACTCTCTTCATTGCAAAAAATAAAAAATTCTACAACATAACTTGATATAATTTTTTAAAACTAAACTTAAGATTATAATTTTTTACTCCCCCTATTTGAAAATGAAAATTTTATTTGTAAAACGATAATTTTTAAATAAATATTTAAATTTCCAAACATATCACTAATAATATTTCGGAATATTGCAATAGTGTTATGCTAATATTTAATCAATCAAAAATAATAGCTATGATAAATGATTAGTAGTGACATGATAATACTTAATACATTATGAGACGAACAATTTTTTTTGTTCTCTGATTAAGAAGAGACTGAGTATCAAAAAATTATATTAAAAATAGATTATGTTTAAGTCGTTAAAGCTACACGTACATCACTACATGTAACATAAGGGTGATTATAAAATCGCCAATTATAAATGTAGATAACGGAATCGAGTAAACCAAGGAGGCGATCCCAACAGATTTTCAAAGGGATCGGTCGGTCGGTCATGGCGATAAATAAATCTCGTAACGTAAAGTTAAAAAGGAATAAAACAATAATGACTACAACCCACTTACATTAATTTTCATTTACTACTCATGTGATCTTCAAACAAACTAGTCTTGGCATATTGTACAAACCCCACGTGAATAATACTAATACCCTCTCTCTCTCTCTCTCTATCTATATAATATAGTTTCGATTCTCTTTTTAATTAGTAAGTGATTTCCCTCGACCCCGACACCCCCCCCCCCCCCTCACGGGCAGTAATTAAGGAACGTTTGAAAGAAGATTGTCATGATACACGTATACAACAGTAAAGAATCAATATAAAAATTTATGCGATTTCTTGAATTCTGACATTGATTTTTATAAGAACTTCTCGGAACTTGTCATATACTCCAACTTCATTTCCAACAAAAATTTATAGTATTTGAACAAGATTGATTGTCCATCTTGTTAAACTTTTGTGAAAATAACAATTTCTAAAAAAAACTCCCACCAGGAAAGTAGCTAGTTTTTATTATTCGTTACAAACTTTGAAATTCAACCTAATTAACCCGTGAATGATTGCCTGCCTGCTACTCCATACTATCATCTAGTGTATAAAACAACAACAATAACAACATATAGCAGTACGTACTATGAGAAAGAATCAAACAAAAATTCCATCAAACAAAATATCTCATTTTTTTCATCTATATATCTCCTTCCCGTTTGTCTTTGTTCCACCCCAAGAATCTCTTCCCCCACCCCACTCCACCCCACCCCACCCACTCCGCTGCCACCCTTTATTATTTCGTCCCCTTTCTTATCTTCACTTGTCACCACAAATTAAAGGTACCGAATTAAACACTAGATTGATAGCATATATTATGGCTAATCTAAACAACAATATTTCATGTATTGTCACTCTTCTAATATTAATAAGCTTCGAATTCACATTTTCCAAGCCCGAATTAGTAACAACGCCGCCATTACCAGTTCTTCCCCTCCCATCATATTCTCAGCTAAAATGGCAGCAAAGGGAAGTTATTATGTTCCTTCATTTTGGTGTCAACACGTTCACGGATTCCGAATGGGGCACCGGAAAGGAAAATCCGGCCATCTTCAATCCAGTGGGCCTCAACGCCAACCAATGGGTTGATGCCGCGGTGCAAGGAGGCATTTCTCTCGTCATCCTCACTGCCAAACATCATGATGGATTTTGCTTGTGGCCTTCTAAATACACCGACCATTCTGTTATACAAAGCCCATGGAAAAAGGGGCATGGCGACGTAATTCAAGAGCTTGTCAATGCGGCCAAGGCCCGTGGCGTAGACGTGGGCTTGTATTTATCACCGTGGGATCGTCATGATAGAAGATACGGGCGTATACAACAGTATAATGAATACTATTTAGCTCAATTACAAGAACTTCTCAACAAGTAAGTCGCAAAGTTTTGACCTTTTTTTGCTTAAATTAATTAGCATTTGACGTTACTTTTGTGTGTGTTGTTTGTAGATATGGGAATGTTAAAGAGATATGGTTTGATGGAGCAAAGGGTTCGAACGCGCCAAACATGTCATATTATTTTAATGAATGGTTCTCAATGGTGAAGGAATTGCAGAGCACAATTAATATTTTCTCCGACGCTGGACCGGACGTTAGGTGGGTCGGAATTGAAAATGGATATGCCGGAAGTACATGTTGGTCCACCATCAATCGGACTTCATTATCAATCGGAAATGGAAGCATAGTTGAGTAAGTAAATTATGTAGAAAGCATCCTAACACCAGTTATTATTATTATGATTATGATTTTGATAATATATATACTTAATTGCATATATAGTAGTTTGGCACCTTTTGCTTTTATTAAATTTAGTTGGGTAGCAATGCATTATATATATATATATTCAAAACCTTATCTAACAAGGTTTTGAATGGATGGATGCTGCTATATATATATATTCAAAAATTTCACATGCAGAACAGATACGTTAAGATGCATTTTAGCCAGGTAGGCTTTAACATATGAACAATATGGTTAAATGTCTTAATAATAATGTAAACACTATATATATATATATATATATATATGTGATCATCTAATAATGGTACACAATAATTAATTGTGCAGCTATCTCAACACTGGTGATCCGAAAGGGAGTGATTGGGTGCCAGCAGAATGCGACGTCTCAATCCGAACAGGCTGGTTTTGGCACAAGTCACAACAACCCAAGAAGCTAAGTAAACTCCTTGAGATTTATTACAATTCCGTGGGGCGAAATTGCCTGTTACTACTTAACGTGCCCCCTAATACCGCCGGATTAATATCCGATAGTGATGTGCAACGACTAAAGGAGTTCAAAGGAGCCATTGACACCATCTTTTCTACCAATTTAGCAGAAAAATGTTCGGTCAAAGTGAGTAGCCAAAGGGGAGGTAAAAACGGGGGTTTTGGGCCCGAAAATGTGCTAGACAGTGACCATGTGTGGACATATTGGGCACCCAGTGATGAATACAAGGACCACTGGATTGAGCTTAGAGGCAGGGATGAAGGGGTGAGATTCAATGTGATCCGGATTCAAGAGGCGATCGGGCTTGGTCAAAGGATCGGACGGCATGAAATTTATGTAGACGGGAATCCAGTTGCCAATGGGAGTACCGTAGGGTATAAGAAGCTTCACAGGCTTGAAAAGGGTGTGGTTGAGGGGTATCGTGTGAAGATCAAAATCACTGGGTCACGGGGAATACCTTTAATATCTTCAGTTGGTCTGCATTTTGATCCCTTTTGGCATCCAAATGGACTTTAAATGTTAAAAAATGCATGCATTAATTTGGTATACTCGTTGTTTTGTTTTATTTTATTTTATACATTGTTGAATCAAAAACAGACCAGACGAGACGAGACGAGACTATTTGCATTTGGTTGTACGTTATTACTCATAGGATAAGCTTCTCAATTTGAGGTCAGCATTGGACTTAAAATTTGGAGTGGTTTGGGCTTCTTAGAGGATTCTTTCTGTTTTATTGGTTTGTTTGTTTGTGTATGGGCCACTCTAATTTTAATTGGGTTTTGTGGTAGTACACTTAACTCTTTTCTTAAATTTTTTATTTGTTTTTGGGGTGTGTCATGTGTGTGTAGATTAAGACTGTAGATTAGGATAAGAAAATCATAACTCAATTAGGACTATAGATTCCTTAAAATATCAAGCCTCCTGATTACAATATTCTGCCACGTGGCACGGGTCTCTCGAACCCTTCAGACCCATCAAATCACACTCCAACATTGCGCACACACTCTTGTTACAAAGAATTTATAATAGGAGAGTAATGCAAGAAAATGATCCACTCGCCTCACTTTGCCAATATCCCAATAATGGTCCGAGACCTAACCCCCGCCTTATATCGCCATTATATAGCTCTCGACCTTTGGGGAGGCTTTTGATCTAAGTTCTGAAGAATTGTCCGACCTTATATCTTCGTAATATTCTCCCGACCTTGTATCATTGTAACAACACTCCTGATTCCTTATGAAGGCTTTAAATAGAGGTTTCGAAGAACCGTCCGACCTTATATCACCGTAACAGCGTTCCTGATTCCCTAAGGAGGCTTTAAATAGATAATCGACCTTATCTCCGCTGAATGTAGATAACTGACCTTATAATCATCAAAAGTGGATGACCGACCTTATAACCGTCGAATGTGGATAACTGACCTTATTACCGTCGAAGGTGGATAACCAACCTTATTACCGTCGAATCCCGAACCTCATCTGTCTGACCAGGTAGCCGTTCTCGATCACTAACCGAACCTCCTGTAATAACATCAACCACCCGGGTAAATTTTGGTCAGGTAGTCGATCCTCCCGACGTCCGCGAGCACCGACCTTATATCCCACCAAACTTCCTGTAATGTACCATAGTAATGGATTTTAAAATTGATCTTTCGTGCCGAAGAAATCCGATGTTGGTGAGATAGGCTCCTAAGCCTTGGTTGATTCTTAACTGTAATTTGTCATGATCGAAGCCACAAAGAAGTTGTACACAGTGACTTGTTTTTGTAAAATGGTAGATGATAATGGTGGTGTGGACTTAGAAGGTGAAGGCGCGAAGCCGAACCGATGAAGAGGGTGTGTGAAGTCTTATAACAAAAATTACTCAAAGTGGTGCCAAAGATGACTAAAATAAATACACACCATTATTGAGGCCTGAAGATGAGGATTGATTTCTTGGGAATCGTGGCGGTTACCCGAATTGTCGAACTGTTTTGACCGAGGCTATGGAGAAAATTGTCGTGGCTGAGTGGGTTGATCAAGCAATGGAATAGGACCATGAAATTTTGGATCTGCCACACCCAAAGTTGCTGAAATGTATCGGGTTTCTGATGAATTGTAATAATACACCGGAGCAATTGAATGTCGAACCCCACATGAATGCATACAATATTTTTTCTTTTTGTTAAAGGCAACTAATATGAGTGTCGAAGTCAAAGTTTGAAAAGATGTCCAAACATGTATGTGCTCTACGGAGGGGGGACTAATACCAAATCCTTGAATTAGATGGTGTAGCCTGTAGGGCTGTAAATGGTAACCGAAAATTTTGTATTCATCCGCATCCGTACTCGAAAAAAAGCGGATATTATTCGTATTCGAAAAAAAAACAGATATATCCGTATTCGATTTAAAGGTATTCGCAAATAAACGGATACGAATACGGATATAGACGTATTCGTTTAACATCCGACCGTAAATATATCCGGCGGATAGCGAATATCCGAATTCGAATCCGTATCCGAAATTCGTATCCAAATAACTTATATATTACATAATAAGCAAAATAATTTTTTAAAAGTGGCATTCCTTATATAATAATTAGTTTTCACTATCATACGAAAATTATTTTAAAAATATATCATTTCACTTCTAAAAAGTAGAAAATAACACTTTTATTTTAATATTAATAAATTAAAATAAATTGATTTAAATATAGTTAATAGATTTTTACTATTATAAAGTTAAAATATCTAAAATGTATCTTTTACCAAAAAAATTATATACTGGAAGAACAAAACGATATTTATTAGCTTGTTATAAGTTTTTTACTTTCAAAACTTACTTGCAATGTTGGGAGACGGGAACAATGAACAATATAATTTTATTGTTAAAATGTGTTAAGTCCGAATTAATTTAGAATTAATCTAAAATGGGGTTGAATAATTAATTCACGTTTATGAATTTTCGGGTGGAGGGAGTATTTATCACATTCATTTACCTAATTATTTAAGAATTAGAAGTCCAAATATTAAAGCAAGTCCAAAGTAAATTTTGGATGAAGTTGGATTAACTAGTTGTCAGTTTTCACATATACATTATAACTCAGCACTCTCCATAAATATAATGAAATAAAATAAACTTTTTATAAATATGTAAATTGTAATCTATATATTGAGGATAAATTATAAATAAAAGTTTCCATAAATATATTATTAAAATTTTAATCAATTATTTAAAAAATAATAATTAAATATTTAATGTAAACTTTTGAATCTAATTATAAATTATAAATATTCATACACACTGCAATATTGGACATCTAAACATTAATAAGTACTATTGAAATTTAGGATTTCAAAAATGATGAAAACTTATTTGAATTGTAATTAAGAACATTGATTATTGTATTTAAATATTTATTAAAAATAAATAAATTAACATTCATTCATTAATAAACTATATTTTAAAATTCATTATTTATTTACACTACTTATAGTTAGGACTATAAATGGTAACCTTGAAAATTCGTATTCGTCCGCATCCGTATTCGAAAAAAAAACGGATATTATTCGTATTCGAAAAAAAGCGAATATTATCCGTATTTGGTTTAAAAGTATCCGCAAATAAACGGATACGGATACTACTGTATCCGAATCAGTATATATCCGTTTACACCCCTAGGTGTAGGTGTACGAGTTGGAGTGCTAGCGCGCAAGGACGATGAGGGGGGCGCGAGGGTGCGGTACGGGAGTGGGCGTCGCGTTGTTGGTGAATCAGTGATTTTAATTTAACACTAGAATAAGACCCTTATTCTGGCGCAAATGTTAATGTTAAAATCTGTTCGCTTACCGAATCACTAAACATTGAACTTAAACTTGCATAGTGAACAAACTATCACGCCTGAAAAGCTTGATGACAAGGGCCGACAGGGGATAACTCTAATGTGAGAATAAGTACAAACAGAAACGTTAACAATAGAAGTATGTATTTGCTCTAGTGCATAAAATATAGTGTATCTAAAACCTGAATTATGGCTGTGTATTTATAATGTGACACATCTTCTCAATGTACTACGTCTGTTTTCGAGTAGGAATATAACTCCTTATCTCATTAGTTACCATACTTAGATAAAAGTCAATCTCCATAAGATTGAGTATTTTTGAAATTAATCCGGACTGCACCACTTCCATAATGAAATTAGATTGAGTTTTTCCTTAAAAATAGGAAGTCAAATAAGATAAGAAAGTCATAAGTCAATTAGGACGATATATTCTTTAAAATGTCAAACCTCTTAACTGAAATATTCTACTACGTGACACACGGTCACCCGAACCCTTCGGACCCATCAAATCACACTCCAGCATCATTTTAAAAGAAGCAAAAAAATCTAGATTCTTATAAGTAAATTCCAATTTTTTGACAATCCCAATTTGTGTGGAGCCGAGACCCTAATTATAAATTTTGTTGGACTTCTTTAATTTTCAAATAAGTAGTGCTTAATTACTATAAACACAAGAATAAATCTAGGGGGATCGGTTTAAAGTGATTAGTCAAAAAAAATTTTACTCCCAAAATATTTATAATATTTATTAGAACTGAAATTTTTGCAGAATCCAATGATTTTAGTATAATTTGGATACAAGTAAAAAACAATGTTGCCCAAATTACACTAAAATCACTGGATTCTGTAAAAATTCTAGTTCCAATAAATATTATAAATATTCTGGGAGTCAAAAAATATAATAAAAATTTGACCAGTCACTAGACCGATCACTATTACCCGGTCGCCCTAAAAAGAATGTAAGTCAGCTGATTTTCATACTTGTGAATACTATATTTTTCAAAGTTAGCATATTAACCTTTCATATTTACCATAATTTGGTATTAATCACAAACATGTCTATATATATATAACATCTATATCTATCTATATCTTAAAGCTTTCATGAAAGTTTTGGTGATTTTATCTCACATATTTTTTTTCCGTTTAGCCTTATAACTTTAGATATATTACTTTTTTATCTTTTTTAATTTAATTTAATTTTTTAGTTTTTTAAAATTTATAAATCTTTTATTTTACCCACATAATTTATGCTCACAACATGTACGTGTGTTCCTCGGTACTAATACATATGAAAGGTATCAATCGTTAAATGTTACTATACATGGGCGGATTTATAAACAGGGCAATATAGTTAACTATCCTTACTAAAAAAAATGTGTTGGTATAGAGGCAGAATAAATATGTAAATTAATAAATTCAAGGGGTTAGATTAATAGAAGAGTTAAACTTGGAGATGACAAAATAAATTTCATAAATCAATACTAAATACAAGTACAAAAATCTTCTTAGTCTTAAGATTTGGTGAAATATTAGAAGTACAAAACTAGTTTATACTTTGAAATTAATTGTTGGTTTTATTTGAATATAGAAAGCAAATTTAGTTTGAGACTTTAAGCATTTGAGAAATCATTCAAATTGAACTACGACAATTAATCGAAATATGTTTTTAAATTGTATTTAAATCTTTTTTATTTGAAATTCCTTTTTTAGTTCGGATTATAAATATTTATTGTAATTTGTAAACATTATTATGATTAATTCAAGTTTTTTTTATTTAACTTCAACAAAAAAAATTAATTAAAATCTGTTTTTGTTTAGAAAAAATGCTGAATCCCGCCTTGACTGGGTTAAATATTTTTTTGGTCACTATACTTTATGACAACTTACAAATGAGTCACTCAACCGTTTTTTCTTACAGTCAATTTGTAAGACCCCAACTTTTATGAATAAATATTTAATTTTTTTTATATATTATTTTTTTAAATAGTAAGGTGTTGATTTGATAAATGTGGTTATGGTTAATATGTACAAATTTTATAAAGTAAGCAAGTGATCATAAAATATTCGTTTGGTCGAAAAATATTCGTACGATGGCGCAATCATTGGTGGGCCACATAACGAAAAACAGTCGGATGAAGAAAACGACAAGAATAAGTTTTCTAATGATAACAGCGAAATTTTACCGTTAACTGTTGAAATACCCGGTGATAAAAATACAGTAATATGCGTTGTTGCACAGTAGCACACGGTATTGCACAGTATTTCTGATTATTGATGCTTACGTAAGAAGTCACTTAGTAGTTCATTCAATAATTGCTACAGTGATAATTGCACAGTATTTTATAATTATTGATTCAATAATTGTCACACATATTATTTAAATAATATTATTGATTAGCACTATCGACAATATCTAGAAAGTTCTGTCGAGCAAATGGGTTATGTTATTTAATTGCGCGTTAATAAGGAGAAATCCTTATCGGAAAGCCCCCTCTTTCTTGGGAACGATTTGGTTATCAATATTGTGAATCTCTAATATTAATTGTGAATAAATATGGAAGGATTAAAAAACGATGATTAATTGTGTGATGAGTAACATAACCATTAGAGGAAGTTGCCGACACTCGAAGGAAATAATGGTGATATGTGACGTTTTGTAAGGTTGGCTTGTCCGCGGGACCCAAAATTTTATTTTCTCCGTGAATTTAATTTCTCTCATGGGACCCACAGATCATCCAAGAGCCACTTGTCTCTTCACATTGTTAAGAGTCACTTTTGTAAATAGTAACTCAAATAGTAACTTGCCTCTTCGTTTTTCTAAGAGTTACTTGCCTCTTTATTTTTTCAAGAGTTATTTGCCCCTTCGCAAATAATAGTTGCCTCTTTAATATTACTAGGAGTCATTTTGACCATTTGTTAAAGTCAAGGGCCATTTTCAGTTCTTCTATAAATAGAAGTTCAATTCTTCATTATTTCTCACCAATTCACAAAGTTATACAGAGAGAAGCTTTAGAGAGAGAATAAGAGAAAAAGAAGAAGAGTATTCTGCTACTACACTATTGCAGTATCCAATCTCCTACTAAGGTAAGGGATATTATTTTTCTTATAAATGATATTATTTCTTTCAATATCATTTCACCGAAATATTGGTATGAATTTTATTATGAAATTTTTACCTTTTCATGTCGGGGTTACTATTCACGTATACGGTACTATTCACAAAAAAATTAAAAAAAAATTCTTTGTCCAAGTTGTCTATTATGGTTCTTATCTTTGATTATATCCATGTTTTGATCTTCATTCTTAAATTTTGCTCCACAATTGATTATTATGGAGTATTCTTGAACTTGGATAAACTAAATTACGAATCCCTAATCTTTGTCCTTTATCTCACTGGATTCGTTCTTTAAAATATTTTTCATCATCCTCAGTTTTAAATGGTGATACTTGATGAATATCTTTGGCCTGTAGTACAAAGATGAATGATTACTTGATGAATATCTTTGGCCTGTAGTGCAAAGATAAGTGATTACCTGATGAATATTTTTGGCCTGTAGTGCAAAGATGGACAGGTGTTGAGATGAACATGACCACTGGTGATACAAATATCTTTGGCCGTAGTGCAAGATGAATATTTGATTTGAGATATATATTGATTGATGTTATAGGGATAAAATATTGATGATGGACTTTTAAATCATAGAAGATAGTAGACATCATTTTCTACTTAGCTTTTCTAATGAATTATTATTTTCGCTGCAGTTGTTGATCTAAAATTTATTGGCCATAATACTTTATCTGACTTGTTGATGACTAATGATAAATTATCCTGCATTATCTTAATCATAATATTTTTTGATGGCTAGTTGAGCTCACCCTTTCTTTTAATGCCCTCTTCAAAAAATGAGAATGTCGCAGGGACTAGTCGGAGGACAGAGTGATGGTCCGAGTTAGAGCAGCAGTAGTTCTCACTGTTTTTATAAAATAATGTGATAATAATTATAATGTGGACTTTGTTTGAGTGTTTATATTTTTTATATGTTTGTACTGACACTTAAAGTTGTGTGGTCGTATTTTGCACGACTGTATGATATAAAAGATTGTATTTGGATTCTGTACGATGTATTTGACGACTCAGAATGGGTTGAGTATTGAACCTATTTTGGGGGCGTCACACAACTCACTATACTTTTGTTTACTTATAAACCGTTAGAAAATCCGTTAAATCGTGTTGACTTTAAACGGTTCGCCACGTCTAATGCCATATAAGAGAGAGAAAACTGACATGGCAAGAGAGAGAACGCTGACATTATGATGTGGCCACTCTGGAGTGTAAATGAATTAATTTTTTTTAATAACAAAATAAAATCCGAAAACTCAACAAAAAAAATAGAAAAATAATAATAATAATTTACTTATTTTTATCGATTATTAGAAAATAAGTTTTTAGATAATTAGTAACAAGTATAATTATTTAAAAAAATATAAAAATAAAATATACTGAAATTACAAATCAATTCTTATTGATCTTATACACATACATATTTATAAATTTATTTTTACAATTCTTATTGATTTTATATATATACATATTTAAAAATTTATTTTGACATTATATGCATGCATTCTTGGTTATATAGATTCTTTTTATTTGAATTTCAGTTTCAGTTATGTTCTTGGGTGTATTTATATATAGTACATACACATACACACACATATACGTATATAGATATATGCATACACAAACCATATACTCTGTTCTACAACAACACAAACAGGGCTATAACAAAGGAAGGGAAATATTTCCGTTCGGGTGGAGGATAAGAAGCCGAAGACGGCGGTGGATAAGAAGCAGAAGGTGGTGGAAAAGACGAACTCAAATTCAAATTCAAATTCAAATTGGTGTTAGGGGTTTGCGAAAGAGGGTTGAAGAATTTGTGCATATCAAAATGGGGTCCTCCACCTGGTTGATTCGGAGTTCCAGGAGAAGCCATCAATTAGATACAAAACTAACAGATTGATACAGAGATCTAATTGATTATATATGATGAAAATGAATTTGTATATTCAGATTCGATAGATATGGATTCAGAGAGAGACGGAGAATCCGAAGAGAAGAGAAAAAGAAGGCTTTATCGTATTGTTGCACAGACTAAGATCCGCGACGAATTGAAAAGCCCTAGATGGAGAGAGTGGTAGTATATATGTATTACTCAATTGGTGGGGGTGGAGGACTTTTTGGAGACCAAACCATGAAGAAGACGAAGAATATAGGTACGAAATAATTTATTTCAGGGCTATAATATTCAAGTTTTACCTAAAAAATATATTTTCAATTAATTACAAAAAAAAATTAAAAATTTTTCCATGTTTTTTTCTTAAATTTTTTGATTTAATTTTATTTTTAAAAAAATTCTTTCATATTCTCCTTAATTTTAATTAGCATATTTTTAGTTTTTATGTTTTATAATTTCCTTAATTATATATATCTATCACTTGATTAAATAAAAAATCATTTGATATTAATTACAAAAATAATTAAATATATTTTACATTTTTTTTATTTATTTGGCTCAACTTTTCTAATTTATATTATAATTTAAAATATTTTTTTCATTTTCTTCATAAATTTTTCCCTCCAAATCCTTATAATGATGGCCACGTAGGATAATCTTTGACACATAAACTTTTTTTTTACAACTTAGCAGCTTATGTGTATTTCTGTATAAAGTCAACATGATTTAACGAATTTTTTAACGGTTTATAAGTATACAAAAGTATAGTGAGTTGATTGTAAAAATAAATAATTTAATGACTTATTTATAAATTGACATAAAATATAGTGATCAAAAAAATATTTAACGCGCCTCGACTATACATGATTGATTCGCTTCACAAAATTCCAAACAAGACCCCATATAGCAATTCCATTAAATAATATAAATAAAATAATTAAAAAACAAACCTAATTGCTAGCTTTTTTTGAGATCAGATCTCACGTATACACATTCAACTTTAGACAACTTAAGTCATAATCCTGTATTGTGATATAAAAAAGAAAAGACAAACGTAAAATACTATACATTCAAGATATATATCGAAATAATTCGGGTTAAATACTTGAATTCGGATTAAATTTAGAGTTAATATTTAAATTCGAATCGAATCAAATTCATTCAAAATAAGAACTTAAATTATTGGCCTAATAATATCTTCTTGGGTCATCTTAACTCATCACTTGTAACTCAAAAGATCATAACTGAATGTACTATTGATAGTAACTTTAATTTTATATATATAAAAAATTTTTTCCATATATTTCGATGTGGGACTTGAGTGCTACATATACTTATTTGGATGGCTTTCTTACTACAATTTAAAATCTTGAATATTTTTATAAATCATTTTATTATACTAAGTTTACGTGTCATTCTCAAAACCTAATGATTTTAGAAAATTGATGTATAAAATATTATTTAGTTGCACTAGTGATCATTACCATTTTAGAGATGATAAGAAGTATAAGTACTTGCATGTTTAATTTCTTAGCAATAGTAATGCGTCGTCTTCCTGTGAGACTAATAAATATAACCCCATTTCATTCTTCCAAGGAAACGGCTGGAAGAAACGACAAGTTAATAGAAGAAATAAGATTTTGTAAGATTAATTAATTAACTGTACGTACTAATTGTAGTCAAGATCGTGGCACCTAATTAATTATGGAATAGGATCTTAGGGAAATTACGTTAATTAATACTATTGTTAATTAATCAAAAGAAACGAGGTAACCCAACACAATCTGATTTAGCTCTTTGGCGTGCAAGGCCTATGAATTACCAAGACCGAACGAACCATGAGTGACCATGATAATCTTACAAGTATTCTTTGGATATATATATATATATATATATATAACTATCAAATGAAAATCTATATTTCGCTGTTGTCTCTATTATCATAATTTAATTTCTTTAATCGTCAAGCGATAAAAATCAAATGAGACAGACAAGAAACATAATACTACGAATGTAAAAATTAAAATGCAGGGACATTAGACCTAACTAGCCCCTACAATTCTAGTAGTAGATATATGTCATTAAAGTTAGTACTGATTGGATAGATTTGTTTGTTTTTTTAACATAGAGCTAGCTAGGCGGCCATTTCAAATGTAGCTTTGGTGTTAATTTCACCATTTCTTAGTTATGATGAATTACTTTGGGTGGATGCATACGGGCTACAGCATACATATTATTATATTAATAATAGTCCCTCCAAGAAAGGTCTTCATTTGTAAAATTTTTATTTAATTAATACAATCATACTTATCACTATTATAAATTATTGTAATAGTAACCAAAAAATATTATTATTTTAAAAATTTCATCAGATAAATTTGACTTTAAAAAGTTAAAATAATTTTTTTACGAATGGCTAAAATATTATGTAATACATATATAATGTAGCTACTTTGTTTTTTTTTGTGCGTGGGCGGGCGGGCGGGCGGGCGGGCGGGCGGTGGTGGTTGGGGGGGGGGGGGGGGGAATGAAATAGAATAATGGACCATGGTGGCTCAATTATCAATAAAAACAAGGTTAATTTGTCGTTTTTGAATAAGAATAAAACATTTTATGTCTGAAATAATATAAAATAAAAGTGGAGGGAGAAAACAACCGCGCAGACCATTCATGTGCATTGGACAAGTTTAACGAAAGCCTAGGCCACTATATATATATATATATATATATATGAAGGAAGGAAGAAAAGCTCTTGCGCCCAAAAATCCTCTAGAGCTGTTGGCATTTTGCCCACTGCTTTGCTGTGTCCACTCGCACTATGTTAGTTAAGGAAGCCAAGTATTTTCTGATTTTAAATTACTAGTTATATCATTATATTAGATAGATAATATTGTTGTTCCAATTGGATATAGGAAGGAGGAGGGGGGGGGGGGGGGGTATGTGGGGTGGCCTACATTTGTACCTATCCAGAGGTGCCACCAAACCAGTGACACTTTAATTAATTCGGCAGTTAGTAAGATCTTAAATTTTCGTCACAAATTAATGCCACAAAATATGCAGCCCCACCACATAAAACTATACACTAAAGTTGATACTATACTTTATATAACTCATACTTGATCCCATATTTTGCCTAAATAATTAAACGAGTTTTATTTTCTTTTAACCTTTTCAGCTGACATTATAAGATAAGGATCGGGTTCCCTAGCTAGCTATTAGGAATTGGAATATTGAGGAGCTAGGCTGACGACGTCGTTCGGATCAAGTAAGGTTCCTTCGCCTTGGCCTATATATTGAGTTCCATTCAATTCCTTTTTGAATCAAAATGGGTTGCAATGATTAGTCTATTAACGTTTTGGCGGTTCACTTCTTAATTTTTTTTCGGATAAGGGAGATTATGCGAACTAAGGGAGTGTTTGATAAAAACTGAATGAATTTGAATCTGAATGAGCTGAATCTAAATCTGAATCTGAATCTGAATGAAAAAAATTGTTTGATAATTAATATGTCTGAAACATCTGAATAACAGTCTTTTACTATTTTACCCCTCTTAAAATAGTAAGGGAGGGATAGAATTGGAGAGAATGTCTATTTGCGTAAAAAAAACCTTATTCATCCCATTCAGGCAATTTTTTTTAAAGGAATCGCTCAGTCCTACTCAGTCCAATTCAGATTTTCAAACTCGTAAACAAACACTCTTACTAGCTTATTCGCTCAATTTTTTACCCATTAAGCTGCTATCAAACAACCCCTAACTTTGTTGAACAAGTGCATGTGCATGCGCATGCAGACATAAAGTAGAAGCTAGGGAGGGTACGTACGTAGCCTGTTTAGGTTATACATATATATAATAATTAAGGGAGAGAAAGAATAATAATTGTTTTTTGAAGCTGTGTAACATTTTTCTTCTTGAGAATTAACAAACAATTAATGTTTATCTTTTTATTCTTATTTTGTGTCATACTTTTTAATTCTCTCATTCCTAGATCAATATCTTCCTACAAATTACCTTTATTTCTAGATTATCTTTCCACTAATTATTACCTTAAAGTTTTTTACTTGCACTCACAAACCTGATTCAAACTTTAATAATTCGATCAGAAGTAATTGTAAAATTATCTAAAAAATAATTGAGTTGGCTTGTTAATATATTTTGCGATGCATGAAATTTTCAAAAGTTAGTTGAACTGTTTTGTCGGGATCGTGAACTAACTCAACGTTTAGTAAATCATATGCATTTGTTATTTTTTAACAAACAAAACCAATATGAAATTAAGGTTACACCAAGAAAACAATCCAAAGAAATGTCGTTTTGTGTTGATGAAACTTGAAAGAGAGAACAGTAGTACAAATATATATAGATGAAAAATGTAAACAAACAAACATGGCACTAATAATATTATAAGTTGTTTGAGCTAAAATTAAATCAAACCACGGGAAATAGAGAGACAGAAGATAAAACATAATGTTGCATATATATATATATGGAAAAAATAGAGGTACACAGTAAATTTTAAATATACACTGTTTACGATTGTAGAGTTAATTTATTCTACGATCGCAGGGTAGTCACGGACTGATAGCAGGGTAGTCACGGACTGATAGTAGAGTAGTCACTCTACTACTATAGAAACGTAAAGTGAATCCTCAGATAGTAGAGTGACTATTCTACGATCGTAAACTGTGTACATGTTGTAGCGGTTGATTCCATTAAATTAAGTTTGTCTTCATTATTTGTCTAGCCATTATCTGAGTGAATAGTGAATATACCCTCTCCTGCATCCAATATATTTTTAGTTTAAGACAAAAATAAGTTTGCATTTTGGAATAAGTTTCAAGACAGATTTTTAAGAGTAATATTAGTGTGTAATAAGAAAAATAATAATAATAATAATAATTTTAATAATAAATATAATAATAATATTATTATAATATTAAAATTAATCAAGCTTGGTTTCTAAGAGAATTCAAGCTTCAGTTGTATGCCCAACCTTACAACCAAGTTACAATCAACATCTTTACAATTGTAATCTAGATTTAAAAAAATATATAATCAAAGGTCTCCAAATTATTATTGTATTTTCAATTTAAAAATATATGTTTTCCTACCACCACAAGTGAAAGTAAGAAAGCTTCTTCAATGTGGAACATTTGAAACGATCATGTCCCCAATTGATAGTAAATCCAATTTTCCACAGATGCACTATGCCATATATGTCCTCCTTCCTCAACCTGTCAACAGCCAAATCGACACCAGAAATTCAGCATATGCTCATTGACGAACATTTAGCTTTACACAATGCAATTTTTTGTGCGGATAAATTATGGTTGGTCATTCAAAACCATCCATGCACATTATCTATGCATTATCCTGTTCTTTAATAATCATTCCTTGTATGTGGATATGACACTACGAAAAACTTCTGAAAACACAAATTATGGAAAGACCTTTAAAATTTAAACACTATGCTCAAAAACTCTATGCAAGCCAAATCATAGCGTTTGTTGCAAGAGTTCAGGTGTCTGCAAACTTATGTCTACATTTTTTCAACAAGAGCTCATAGTTCAACATAAATTTCATTCGAAACCTATAACGGAATAAATTTTTATTATAACTAATGGAAGGCTTTAAACATTAAAAAAGGAACCAACTTTACTTGCAGCATGTTGCCAAATATTAAAGAATTCACCAGAATTAGTTTCTTACAGATAAGAACTTGAGCTCAACAAAGAATGCAATTAAAATTCCAAGAACTAAGCAAAACACAATCTCTAACACAAACGTAAATCACAGTTCAAATTCAAAAATATTATGTTTTAAATTTGTTTGTTAAATATTTTTAAATGAATTTCTAAATACATTCATTTATGAATGAATTCATTTATTAATATTTAAAAATGAATGTATTTATAAATGAATTATAAATATTAATAAATGAATTCATTTATTAATATTTATAATTCATTTACAAATACAAATCGGTGTCATTCCGTCAAGAATAGATTTGGCACTAGCAGGAATTTTGACGCCTAGAGATGGTAATCATTTTCGATGGAATTTGTCGGAATTAATATATTTCCGAGAGAAAATTAATTTCGTCGAGAATATACGAATTCCGATCGAATTAATTATTTCCATCGAAATAGGGATGTACTCGTATAAAATAATCATACAAAATTCTAACCATATATTAATTCTAACATAATCATACAATAATAATTATACTCCTATAATTATAATAATAAAAATAATATAAAGAAAATAATAAAATAATCGTACAAAATAAAATAATCATAATAAAATTATTTTTCTTTTCTTGTAGCGATATACTCCTATAAAATAATCATACAAAGAAAGATTTCTAGATTTCTTCCTTTAATTTGCTCTTTTAACCTAGCTCTTACCTTTTTTATGCTTGGGTACGGCAAAGAATAACCGTGGAAGGAAGTCGGATTCTGTAATTTTGGTGTATAAAGCGACTTGCGTTTCTATTTTAGTTTTTAGACATGATCAGAACACAAATTATGAGGTAATTTTGGAGTTATCAGTTCAAATCAATAGTATGCACATATTTGTTCAAAAATAAAAAATAAAAAAAATAGTATGCACATATATAGTAACAATACAGTTTAATCAATAATCAACACCCTCGTTTTTATTTATTTATTACAATCTCAAATTCTAATTTCAAATTTAAAACCTAAAGGTCTATACAATATGATTATGTATCAAATGAACATGTATATTAACTAACTATTTTCTTCACTTTATGTGATTCGTTGAACCAATAAAGTTATTTTAGAAGACAATTAAAAACTTAACCTAAAAACGTTCTTGTATTAAATATAATACTTGATCCTTATAAAATATTAGCGGGCTGTTATCTTAAGATAACATTTGTCTGGTTTTAACCAAGTGAAACATGGTATCTAACCCTATAATTAATTAACCTTAGTAGTATTAATTAATTAAACACATCTGGAGTTGTTAATTAGTTTAAAACATTAATATAAACTAAGAATAGCTACAAATACTGATGAAGTAAATATAAGGTTCGACACACAAAAATACTCAAAAAAATAAATAAATTGGTTACTATTAATTAATTTTAATTTATTTAATATTACAATATATATCGTAGGAAGAATGTTGCAGCTAGCATAAAATGGACAAACACAAGGACAATGTCGGAAGAGCTACTTTGGCATTTTCTATATTGTCACAACCTCCAAATCATCCCTCCCCCATATATATAATATATAATATAAATATATGCAGATATAATATAAAAATTCAATTAATAATAAAAACAAAACACTCGCAGCAGAAGAATCCATTACAAAGAAAGCTCTGCCAATCCTCAATGGATTCTCTCTTTAATGATTCAATTGGTGTGGGCCACAGATTTCCTCCTCTTCGTTTGGAAGTATTTGATGCACTTCACCCAACACTCGAAGTAGATCCAAGAACTTCAATATAATTGGTTGATGCAAGACGTGACGTCCGATTAGCATTGAAGACTGAATCTTTTTATTTTATTTTAATGAATTAAAAGGGAAAAATAAAATAAAATTATGCTTTAAACAGCATTTCTATGTTTTTAATTTTTGTTCAAATTGGTTGGTGTTGGTGTAATGTATATCACTGTTGAAAGATTATTTCAAAAAAGAATTTCTAGCTTGTAGCTACTAATATTTTGGTTGGTTCAAGCGTTTCAGATATATATGTCATCTTACGGCTTGTACCCCTGTATTTAAGATAGGATAATGTTACGGGCCCAGAATATCATGTTTTTTTTCTACGGACTATTTTGAGAATATCTTTTCACTTGCGTGTCAGTACTCTATTGATTAATTGATTAACTTATCAAAAAATAAATTTCATGTTAACAACTCTCATCAAAGTAGGATTGAAAATTTCATTCTCACTTTCGCTGCAGATCAATTACCAAAGACGGCATACGGGGGGTAAGTTATATGTATATGGACCTAAATATAATTTGCTATCCTTATGATGAGTTTGTGAGTTTGGAAAGACGAAATGAGAAGAGAGAGTATAGTTGGTAAGAATTGTATAGTTGTATATACAAGCTAGCTCTCTCTCTCTCTCTCTCTCTCTCTCTATATATATATATATATATACTGCTGCATTTCTTTTTCATGTTTTACTATTTGAGTTATATTACTAGAATAGAATAACACGCATGCATATATAGATACATGGAGGGGTGTGATTGAAGAGGATAAAAGGAAAGGAAATAAAAGAGACAATTAAGAAAAATTAAGAAGAGAAAATGAACATTGGATGCCCTATTGCATATTATATCAGCCAATTAAGTAAGATGTCGATCGATCCTCATATATATATATATATATATATATATATATATATATATATATATATATATATTAATATTAATTATGTGATCTTGACTTAACTCCTCCCTAACTCCTAGAGCACGGGGCCGTGTTTCTCTCATACAATTGATCACGAAATTAAGTTATCTCAAATATTTCCTCTTTAATTTAAAACTCGATCGTCTTCCATCGTACCGGGCGCAATGAAGTTTTCCGCCAATGAATTAATCGGATGAAAGGACAAGAAAGTACAAGGATGGATGGATCAGTGGGTAGGTAGCCAGGTAGAGAAAGCTTGGAGAGTATTCATGTCAGCTCTGTAATGCTTCTGTGTAAACTCCAGCAGCATCGGCCATGTGAAATCCGGATATATTCTAGGGCTATTATGGTCCACCAATTCTGCTGGTGGCCTCACCACCTTATCCTTCTTTGGACATAGAAAGAAAGCCAGAGATTTCCTAGGAATTTTGTTGTTTACCACTGCTCTGTGTAAGCAGCTTTTGTATTTTCCATTTGATAGAGCCTGCAATAATAATAAAAAAATTAATAAATAAATCAAACATATATATATATATATATATATATATATATATCTACGCGCGGAAACTAGATACATAAGTTAAAAATGATTTTATGTTTTACAAGGAATGGATGGAGTATATTTCTCAATTACCATGAATGTGTCGCCTAGGTTAACAACAAATGCGCTGAAATTAGGGCGAATGGACCGCCATTCGTTGTCCACAAACACTTGTAGGCCACCAACGGTATCTTGGTGAAGGATGGTTAAAGAAGTTGGATCACAATGAGGCCCCGTTCCTAAGGTCAGCTCTGGTTTCTGGCACGGTGGGTAATAATTCAGCCTCATAATCGAATTGTTTTCTTCAAAGAATTCCTTGAAATGTCCTCGGCTTACTCCCAGGCTTATCCCCAATAGCTCCATGATCCCAAGAGAAAGTCTACTCATGGCATTGCTATACTCTTGGTACACCCTCCTATATATATATATATACACACACAAGCCAAATAAAATGAACATATTTAATTAAAACCATATACGTATGTCACGTACTATATACAGTGAGAAGAAAAATATCAATGTCAAATGGTGTACTTAATTGAGCTAGGTTTTAGTAAGTACCCAAGTTTGGCAAAATCTTCACCCATTTTGTTTGTAAAATAATCCTGGACTAGTGTGGAGGAGCTCTTCTCGGCGGAATATTGAAATGAAAGTGTTTCTTTCCACGGCAGCTTGGAAGAAAACCTCCCGGTGAAGCTACTAGCGTAGCCACAATGTTCACCCAATTTTCTCTGTGCCTTTTGCTTTTCAGAAAGCGGGAGCTCAAAAAACAAATCCATAAACTTATGAGCATCCGATACGAGATTGGCATCAACCCCATGATTCGCTACAAGAAAAAAGCCATGCTCTCGGCACGCTTGTCCCACAAGATTGGATGCTCGTTTGGCGGCAACATGATCTCCAGAAAGGAAACCGCCTAAGTCGATGAGAGGGACGGGAAGCTCTCGAGGATTCGAGCATGGCTTTTCGTGGTCGGGCCATATGAACTGCTTAGGTATGTTGGTTTCATTTCCAAGAATCGAGGCGTCGAAGACTAGTACTGACTCGCCGTCTTTGGGTGCTGGAGACATGGATGCCGCCGCGCGCGCTGCTTTTTTTCTCATCGTATAGTCGATAACCATTGCATTCAAAACAGTATTTGTAAATACAAAATTAATTAAAGAGTTTAGAATTGCGGAGATGAGTGAAATAATAATAATAATAATAAGAGAACCAAAAAACACACAGAGAATAAGTTTGGGAGCTAGGGGGTGGGATGAAAGAAAAGCCAAGGCCGTTTATTTGGGGAAATCGGAGAACGAAAATTGGAATCTTTATAGTAGGTCTCCAATCTAGAATTAGCCATACTCTATAATATTTCATCCATTTTCAATCATAGGATCACTATTGACTTTTTAAAAAATTAAATTTTAAATATTTTAAAATGGCTAAAATTAATTTTTAAAAAGTCAATAAAAAAGAGTATAAATAAAATATAATAGCACAGACATGTAGAGGTGGGCAACCGGTTTTTACCGAACCGGACCGGTACCGAAAGTTGCTAAATTTTGGTATCGATACCGGTACTGATTGGACAAGTTTACCGAACCGGTTAAACCGGTTCGGTACCGGTTTTTATCTAAAAAACCGAAAAATTAATATAATTAATATTTTATTATTATTTTTAATATTTTTATTAATATTAATATTTTTATTATTATTATAATCATTATTTTATTAATATTATTATTATTTTTAGTATTATTATTATTAATAATAAAAATAAATAAGAAATTAAAAAACCGGTATATACCGGTTCGATTCGATTTTTACCGAACCATAAAAGCTCGGTACCGAAATCGGTATCGAAAAATGCCGGTGTTTCTGTACCGGTACCGAACTAGTTTTTTTGTACCGAACTAGTCGGTCCGAAAAACCAAAAAACCGAAGAAAACAAACGATTTTTTTGCCCACCCCTACAGACAAGTACAAATTAAGAGATTATTTGCAAAAGAGGACCTACGTGGTCCATAATTACAAGATGGTGACTCATTAATAGTCAAATTATGTAATGGCTCAACAGTCTCTTTTATAGAGTTTGCCAGGAAACAATTCCCAATGGCAGTGGTGACATTTGGCGTTTCCTTTACGAAGAGAAATACTCCATTATTCTAATTACCCTCCAACTACATGGGGAAACAAGAAATCTAACATCAGCAATTAATATGATAAAATTATGTGTGAAATGGCAAGTTCAGAGGTTGGAAATATCTTTTCATTAAATTATAATACATCTGTTCTAAAATTAAACATAAGTTTTTACTTTTTAAATCGGTTCACAAAATTTTAAAATTTAAAATCGATATGAATTTGTGTTATTTTTGTACAAACAATTAAAACTATCCTAAACCAATTAGAAAGTTGATTACCATATTTGTTAATTATTAAATTATATATATAATTGAAACGAGAGACTATTGAACCACACACCTCTATTGTCTGAATCTATATACACCAGCTAAAGGTATGTTTGATTACGGGCATTTACAACGTTTTCAACGATAGCGTTTGGTGTGTTTTGAGCTCCAATTGTATTTTATTATTTTTAGAATATCGTGTTTGAACTCTAAATGTGATGTTTGTGAGTTAAATGAATTGCGTTTGAAATAAATTACTCGCAAGTGATTAAGATTCTCAACTGCGTTAAGAACCTCCAAACCCTCCAAACATGGCTAGACGAACAAGCACTAAGTCGTCGTAATTACGGAATGTTGGGCCGTAAATATCTTGGGCCGGTCAATTTTTATTCATTATGGGCTTTCCGGGTCAAGCCCATTTTTACCCTTGAAGTATTGGACTATTGTCCAAATGATTATTTAGATAAGCTTTGGGCTGGATCTGGTAGTGGGTGACAGGTGGAAACTTATAGACTAAAGTTATCTCTACTCTATGGGATTAACAGGCGGCTGATTGAAGTGATGGACTCAGCCGTCTGTAGCCTCCTTCATTAATGAAGAGTTGACATAATATTGACTGAGTGAAGAACAAGTATGAAAAAGCCGGCATGCAGTCAACAGGCAGGAAAAAATATCGGGGGAAAACATGCAAAGGTGATGAGACAATATAAAGGGGAAAAGGCACTACACAAAAAAAAGGTAAGAAACATATTTTTCTCTCAAAACACTAAAACACACGACCTCCATTGTTAAACCATTTTTTCTCTTCGACCTGTACTTATTCTCACACCGGAGCGATCCCCGGCGGTCCAAAACCGTCGAGATCCGGTGCTGACGTAGTCATTGTGCAGGACAAAGAGTGCTTTTCGTGATTGAGGCGCGTGACGAGATTGTGACGTTAACACGGCTGAATAACACTTTTGACCCTCCAAGTTGCCACCTACTTTTAAAGTCGTTTTTATAGTTCAATTTTCGTAAATTAAATCTTTAAAGTAACATTTTTTGTCGATTCTGTTTCTTTTACCTGATTTAACCCCAACCCAACTCATTTTGACCTAACACGACCAAAATTTCATCAATTAAATATTTTTAAAAAAAATAAATAAAAAGTTTTGAAATTATTTTAAAAATCATTATTATTTTAATGATAATATTTTATTTTACAATATTAAAAATTATTATTATTTTAAAAAAATTAAAAATTATTATTATTTTCATGAAAAAATATTGGAAACTTTTAGTTTTCCATAAAATGAATAAAGATTAATAAAATAAAAAATTTAAAAAATGAAAAAATAAACTTTATTTTCAAAAAAATTGATTTTTTTCATTTTTTATGTAAAATTTTATTTTCAGAAAAAAAAATTTTTTTTTTATGCCTTTATCATTATTATATGTATTCTTAATATTAGAAATTTTAAAAGAAAAACTAAAAATAGGAATTAAAATACAAAAAACAGTAAAAGATAAATAATAAAAATTATTCAATTTTTTAAAAAAAGAAATTAAAAGGTTTTAAAAATAATTATTATTTTCAGGAAAAAATGGAAACTTTTTCATTTTTGAAAAAAATAAATAAAGTTTTATAAAATATAGATTCAAAAAAATATAACTTTATTTTCAGAAAAAAAAAATAGAAATTTTTATTTTAAAAAAATTAGTACAGTTTCATAAAACTTAAAATTTTTTGAATCTATATTTTATAATACTTTACTAAATTTATGAAAAAAGTAAAAGTTTCTAATATTTTTTCCTGAAAAATAATTATTATTTTTAAAAATATTTTAAATAATAATTATTTTTAAAATGTTATTTTAATTTATTTTTTAAAAAAAATTGAATTAGTTTTTTTATTTACCTTTTACTATTTTTTGTATTTTAATTTTTGTTTTTAAAATTCCTAATATTAAGAATACATATAATAATGGTAAAGACATAAAATAATTTTTTTTTGAAAATAAAGTTTTACATAAAAAAAGAAAAGAAAAATCTATTTTTTTAAAATAAAGTTTTATTTTCTTATTTTTTTTAATCTATATTTTATGAAACTTTACTCATTTTATGAAAAAAAATAGTTTCTAATATTTTTTCCTTAAAATAATAATTTGTTTTTATATTTTAAAATAAAATTTTATTTTTAAAATAATTTTAAAACTTTTTAGTTTTTTTTAAAAAAATTAATTGGTTAAATTGGGGTCGGGTCAAAATTTGATCAGAATGGGTCGGGTTGGGGTCAAATCGGACAAAAGAAATAAAATCAACAAAAAACATCACTTTGAAAATTGAACATTTAAGGACGATTTTAAAAATGGTTGGCAACTTGAAATGTCAAAAATATCATTCACCATCGTAACTACTGTGCTAAAGGAGTTAGAATTGTTAATTTTGAGAAAACGTTAATAAAAAATACTGAACAATAAACAACAATAACATTCATTTCAATACCAATAATTAATTAACAATGGTAAATTAATTTAAGAGATTATAAACTATAAGTGGAGAGAAAAACATTTATTACAAATCAGAGACATGCTGAAGCTAATTGAATGAACAACTCACCAAGGTCCTTCTTAAGAAGATACCACGTTCTATTTGAGAAAGAGAGTGTTTGATTCAATAGATAGATAGAAATTGGATACTTTTAGCAATCTAAAAAGCTTACATGTGTCTGTCTAATATGTAAACAACTCATGCAACAAAGACATGTATATATCTCTGCTAAAGATATATAAATAAATCATGCAAACAATTACATGTACTAAATCCCTAATTATGTACTCCTAAGGAAAACTCTTGAAGATTAATTTTTACAGTATATGTCAATTTAATTATAATTACAACCAAACAACCACGATTATATATATATATGGAAAATCATCCGTGGCAACCGGTTGCCAAGTGCACTGTTTCAGCAACCAACTTTATAACCGTTGAACAGAATAATGAAATGCTCGGATTAATATTTTTTACCCCCTGCCGCTACAAGCTGTAGCGGCAGGCTCTTAAGTCCATAATCTGTCTGGCTATTTACTGTAGTGCCCCTCCTCAATATCCCTCCTCAATATGTATTTGTAATGCCCTGCTGCTACAACCTCTCTCGGCAGGGTCCCACATGACTGACAGCTTTTGAAACCGGCAGCTCTCTCCCCCTCCTTAGTATATACCCAAAATCACCCTCTTTGAATATATATACACACAACACTGATAATAATATCATTCCCTCTCATTATTTATCTCACAACTTAACTCAATTCAAACATACACACATAAATATGATCTCATATTCATATTATATATACAATAATTAATATTTTAAGATTTACTCGTGGTGCCAGGAAACCAAACTAAAATAATTATTTTATATTTACCATTTAAAAATAATAATATTTAATATTCTAAAATAAATTTATCTTTTTAAAATAATAATTATTTTAAAAATACAAATTTTTTATATTTAAAAATAAAATATTAGTTTTTTAAAAATAAAATAAATTATTAATTATATTTAATATTCTAAAATAAATATTTTTAAAAATAATTATTATTTTAAATATTTTAAAAGTAAATATTATTTTTAAAATAATAATTATATTTAATATTTTAAAATAATATAGATTTAAAAAAACTACATAAGAAAATAAAACTTTATTCTTTAAAAAATAAAGTAGATTTTTTAATTTTTATTTAAAACATTATTTTCAGGGAAAAAAAAGTTTATATCTCTTTACCATTATTATATTTATTCTCAATATTAGAATTTTTAAAAATAAAAACTAAAAATTAAAATTAAAATACAAAAACAATAAAAGATAAATTAAAAAAATGATTCAATTTTTTTTAAAAAAATAATTATTCTTTTTAGGAATTTTTTAAAAAAAGTTATAAAGATAATTATTATTCTAAGGAAAAAATAATAGAAAATTACACAAGAAAATAAAATTTTATACTTTAAAAAAATAAAGTGATTTTTTCATTTTTTATGAAAAAATTTATTTTCAGAATTTTTTTTTTAATATCTTTACCATTATTATATGTATTCTTAATGTTAGAATTTTCAAAAACAAAAACAAAAAATAGAAATTAAAATACAAAAAATAATAAAAGATAAAAAAAATGATTCACTAATTTTTAAATAAATAAATAATTTTTTTTTTAAAAATATTTATTATTTTCAGAAAAAAAATTTATAAAAAAAAATTGAACTTTAGGGATTCAATCTTAATTTTTTCTAAAAAAAAAAATTCCTGAAAAGAATAATTATTTTTTTAAAAAATTATTTATTTATTTTTAAAAAAAATTTGAATCATTTTTTTAATTTATCTTTTACTGTTTTTGTATTTTAATTTTTAGTTTTTGTTTTTAAAAATTCTAATATTGAGAATAAATATAATAATGGTAAAGAGATATAAACTTTTTTTTTCCTGAAAATAAAGTTTTAAATAAAAAATAAAAAAATCTACTTTATTTTTTAAAGAATAAAGCTTTATTTTCTTATGTAATTTTTTTAAATCTATATTGTGACGCCCCCAGAATGGGTTCAGTCAACCCAACTCATTTTGAGTCGCCAAATACATGGTACAGAATTCAAATACAAACTTTATATCATACGGTCGTGCAAAATACGATCACACAACTGTGAGTGTCAATACAAATATGTAGAAAATATTAATATTCAAACTAAGTCCTCATTACAATTATTATCACACTATTTATCAGAAATAGTGAGGATTACTACTGCTCTAAATTGGACCATCACACTGTCCCCCGACTAGTTCCCGCAACATTCTCATTTCCTGAAGAGGATTACAGATGAAAAGGGTGAACTTAACTAGCCCAATAAAAAATATTATGACTAAGATAATGAAAAATGAATTATCGTTAGCCTTCAATAAATCAGATAAAATATTATTGACACCAAGTTTTAGATCAATATTCGCAGCGGAAATAACCGTTCATCATCAATATTTTATCCCTGTAACATCAATCAATATACATCTTAAATCAAATATTCATCTTTGCACTACAAACCAAAGATATTCATTTGTATCATCAGTGATCATGTTCATCTCAACACCTGTCATCTTTGCACTACGGCCAAAGATATTCATCAGGTAATCATTCATCTTTGCTCTACAGGCCAAAGATATTCAGTTATATCACCACTTAGGACTGAGAATAATGAAAAATCATATAAATAATGAATCCAGTGAAATAAATGATAAGATTAAGGATTCGCAATTTAGTTTATCCAAGTTCAAAAATACTCCATAATAAAATTTTGTGGAGCAAAATTCAAGAATATAGCTCAAAACTTGGATACAATCAAAGATAAAAACCTTAACAAGCAATTTGGACATATAGAAGAAAATTTAATTTTTTTCGTGAATAGTGCCGTATACGTGAATAGTAACCCCGACGAAAAAAGTAAGAATTTCACAATAAAATTCATGACAATATTTTAGTATAATGATAATGAAAAGAATAACATCATTTACGAAAGAAAATAACATCCCTTACCTCAAAAGAATAGTACTTCTGACTGGAATATCGAATATAATACCGAAGGAAACTTGCACTGAATAGTAACACTCAAATTATCTAAATACTCACAAAAATACGCTCGATATTATAGAGAGAAAACTTCTGATTCTTGTGTGATTTTCAATTCTAACCTAAGCACCTTATTTATAGAAAAATCTTAGGATGCCAAAGAAGACTAAAGTAATAAAATAATATTTTATTTTATTTTTTTTCCGCCGCCAGCTGCTCTCCAGAAAAATTAGAATTTTATCAACAAAACAACAAAAGTGGGGCCCACTCATTAAAAAAATATTTATTTTCTAAAACTTCAATAATTCATAATAAATAGCCCTTTTGTCAGAAAAATACAAATGATATGTCCTTTCCATGGAAAATTTAATTCTCTACAACTTTGTAGAAGGAAGTTTTTCCAAATTCTAAATATAAATTATCCGAAATTCATAAACAGATGATTTTCCCCCTCAAAATATTGATAAAAAATACATCAGCACTAATTCCTTCTTTTATATCCACAAAATAAATATTTTCTTATCATATAAATCAATAATTAATTATTCATAAATAATATTACAGAACTACAATATTGACAACCAGGTCGTTCCAAGGAAAGAGGGGGCCTTCCGATAAGGACTTCTCCTTACTGGTGCGCAATTAAATAACCCCTCCTAGACAGAACTTTCTTAGACATTGTCAATAATGCTATCTGTTAACGCCACAATCTCGTCACGCGCCTCAATCACGAAAAGCACTCTTTGTCCTGCACAATGAACACGTCAGCACCGGATCTCGACGGTTTTGGGCCGCCGGGGATCGCTCCGGTGTGAGAATAAGTACAGATTTTGAGAGAAAATGGTCTAACAATAGAGGTCGTGTGCTCTAGTGTTCTGAGAGAAAAATATATTTCTTACCTTTCTTCCCTTTTTTTTGGCTGTGTAGTGCCTTTTTTCCTTTTATTGTCTCATCACCTTTGCATGTTTTCCCCCGATGTCTTTTTCAATTGGCTGCATGCAGGCTTTTTTCTACTTGCTTTTCCCCCAGTCAACATTATGTCAACTCCTCATTAATGAAGGTGGCTTAAGACGGCTGGGCCCATCACCTCAATCAGCCGCCTGCTAATCTCACAGATTAGGGGTAATCTTTAGTCTATAAACTGCCACCTGTCATCCACTACCAGCTTCAATCTAGAGTGTATCTAAATGATCTTTTGGATAGTAGCCCAATACTCCAACAGTAAAAATGGGTCTGACTCAGAAAGCCCATAATGAATAAAAATTGACCGGCCCAAAATATTTACGGCCCAACATTGCCCCCTAGTTTTTCGTTAAACAAAATGTTTAATGAAAGAGTATAAGAACCTGGGTCAATTATCAAGGAGAATCCCCACAGACTCAGCGAAGCCCAATTAATAGAAAGCCCATATTCAAATGCAGACCTCTCGAACCCAAAATCATACACCAATCTTTTTAAATTTCAAAAGTAAATGATATTTCCCAATTCCGAGAGGACACGCCGGCGGTTAACCTTCCCCATCATTATCTCTATTAAATGTGCAGCCTTTGGACTTCGTGCATTTTCAGAAAGGCAATTCTATAAGATTTTCAAACCCCCAAATCAGACAATTTTACCCGTTCATTTGGAGTTCGAAATATACCAGCTTTCTTCTTCTTCTTACTCTGATTTTCTTCTTAACTTGTCTGTCAACAATGGCTTCCCAAAACAAAGAAAACGCTGCTTTGACTTCCGAGATTCGTTCATCTTCCATCCCGACTGTGCCAAACCCTAAGTCTGTATCATCATCCGGCAAAAATCCTATTCCTCCTGTTTTTGTACCCCCTCCTTTTAAATTCGAGGACGAGGAACAACACCCCATCGCCAACAGTCCTTCGAAACTAACAGAAAATGATCTCGAGACCATCCGAGAACGTTATTTTATTCCAGATACACATTATCTAAAGGCGCCTACCCTCTCCAATCGAATGTATCATCGTCCTGACGGTTGGACCGCCATGCCTCTCATTCTTTTAGAAAGAGGAATCCGATTCCCTCTTCATGCTTTCATCGTTACCCTTCTGGGGTTTATGGGTGTGGGATTTGCCCAACTGGTCCCCACTTCCTACATCCACATTCTAGCTTTTATAGCTTTCTGTAGCGAATCAGGGGTTTCTCCCTCTATCGACTTCTTTTTCAATCTGTTCGTTCTGGGCAAATCTCGCGAACAGGGTTTCAAGGTTCTGGGTAAACAAGCCCCAAAACCTACTTCTAGATTCAGTAAACGCCCCCTAATGGATACCCCTTCGAGCAACAAGAAATGGTATGAGAAATGGTTCTTCATCAAAGGACCTGAAATATCATCCATTCCCGATTGGACTACTTCAGAGCATGCCACTTCGGACCTAGGCGACCTTCCAGACGATCGCATAAAGGAGATAGCGAAGCTCATGGAGAAGCTTCCCATGGAGGAATGGAGCTTCAACCTCCTAGGCGATCATGCATGGTTATTCGATCATAAACGTAAGTTTCCAACCCAAATTTTGTATGTTTTTCTCAATTTCTCTTTAATCATTATTTTGAGATATTTTTCTTTGCGTACAGTATCCTTGATCAGGCCTTCATCTTCTGACCGAAGAGGTATAGAGCAAAATCTGTCAGCCCCCTCAGCTCAAGATTTTCCCGAAGCTCAAGAAACCGAAGCACAAGCCTTCGAGCTTCAACCTACCGACCCACCAATAGCCGAATTGAACCCGGATGAAGGGGTTAGTCGGCCTCGCCGAAAAAAGAGAGCTGCCCGAAAGCCTAAACACACTTCCGCTCCTATCCCCACCTAGAGCCTCCTTGACATGCCCGCTGCTGATCGTGCCAAAATTCTCCTTACCAAGAAGCGAAAGGCTAAAGTCAACATTGTACCTCTCACAACCGAAGAATTGAGAGTCCTTCCCAATCGAATCTACATCCGTCTTCACCCTTGCCCACAGAACCAGACGAATTTGAGTTTGAACCTAGTTCTCCTCTTATTCGAAAGAAAAAATATCCTTCTGACGACCAGCCTTTGCCTGAAAATCAGCCAACATCCTCTCCTCAACGAGTAAATCCTCCTTTCTTCGGTTCGACGTCTGGAGCTCCTCGATCACCTAGTCTATGGCCTGACCAGAATGAAGACTTCCCCTTGCATTTCTATAATTCTTTCGTTCTGGATACAGACAACCACAGGTTCGGCAACAGTACCATAGCCGATCTGCTGGAAGAAGGCTTGGCTCATCAGGCTAGAGTAAGTTTTCGATCATTTCTGCTCATAAATATATATTCTTCAAGTATTTTATTAATTCAGAATGTCTGCAGGCAAATGGGATTTTCGGGCGTCTTCACCAAAAACATAAAGAAGCCGGGGTCGAAGAAGAAGCGGCCCGAAAAGAAAATGCCATTTTAAAGTCTGCCTTGGCGAAGGAGAGGAGTGAACATGAGAACCTCCGCTTCAACTGTAAAGGTCTTCAAAATGATCTCGCCAAAATGAAAGAAAATCTAGATGCGGCCGAACCTCTTCAACAAAAGACTAGTGATCAGAATGAAGAGTTGCGACGGTCCAACGAGCGACTAACTCGGAACAACCGAAGTCTGGCCGGAGCGGTTGCCGAAGCCAAAGCTTCTGAAGAACGACATCTTCATCTGCGAGGTAAGGTCGAAGCAGAACTTCGTGATCTCAAATCGGCTGGCCCTCCTCTCACTGATGAGCTTCGTCATGAAATTCAAAATGAATATCGCAAGTCTCCGGTGCTGACCAAAGAAATTTTGAGAATGTATACTGAAGGATATGAGGTGGCTCGAGGCAAAGACAGGGCTAAATTGACTGCCGCTTCACTCGACCCAACTCTCCTTAATTCCTCCAAAGATGAAGATGAAGATGAAGAGTAGTATTAAAGACCGCCTGTCTTCTTATTTTCATGTTTAATATGTATGAACTTGGTGAAAATTTTTTACTTTAATATTTGCACCATTAGTCTCCCCCTCTTTATATTATATTTTATCCCTTATTGCTTCTTTTTCAAGTCGAAATAGTATCGTCATTTTAACGATATGTAATTTAAGCTCAATACTTCAAGTAAAATCAAACAACAATGTAAGACGAAACTTACTCATTACCGGAGAATACTATACGTCATTGTTAGATTTAAATAATCCATCAATCTTATTAGTTCCGAAGAGCTTTATAATGTTATTCGGCTTCATAACAATCGGATGATCCTATCCCTCTCCGAGAGTCGAAGAGGTTTGTCCCAATAAATATTCCGCTTCGCCACTCGGAATCAAAGGGATCCCACCTTATAACTGGTGACCGCGTTCTCTCCGAGAGCCGAACGGGTTGGATCATCAATACTCCGCTTCGCTACGAGGAGTCGAAGGGATCCAACCTTATACCAAGCTGGCAACCTCGTTCTCTCCGAGAGCCGAACAGGTTCAACCCAAGAGATACTCCGCTTCTCTACGAGGAGTCGAAGGGATCCAACCTTATAACTGGTGACCACGTTCTCTCCGAGAGCCGAACGGGTTGGACCATCGATAGTTCACTTCGCTACGAGGAGTCGAAGGAATCCATCCTTATACCAAGCTGGCAACCTCGTTCTCTCCGAGAGCCGAACAGGTTCAACCCAAAAGATATTCTGCTTCGCTACGAGGAGTCGAAGGGATCCAACCTTATATCTGGTGACCACGTTCTCTCCGAGAGCCGAACGGGTTGGACCATCAATACTCCGCTTCGCTACGAGGAGTCGAAGGGATCCAACCTTATACCAAGCTGGTAACCTCGTTCTCTCCGAGAGCCGAACAGGTTCAACCCAAAAGATATTCCGCTTCGCTACGAGGAGTCGAAGGGATCCAACCTTATATCTGGTGACCACGTTCTCTCCGAGAGCCGAACGGGTTGGACCATCAATAGTTCACTTCGCTACGAGGAGTCGAAGGAATCCATCCTTATACCGAGCTGGCAACCTCGTTCTCTCTGAGAGCCGAACAGGTTCAACCGAAAAGATATTCCGCTTCGCTACGAGGAGTCGAAGGGATCCAACCTTATATCTGGTGAATAAAAACCTTTACTGGAGAGACAAAGAGAGCCATTTTTATTAATAACTGTCGTTGTGGTTACAGACTTCCATATTTTAATACTATCCCTACTGAAAATATTTGCGGAGTCTCCCGGCATGCCAAGTATTTTTGATTTCAGACCCATCTAAAGTTCGCAGCCGGTAGGTTCCGGGTTTTGATACACTGATGACTTCATAGGGGCCCTCCCAATTTGGCATGAGTTTACCCATATTCTAAGGGGTAGAAGCTTCCACTTCCCGGAGAACTAAATCCCCAACTTCGAATCTTCGAAGCTTTACACCTTTGTTGTAGTACTTAGCCACACGACGTTGATATGTGGCCAACTTTATCAAAGCTGCCTCTCGGACTTCTTCGATCAGATCTAAGTTAGCTCTGAGTCCCTCATCATTGTATAATTCTTTAAATTGACTGACTCGAAGACTTGTAGATCCAATTTCTACCGGAACTAAAGCATCAGTACCGTACGCTAGCCTAAATGGGGAATCTCCCGTCGTAGTCCTTGGTGTAGTTCGGTAAGCCCATAACACGCTAAGTAATTCTTCGAGCCATCTGCCTTTGGCGTCATCCAGCCTCTTCTTGATTCCATTCAGGAGTATTCTGTTAGTTACCTCAACTTGTCCATTAGATTGTGGATGGGCAACTGAAGTCTTTCGATGCTGAATCCCTAACTCTTTCAGAAATGCCTCAAATTTTGATCCCACGAACTGGCGCCCATTATCTGAAATTACTACCATAGGGATTCCAAATCGAAACACTACTGACTCTTTGAAAAACTTCAAACATTCCTGTTCTGTTATCAGCCGAAGAGGTTTCGCCTCTACCCATTTAGTCATGTAATCAATTGCTACTATAACAAAACTGACCTGGCCTTTTACTTTTGGAAGAGGACCCAGTATATCTACCCCCCAGACAGCAAAGGGTATAGGAGATAAAACCGAGTATAACTCCTCTGGTGGCTGATGCGGGATTGAACTATTCAGCTGGCATTTGGGGCATCTTTTCACATAATCAGTAGCCTCTTTGAAGATTGTCGGCCAATAAAAACCTTGGCGAAGTACTTTATAAGCTAACGACTTCGCGGCCATATGATCACCGCAGATACCTTCATGGACCTCCCGAAGAGCATATTCAGCTTCAGACGGGACCAGACACTTCAGTAGTGGAGAGGAATAAGCTCTTCGATACAGATCTCCATCAATCAGTATGAAGTTTGCGCTCTTGTATCTCACCTTTTTAGCCAACATCTGATCCGAAGGTAGTACGCCATTTGATAAATAGTTTATGTATGGAGTCATCCAACAATTTGACTGTTCTACGCACGTTACTTCCTCTTTCTGGATGCTGGCTTGTTTCAAGATTTCCAAGTAAACGATCCCTTCGAAAGTGCTTGATTCGGCAGTGGCTAGTTTCGATAATGCATCAGCGTTGAAATTATCAGTTCGACCGACACTTTTAAATACACATGAGCCAAAGTGTTGAAGTCGATCTTTCAATTCTGCAAGATATCTAACCATTTTGGAGCCTCGAGCTTCGTACTATCCCGAAACTTGCTTGATGACTAGTTGAGAATCACTGTAAATGATCAGCTTCTGAACTTCTAGACTATGAGCCAGACGCAATCCAGCTAATACCGCCTCGTACTCAGCCTCATTATTTGTTGCCTTGAACTCAAATCTGATGGCCTGCTGTATTTTGAATCCCTCCGGGCTTGTCAGAATTATCCCGGCACCACCGAGATCCGAAGTAGAAGATCCATCTACATATAAAGTCCAAGAATCGTGCTCCTGTTGAAGTATGGCCACTGTTTCCGGAGATTCTACCATTTCGGTCATGCTGCCATCAGCCTCAGGAAATGAGCATTCTATCACAAAATCAGCCAAGGCTTGGCCTTTAATAGCTGTCCGGGGATAGTACTCTATGAAGAACTGAGACAATTCCATCGTCCACGCAGCAAGCCTTCCCGAAACCTCTGGCTTCCCCAACACCTTCTTCAGTGGTTGGTCCGTATACACCACTATTATCCGACCTTGGAAGTATTGCCGAAGCTTTCTACTAGCAACGACTAAAGCAAAAGCAAATTTCTCAAGGTTTGGATACCTTGTTTCTGCATCTCTAAGGGCATGGTTTACATAGTAAACCGGGTGTTGCTTACCCTCAATTTCCCGCACCAAAAATGCTCCTACGGCAAATGAACTGGCAGCCAGATACAGATACAAAGGTTCCGTAGGAACTGGTTTTACTAGCAGAGGTGCCGAAGACAAGTACCTTTTGATGCCTTGGAAAGCTTCCTCACATTCCGAAGTCCATTGGAAGGTCTTCGCATTCTTCGGCCCTTTCAACGTGTTAAAGAACGGCAGGCACCTTTCTGCTGACTTAGACATGAATCGTCGCAACGATGCTATTCGACCAGTTAAACGTTGTACATCCTTGTATGACTGGGGTGATTTCATGTCTAAGATAGCCTGGATCTTCTCTGGATTGGCTTCGATACCTCTCTTACTGACCAAATATCCCAAGAATTTGCCTGCCCCCAGTCCGAAAGTGCACTTAGTAGGATTCAGCTTCAATTCATAACGGCGCACCGTTTGGAAACATTCTTCTAGATCGTCCAGATGACCATGACCCGACATTCTTTTAACAATCATATCATCAACGTAAACCTCCATATTCTTGCCTAGCTGCTTCTCGAAGATATGGTTCATCATCCTTTGATATGTAGCTCCCGCATTGATTAATCCGAAAGTCATTTTTTTGTAGGCATACACCGACCGATGAGTGATGAAAGCTGTCTTTGGTATATCTTCTTTACACATAGAAATTTGATGATAACCTGAAAAAGCATCCATAAAACTAAGAAAAGCATACCCCGAAGTTGCATCAATGAGTTGGTCGATATGAGGCAGAGGATAGAAATCCTTCGGGCAGGCTTTATTCAGATCGGTGTAATCTATACAAACTCGCCACTTGCCATTATGCTTCTGTACCAGAACCACGTTGGCCATCCACTCTGGATAATCGATCTCGAAGATGAAATCTGCATCTAACAACTTAGTGATCTCTTCGTCAATTATCTTCTGTCTCTCCAATGCGAAGAGTCTCCTCTTCTGTCTAACTGGCTTCTTAGTTGGATCCACTTGCAATCTGTGCTCCGCTACTTTTCGACTTACTCCCGGCATGTCACTGGGGATCCAAGCAAAGACATCGGCATAGCACCGAAGCAACTTCAGCAGGCTTGTTCGAAAAGGTTCTGGAAGTCCCGAACTGACTTTCACTGTTTTCTCTTTCTTCCCCGGAATCAACTCGATCTCTTCGGTATCCTCAACGGGCACGACTAAAGGTTCGGTTCTGCTTTCTGTAAATGGTTCCACCTCAATGGCCATTGTATGCTTCAGTTTACTGATCCCTACACCCGAAGTGATCAAAGCATTCCGATAGCACCTCCTTGCTAAGTCTAGATCTCCAGCCACTTCGCCAACTCCGTGGGATGTAGGAAACTTAATTTTAAAGTGGGGTATTGAAGTAACCGCCTGTAGAGCTGTCAAAGTAGGTCTCCCCAAAATAGCGTTGTAGGCAGAATCAACATGTACAACATAAAATTTACAAAGGATTTGAACCTGTTGGGGAACTGTCCCGAAGATGACTGGCAGCTCGATGGTCCCTGCTACTTTGACGGGATCGTTGCTGAAACCATACAGAGGGGCCTCCTGCCCGATTTCCATCTTCTGGCCATCTGCAGGCATTCGGTGGTAAGCATGAGCATACAATATATTCACTGAAGAGCCGTTGTCAATCATCATCCTTTTCATATCCACAGAACCTACTTGGGCCGTGATTATCAAGGCTCCTTCGTGTGGTTCGATAGGCTCCGTAGGGAAGTCCTCATCTGTAAAGGAAATTATGGAACCCGGATATGCCCTTTCGACCTTCGCTGGCTTATCTGCCAAAGACATCACAGAGTCCAGATACCCTCGTCTCTTCTTACCTGCAACTTTTCCTGTGTTCCCCCCAGATATCACATCCACGATATGCCGCACCGTAGGGTTTGGCACTGGTTGAACGGGCTGGGCAACTTGAGCTAACTCCTTATTCTCCGGTTGATTCCTTTGTCGTTCCCGACCTGTTACATAATGCATCAAAGTACCACTTTGAACTTTTCTCTCAATAAATTCTTTCAAACTCCAACAGGAATTTGTATCATGTCCAACCGCCCGGTGGTAATTACAATATAAGGCAGGATCTCCAGACCCCGGTCGAAGGTTGTTTTTGGGTGCTTCGAAGTACGGTTGGTTTTTAATGTGTTCCAAGATGGTGGCCCGATCCGTGTTAAGTTGTGTGTACACCTTGTTCACTCTTTGAGTTGGAATGGGTGGACGATCTCCCCTGGGTATCCAGTTACTATTATACCTTTTTTGATTACCTTCGGATCGATCGTTGCCTGCATTATTTCTTCTCTGATTAATGTCAGGCTTTTCCCTGTCTTTCTCCTTTACTTTTTTCGAAGAGCTTTGTTTCAAGCTAGCCATTGCCTCTTCCACCACGATGAAACCTTCGGCCTTTTCAAACGATTCGGCCAGACTCTTCGGATGTTTGAACATCAGCTTCTTTACTAATTTTTCCGATTTCACCAGATCTAAGACATTCTGGAATAACCCCACCGCCTGAAGATCATTAAGATCTGAAATCTGCCCTACAGCTTCTTGAAATCTCTTCACATACTGCCCCAGAGTCTCACTCGGATATTGCCTTACTTGGGCCAACGATCCTGTGGGTCTCCCCCTTCTCTTATTGCTCCCGAAGCGAGCATGGAATTTGTCACACAAATCCGCCCATGACGCAATTGAATCTGAAGCCAGAGCCCCCATCCATTGCCTTGCGTCCTTTCTTAATGTTAATCCGAATGTCTGACATTTAGCTGCGTCTGAATAGTCGTAATAATCCATTAATCTGTCAAATGCTTGGCTGTGGTCAAACGGATCTCCAGAACCATCATAACTTTCCATATGAGGCAACTTTTTGCTGGGATCAGCTTTCTCTTTAAGAATTTCAGATGAAAAGGGGGACGCCTTTTTATCCGGAGTCTTCCTCCCTTGTTGATCCTCTGCTAGCTGCTTCCGAAGCTCCTTTATCTCTTTCACTAAGTCTTCCACCAACCCGGGTGAAGAAACAACCTCCTTCCTTGGAGAAATCGTCTTATTGTGTTTAATCCGATCTCTTTCATCCGGGTTAAAAGATGTCGAAGGACTTCGTCTCGTACTTCGGCCAGAGCGAGAACTCCCTGTATTGTGCATCCTCTTCGAACTCCTTGGAGAAGGACTTCTAGATCGGCTTCGTCGCCCATCTCTTCTACTACTTCTATGGTACTCAATACGAGGCATCCTTTTCGAAATCTCGAGAGAATATTCTTGTGATATACTTCATTTCTCATCGGGAGAACGACTACAAGTCTCACTATCGTCTCGCTTGGAGTATTCATTCCTCCTTGCTCTTCGACCATGTGATTTACCCCTTCTTCCCGGTCGAGTGTAACTGAAAGCTTCGTCTTTTTTCTCGGCCGCAAGAACCATCTGTTTAGAAATCTCCTCTCTCTGCTGCAGAAGTGCTTTCAAAGCTGTGTCGGTCTCTTGAGCCTTCTTTGCCAAGACAGAAATCTTGTCTGTATGGCCTTCTCGATGCCGGGCCTTGAGTGGTGTATCCATCATCTTATTCCGATCGTTATCGGAACCTTTGCTAGCAGTAGAAAATAACTTCCTCTTGGCATCCCCATGGTCTCTAGCTTGAGAACCTCCTAGTACCCTCTGTGACTCAAGTCTGTCATGAATACTTTTTGAGGGTCCTAGTCTGTCTTTCACCGAAATCCTTTGCAGAGAAAAACTAGCGTCTGTTGGCTGTCCCTCAGCCGTGATCGTTTTACTTTTTACCATAGCTTCCGACGTAAGATGCTTAATACGTTGTGATTGAAAATCAGAAACACTAAATGCCCTCCTTCTAGCGCCAATGTTAACGCCACAATCTCGTCACGCGCCTCAATCACGAAAAGCACTCTTTGTCCTGCACAATGAACACGTCAGCACCGGATCTCGACGGTTTTGGGCCGCCGGGGATCGCTCCGGTGTGAGAATAAGTACAGATTTTGAGAGAAAATGGTCTAACAATGGAGGTCGTGTGCTCTAGTGTTCTGAGAGAAAAATATATTTCTTACCTTTCTTCCTTTTTTTTGGCTGTGTAGTGCCTTTTTTCCTTTTATTGTCTCATCACCTTTGCATGTTTTCCCCCGATGTCTTTTTCAATTGGCTGAATGCAGCCTTTTTTTTTACTTGCTTTTCCCCCAGTCAACATTATGTCAACTCCTCATTAATGAAGGTGGCTTAAGACGGCTGGGCCCATCACCTCAATCAGCCGCCTGCTAATCTCACAGATTAGGGGTAATCTTTAGTCTATAAACTGCCACCTGTCATCCACTACCAGCTTCAATCTAGAGTGTATCTAAATGATCTTTTGGATAGTAGCCCAATACTCCAACAGTAAAAATGGGTCTGACTCAGAAAGCCCATAATGAATAAAAATTGACCGGCCCAAAATATTTACGGCCCAACACTATCTAATAATATTATTCAAATAATATGAATTATTGAGTTGATAATATGAAATACTGTGTAGTGACAATTATTGAATCAATAATACCAAAATATCAACTGTAGCCATTATTGAATCAATCATATAAAATGGCAACGTAGCAATTATTGAGTCAATAAAATATCAATGTAATAATTATTGAGTCAATAATATAAAATATCAACGTAGCAATTATTGAGTCAATAATATAAAATATTGAACAGTAATTACTGTAACAATAATTGAGTAAGTGCCTTCTCACATAAGACTCAATAATTCAAAATACTGTGTAATACCGTGTGCTACTGTGCAACACCGCGTATCACTGTATTTTAACCACCGGATATTTCAACAGTACTAACGGTAACAACTACGCCGTTATTTTATAAAAAGGTTATTTCTGTCGCTTTCTATATCCGACAGTTATTCCATTGTGGGGTCCACAAATAGATGCGCCGTCGTACGAATATTCCCCGACAACAAGAATATTTCACGACCAAACGAATATTCCCCGACAATAAGAATATTTTATAACCACTTGCTCATTTTAAAATATTCACACATTTCACCCATAACTTTTCACATTTATCAAATCAACACCTTACTATTTCGAAATAATATATAAAGAAAATTAAATCTTTATTCTTAAAAGTTGGGGTCTTACATATATTATTTTAAAATATTAAATATAATTATTATTTTAAAAATAATATTTACTTTTAAAATATTAAAAATAATAATTATTTTTAAAAATATTTATTTTAGAATATTAAATATAATTAATAATTTATTTTATTTTTAAAAAAACTAATATTTTATTTTTAAATATTAAAAATAAGTATTTTTAAAATAATTATTTTATTTTAAAACATTAAAATGATTATTATTTTAAAAAGATAAATTTATTTTAGAATATTAAATATTATTATTTTTAAATGGTAAATTTAAAACAATTATTTTAGTTTGGTTTCCTAGCACCACGAGCCAATCTTAAAATATTAATTATTGTATATATAATATGCATATGAGATCATATTTATGTGTGTATGTTTGAATTGAGTTAAGTTGTGAGATAAATAATGAGAGGGAATGATATTATTATCAGTGTTGTGTGTATATATATTCAAGGAGGGTGATTTTGGGTATATACTAAGGATGGGGAGAGAGCTGCCGGTTTCAAAAGCTGTCAATCATGTGGGGCCCTGTCGAGAGAGGTTGTAGCGGCAGAGCATTACAAATACATATTGAGGAGGGATATTGAGGAGGGGCACTACAGTAAATAGCCAGACAGATTATGGACTTAAGAGCCTGCCGCTACAGCTTGTAGCGGCAGGGGGTAAAAAAAATTAATCCGAGCCTTTCATTATTCTGATCAACGGTTATAAAGTTGGTTGCTAAAACAGTGCACACGGATGATTTTCTTATATATATATATATATATATAATTTTGTTTATATATCCTAAGGCCCCCTTTTGGATGGAAAAATAGATTGATAAGGAATGTAATCTTGCTTACCCCGAACGAGATTATTGGGATGACATTTTCAATCTCGCTACTCTTGTTCATTTGTTTCGGATATTATCTAAAATGTTGTGTAAAAACCTTCATTTTTCATGCAAGTAATTTAATTTACCGCTAGCTTATAGATCATATATAGTTGGGCGTACATGGTTTTCCGTTAAAAATTCATGGTTCACCAAAACAACCATTTCATTAATCTCAGTAGCTCACTCTTGATTCATGCAATTAATCCCAAACCAAAAAAAATCTAAAATTTAAAATAATATTAATAATACGATATGTAATTAAATAATGAAAACAAAGCCAAATATAAAAATATATATTATATACATAAACCATGCCATGTAGGGCAACTTACTATCCTATTAAGTACTAATATTGTAGTTTGTCACAACTTCAGCCTAGCTCTTACGGAAATCAAAGGGGGTAATATATAGATAAGTTCTTTAGGAGACAGGATTAGATGGATACAACTAGGTTGGATATGCCGAACCGTAGTTCGAAATGTCTATAACATGTTGGGGACGGACGTATTTGCATGGTAGTATATATACAAGAAAAAGTCTCAATTCTGACAGAATATTTCGTCGGAATATTTAATATATTTTCGACGGAATATTTCATCGTCAATTCAGTCAGATATAAAGGCGTCGGCATTAAGTTCGTCCAAAATTCGGATAAAATAATTAAACTTGACAAAATATTCTCGATTACTTTTCCGTCGAAAATATGATATCTTCGACGAAATTTTTCGTCAATTGTAAGATGGATTAATGTCGACGAAATTTTTTCTTGGAAATTTCATTCTTTGGTCGGAAATACCTTATTTCGTCGAGATTATTTGTTTTTTTTTAAATTGCAATAATAAGGTTTTTAAACCCCATTTTTGTACTTGTAACCTGCTTTATCCAAACAACACATACAATAATATATTTCATATACAACATAATTATAAAAAACTGTTTTATGTCATCAAACGTGCACATACACTATGCTAACAAATGTCAATATGAACTAACTAATCAACAATAACAAATATACGCTAATATTCAATAAATTATACAATATGATTTACAAAACTCGTACAGACTCAATTAAACTACAATTTTTTACAATATGTACAAATGATCTACTCGCCAACGCCACCTTGCTCTTCATCACCAGCCCGATCGCCATTGCCACACTGTTGATTTGATTTGATTTTGTATTAATTATACTAAATAATAATAATTTTTTATTTTAATTTATTAAATTTATTCTAATTTATTATTTTATTTTATTTGTTTTATATTATATTATCTAAATTTTTTAACTTATTTTATTTATTTATTCTAATTTATTATTAATTTTTATTTTATTTTATTTTATTGATTTTATTTTATTTGTATTATACTAAATATAAATAAATTTTTTTTAATTTATTAAATTTATTCTAATTTATTATTTTATTTTATTTTATATTATATTATATTATCTAAAATTTAAAAATTATTTTATTAAATTTATTGTATTTAATTTAATTTATTCTAATTTATTATTTTATTTTATTTTATTTTGTATTATATTATATTACTTAATTAAATATAATTTATTTTATTTTATTTATTTATTAGATATGATTTAAGTTATTTCATTTAGTTTTTTTTCTTTAATTTATTTTGTATTACAATATAATATATAATTTATTTTCATTAAATTATTTATATCAATTAATTTATTTTAGTAGTAATTAAGAAACTAAGTAAATACTACTTAGTTTATTTTGATATTGAGAAACTAATTAAATAACTCATTAATACAAGGCCCACAAATTTTGTAATTGAATAATTTTGATCGAAATTCTGTCGAGAATTCCATCAAAAATAGGAAATATACCAAACACAGAAATAGCCCACATATTTTGCAATTGAAGCATCTGGCAGCATATTGCAACACATCAAAAATATCCCAATTTTAGAATGATATCACAAACAAATTATCTGTAACACCCCAGTCCCACATCGAAAGATAGGGGAAAAATTTGTCTCTATATAAGAAAATAAGTTACTACCAATAGTACCTTCAGTCTTGATTTTTGGGTGAGCCTGTGGTGGACTAAGATGACCCAAGAAGATTATATTGGGTCAGTGGTTTAAGGCCTTATTTTGGATAGATTTGATTCAATTCGGACTTGGGATTTGACCCGAGATTTGTTCCAAATTCGGGATTTGACCCAAGTTGGTACATATGATATTAGAGCCGACTCTCGAAAGCTTGGATTAGGTCATCCGATCGGGTTGCCGAAGGAGCTTGGATTGGGTCATCCGATCGGGTTGCCGAAGGTGGGGACATGAAAGTTGGTGGTATTATCCCACAATGGAAAGAATTAAGGATGTCCGGAGGTGGGGACACAAAGTCAGCTGGTATTATCCCACAATGGCTAGAGAGGCAAAGATATTTGGACCGTGTGTGTGATCGGTTCACACACACGGTATAAACTAAATTATAAACCAACTTAATTCACATATAAAAACTCATCCTTGTAAAACTCATTAGTATGAATTAATCAACTCGGATTCGACTCGAAATGATAAATTCGTACTCGAATTCGACTCGAATTCGAATTGTATTTGAAAAATTCTACTCAGATTCGACTCGACTCGAATATTTACTACTCGAATTCGATCCGACTCGGCTCGAATTATAATCAAACTACTCGCTAGCTTCAAATTCAAGCTCGAATTCGAGTCTCTACATAATAACTAGTTTTATAATAAATATAATTATAAATTGAATTTGTTATTTTACTTAAAAATGAGAAAATATATTTACTATTACACTTTACAAATATAAAATCACAATTAAAATTAAAAAAATAATAATAATAATAATTAATTATTCTAATTTGATTTAAATTTGTATATATTATAAGAGAATGTATCGAGTATCTAATCGAATTTGTATCAATCGAGCATGTATCGAATCACACTCAAGAATTCGAGTAGTTTGAATCTTAAATGAGTCGAGTATAACCTTGCTCAGATTCTACTCATATTTTTATTCGAACTATTTTTAATGCTCAGATTTGGATCATATTATTAACGAATCCGAGTCTCGCTCGTATTTTTTCGAGTCGAGCCCAAACCGTTTGGCTCGTTTACAGCCTTAATTATACCCAAATTAATTATACAAATTAGGGCTAAATGAAAATTAATTATAGAAATTAGGGCTAAGTGTAAGAACAAATATACTGTAATTACTTAATTTATGCATTTAAGAAAATAAAAAATAATAATTTTTGCAGCAATTATAAAACCTGATCCAAGCTAAGCAGTGGATGAGAGTTTTAAAGATGAATCGGGAGAAGGTAAAGTTTGGACGAGCGCTGGAGGTGGCGAACGGAGGTGGGCCGGGGAGGTAAGGAACACATGCGGGGGAGGTGGATCGATAGATAGAGAGAGTTGGGCGAACAGAAGTTGCTGTAGAGAGAAAGATAAGAAAATGAAATGAAAAGCAGCTTTGGTGCGCTACTAAGTGAAATCGGATTTTATTTATTTTCGACGGAATTCCGTCAAGGATAAGTTAGTTGTGACGGAATATCCGTCGAAAATGGGACTATTCCGTCGAGAACTTTCGTGCCGGCAGAAAGTTTTGGCACCTATAATGCCACTCATTTTTGACAAAATTTTGTCGAAAACCCTATATCTCCGAGAGAATTAGATTTCACAAAATATTTTGTCGAAAATATGCTTATATCGACTGAATTATATCCGTCGGAATTATACTTTCTTTGTTTTTTTTGTAGTGACATATGCTTTCATAATCCACTACCAAGATTGTTTTCCTCATAATAAGAGTCTTTGTTATACAAATAATAGAATTGTTTCACAAAAACAAATTTCTTTTTATCCATAGTAACATAAAATGTTACAAGGTCCTCAATTAAGTTCAAATTATAATTTTATTATCATGTCCAAATAACTAATTTATTATTTTAAAGGTAAACATGAAAAAAATAAAATAAAATCATATAACTTACTATGTTTCAAAATATAAAGAAATAATATTAACTTTAATTTAAGATATTTTTAAATTTAAAATCAAAAAATATTTTACAAATGGAGTAAAAGGGATCGGGAGAAATCTGTATTTATATGCCCGAACCATCGATAATATATAAGTTGGTGGTGGCCTGACCCTGGTTGGTCTTAATTCGTAAGATAGAACCGACCAAGTATATATATACCGGCCAAGTAGATAATGACATTAATTAATTGTGCTATATATATATATATATTACACGAGTAAAAAAGAGTGGTTTTAAAGAAGTGGCCACACAAAAGATATGATATAAGGAACAAAATAAATCAATGTCATCCAATTTAGTAGACTAGTGGTCTCCATCGCTACGCCGCCCATAATTTTATTGGTATCTTTACCTTTTTTAGATGGTGATTGTAGGCGTGGTTATGGGATGCATACATGGTTCCATCGGGGTGGATAATTTAATTATTATTGATATTTACCTATTTTTCATAATGCAACGGCATGTTTTGAACCAAATGAAAATATGAAATTCGATCTCTCAATCCACAACGGGTGATTAATTTTGATTTGTAATTATTTTTTCTATGAAATAAAATTAAATTATTATAAAACATATATTTTAGGTTTAACATATATACTAAATATCGATCAATTAATAATTTATATCGTTTACAATTATATCAGTAAATATCACAAGAAAATTGGTTCTGTCAAATCATACTCAAAATTGGTTCCTAGTTTTGATCTAATTGGTTCATAGCACTCGCAATTAATCCAACACCCTCAACACTACGTACCATTAATTTGCTCATACTCAAACTTAATTCTTCCATGATTTTCTTAAGCTATTGGTATGGGTTTAATCATTGGGCCGGGGCAAAATAGGAAAGGTAAATAGTACGTCTTCTCTTGTCACCCTCCCTGGCTCCAGTTTTTTATATATATATATATATATGAAAAAAAAAATTGTGACGAATCGACAATAGTATAGCGACGGTTTGAACCTGTCACCTTAAATATATAATTTTTTTAATTTTCAAATTCTATTGTCAAATGTAGCTAAAATAGCGTTACTTTAGGATATTACGTTGTTCAAGTCAGACAAGTTGCCCAGAATTCAACTTTTTTTTTGGAACGGACTGTCCAAAATATTAAAATATACTTCAACAGTAATCGGTTACGAAAAAATAAAACATTATGTGGTAAAAAGAACACAAATCATATATTTTCAAACAAATAAAAATATTAAATGTGCTATATTTTTCATCACAGCTTATACGAATCAGAAAACCAGCTTGGTTAATTTGAGAGAATAAGAGATTTAAATGGCCAGCTGTGCTATATTTTTCATTGACAATAAATTATATACAAATGACATGTAAAACTAGAGAATTTCAACATGTCTAGTAGTAAAAAATGTAAGAGAAAATTAAGGAATTTAAAATCTAATATGATTAGTAAAATAGTTACCATAGTAAATAGTAAATACAAAATATGTTAATGGAATTAATTTTTTTAATTTTCTACTAAATTTTTCACGTAACATGTTATTTTTGGAGGGTGTAAAACTCTAATTTTACGGGTCATCGATATATAATTTATTCTCATTCTTCATTATATCTTTATTTATACAATTAAACAACATACGACTGAAAAGGTGTTGGTAAATCTTGTTAGAATTTGAGCCAAATTAGAAATGGATTTCATTAATCATTTGAAGTGAAACCGCATATTCATGTATTCTACTTCATGAATAGATTAAAATTAAGTATTTGGAATCTCAAATTCAAGGGATAATGAATGAGAAATTAACTCTCAAAGATCACTCATGAAAATGATAATAAATACTTGTGGGAAGCTAAGTCTTACATCAGTTAAGAACTAAAGTTTAAATGGGTTTAAAGTTGCTTTTGGGTTTGGACCCTAAGGGCACTCCACTTTTGAGGAAGGGATAGAACTTAGCCAAGAGTTGGTTTAAACCCAGACGCGCGCCGCCGCCGCCGACCGACCGGCCGTGCTCGCGGCTTGTGGGTCTTGGTTATTGTATATTTTTTTTTGGGCAAAAGTTATTTAAATTTTGTTTTACTTAGTTCCAATTTTTATTTATTATCAAGTGAATGAAACTGTGTCGTTGTAGGGTTTACGCAACGCTACCTGGATGGTCTAGGTCTAGCGTAACTGTGTCGTTTTGAGTTTTCGTAACGCTAGCCCAAAATTACGTTGTTTTGTGCCTGAACGAACGCGCTCATTCTGTCATGTCCAAAACTGCATCGTTTTAGTCCCGAACGGATGCTCCCTTTTTGGTAAGCCGAAAAATTACGTCGTTTTTGGCTAAACGTGCTTTTTCAAGGGGTTGTGTCCCTTCTGATGGGTCACTAAACCCTCGTATAAATAACCTAGGGGGTAGACATTCCATTCATTCAATTCACAAGCATTCAAGCATAGTTCTTTATTTAAGTCTTTTTCAATTCATATGTGAGTTCTTTTTTGAGAGAGTTTAGAGCATTTTCATTTGGTTTGTTGTGTATGTTATTTGTAATGCTGCTATATCATACGTTGTCATTGCATCTTGGGAGACAAGTGTTATTTAACTCTGAGCACCGTAAGAATGGCATAATTGTCTTAAGGACATAGTACCAAGTAGTAGCCTTGACCTATTCTGCATATTAAGTTTGGTATATAACAGATAAGTTTTATATATATAGAGCACCCCACATAAATGATATTGACTGTCAGTCTTATGCAAATGTTATGCAGACTCTGAAAGAGAGACAAAATTGTAAATCATCTGTATAGAGAGAGATGACTTTTGGCTTTGAACGTTCCCTTGTGAAAGATTATCAGGTTTACTAGTTGTCCATTGAACGTGATGTCTTGAACTGTCCAACCGTTTGTGTAAACCGAGACAATAGAAATTCACACAGAATCTTTTTAGATATTATTTGGTTCTCATAATTTTGTTCATTTCGACCCCGAACAATCCCGGATTTATGAGTATTTTAGAGAAATATAACCTTATCCTTTTATAGAATTAGCACAGTTCACTCACATAGGTGATTCTTAATAAGAGCATCTTGACATATCCCACTTGTTTATCAATATTTAAGAATCATTAAAAACATAACTTATCCTGAAGCTGTTTCAGGTATCACTATCTCGTATCATATGAATGAGTATAAGAAATTAATTTTTTCATAGTGATTTGGTGGAATCGTTCACAATTTAGTTATCCCTTTGAACCTAGATCTTGGGATCTCAAGTCAACTAGGTTATGTTTCCATCATAACGATCCTTATTTATAAGCTTTAAATCCATTCCACTCGATGTTATTTTCACTTGCTCTCTAGTAAAACCTTTAGTTAACGAAACCGTTATACTCTTTCGACTTTATGTACTCAATAGACATAATGTCATTAGAGAGCAATTATTTTTTGGCATTGTGTCTACGACAAATATGTCTAGACTTATCATTATACATGTGACTAGATATATTCTTTGTAATGAGTCAAATGTATAATGGTAAGTCTAAACATATTTGTATAATTCAGATAATTAATTCTTTGCTTCAGAACGTGTCTAACATAAAGAACAGTGAATACATATAACACTATTATGTCGCACTTGCTTTCATTATGTCTATCTATAACTGCAAAATACATACTTACATACGTACTGTTTCCCTTGCTAATAATTTTTAAAATTTCTAATTAAATTTTGGATGAGTTTATTTTATATATGAAGTTGAAAAGAGAAAAAAAATACATATTAAGTATAATAAAAATGACTTACATGTTGTAATAAACTAGTAAAATTGTTGTTATAATAATAGATGCAAAAGCAACAATGGTAATTATTTTCTAGAGCAACAATTGGTGTTAGTTACAAGTCAGAAGTTGCAATTGCTTGTAACCGTTAAACCTGCAACCGTTAGTAGAAGTTTTTTTTTTTTTTGAAAAAGTGCAACTTACAAAATGACATATTCAAACATTATAAATAAGGGGCACATATAGCATTCCAAAAAAAAAAAAAAATTGGATACAATCATTTCCTTATCCTTTCTTCTGCAAATCTTCTAACTTATTGTATTACTACTGCATAATACAATACTTAATAAATAACAATCTAGAAATCCATAGATTTTTTCATAGGATATTCTTCAATAGTACAAATTAAAAAATATCACAGTTTAGTTCTATCTTACGAATTAAGACCAACCAGAAATTGAATTCTTAATTTTTTCAATTAGTGGATTAAACACTTAATTTTTTCTAATTACATCTAATTGATAATACAACATCAGAAATTGATGACATGACAGTGACATGTGACTAAAAAATATTTGTGTAATATTGAGTTTAATTTTAATATTTATTTCATTATTTTTTTTATACCCAAAGGGTAAATATGAGACCATTATTAATTTTTAAAGTAAATTTAATAAATTACAAACTCAGCTTAAAAAATCATCAATAATCAATATAACAATAAACATTTTAAAATGTATAAATGTACTACTAATTAAAATCTTGTTATTTCATAATCATCAATAATCAATATAATGACAATTTTACCCTTTTTAGTATAAAAAATTAAGGCCTAAATATAAATTAATACCCTGAACTTTAAGTTTATTTCATAATCATCAAAAATCAATATAATTAATTTTTTATACCAAAAAAGATAAAATTGTCATTAAATTTACTTTAAAAAATTAATAATGGTCTTATATTTACCCATTTTGGTACAAAAAATAATTGAATATTAAAATAAAATTCAATATTACACAAATATGTTTTTAATCACATGTCGCTGCCAGCCAGGTCATTAATTTTTCGGACGTAACACTATCAATTAGATGTAATCAAGAAAAAAAATTTAAGAGTTTAATCTTCTAATTGAAAAAATTGAGAAAACAATCTCAAAGCAAAAAAAAATTTACAAATTTAATTCCTAATTAAAAAATTTGAGAAAACAATCCTCTTTAAAAAAAATTAAAATTGAGGGTATTAATCCATATTTAGGCAATAAGTTACCCACTTGGCTGTTCTTAATCCCACAAACCAATGAAGGCAAGTTATGAAAGCCACTCATATTTCAATATTTTAATTCTGATTAGTTTGTGATTGCAAGCACCATAAAAATAAAAATAGCCATCCCAAGGTAGATGATAAATGGTAACCGTAATGATATGGAGAGGGAAAGTAACAAATGCTTTTAACAGACTTATAAAAAGATATATCTTTGGTATGTTAATTACAGGATAAACTTGATAAGTCTGCCTAGTGAGTGTGAAGTGACACCGCTTCTGTCGAGTTCAAAGGCTTAACTCTAGAGCATAAGATACGAGACACAAGGTCATTAAATGTATCATCAAACAATTGGACAGTTTTATAAAAATAAATTCAATGTGTGATACAAGTCCAACTAACCATATAGGATTTGTGGTTCAAAGTTTATACTACCACATTTTCTGTTATAACTTTTAACTTGTTTTCACTAATCAAAGATTCAAGTCTAAACGACATCTTCATCTATGCATTGACTTCACTGGACTAGTTAAGATCTGAATTAATTTATTTCTTAAAGTCAAAATGTTTTAAAAATGGTGGGGGATTGTTAATGATTTTCAAAAAAATTAATTAAATTTTGAGTGAAATTATTTTATATATGAAGTTTAAAAGAGAAAAGGAAATACATATTAAGTATCATAGAAATGACTTACATGTTGTAATAAACTAGTGAAATTGTTGTTATAATAATAGATGCAACAGCAACAATGGTAATTATTTTCTAGAGTAACAGTTGGTGTTAGTTACAAGTCAGAAGTTGCAATTGCTTGTAACCGTTAAACTTGCAACCGTTAGAAGTTTTTTTTTTAGTTTTGAAAAAGTGCAACTTACAAAATGACATATTCAAACACTACAAATAAGGGGCACATGTAGCATTCTAAAAAATATATATATTTTTTGGATACAATCATTTCCTTATTCTTTCTTCTGCAAATCTTCTAATTTATTGTATTACTACTTCATAATACATTACTTAATAAATAACAATCTAGAAATCCATAGATTTTTCCGTAGGATAGTCTTCAATAGTACAAATTAAAAAAATTACTTGATTGTATCTCGGAGGAAATTTGCTGAAATCATTTTGCATCCATTGGTGGAGCGAATAAAGCCTCAAAGACAGCAGTCGCGTCTTGAAAGTCATCTTATGGATCCGTGGTAAAAATATTCTATCCAACATCCCTCATATCTAACTGTTCAAGTATAATTCACATACAAAACAATATTCAACAGTAAGAACATTATTTAAACTAATGCTAAAATAAAAACATAAAAATGTGTAATACTTTAGCTGTAAGGAGGGAAAATAGTGTATCTATCAAACTCAACGAGTCAATCTTCAGGAACTTGTGCGTTACAATGTTCAGCCCAAAATATGACCCAGCTTACGTCTGCTGCTACAGAGCACCAAGTGGCTCATATGGAGCCGCTCCACGCTAATTCCTGGACAAGTAACGGATCGTCTTTTACATTCATATATTTTTTGTCGGCTTAAGAAGCGTTTGATTAAACACTACTAATCAATCAGCGGAAAGAAATGACAGGCGAAAGATGAAAAGCTACAACAGTACAAAAATTCCAGATCATATGTTGGAGATTACTTTTTGCCTAAAGTTTCCAATACTAGTATTTCTGTTCCTAATACAAATCCACCTAATTGTTCCATATTCACTGAATAATAATAACAATAACAATAACAATAATTGCAGGAGTTGCAAGTTCTAAAGTACAAGACAGGAGGAGCAGGTGGGGGGGAGGGAGGGAGGGAACATAAAGGCAATTCATCACTAGAGGCAACAAACATGATGGTGGAATGTAGTGTGTATGGCCACAATGCTATGCGGATAAAAGACGGGACAAAATGAGTTTTCTCTCCAACAACAAATCCAGTGAAATGGACAGACAGACAGACCGACCAGCAAAGTTGGATGCTTTTGCTCAACTACGCTTATTAGGACAAACACAGTTTTCTTTATCCAACTAATAGTGTGTTTACTTACCCACCTGTACCCATCATTATTTGTTGGCGGGTCTGGACATGGTAAGGGATTCAATCCTACTAGCAAGCAATAGGGGTTTTGATTTGGTGGTTTTAGATATTTTTGAGGAAAAGAGGTCGGTAGGAGGGGAATTGTCTCCAAAGTATGTTGCCCTTACTATAGAAATGCATAATACATAGAATCTGGTCTCATCTTTCCTGCTACATTTTGGCCTAACCGCTAGAACCCGAATAATGATAATACACCTTCTCTTGACCCGGTCCAGCCTCAAACAGACATCCTACTGATGGATAATATAAACTGTTCAAGAATCTGCTTATAACTTCAATTTCAACAAAAAGGCGAAATTAGCAGAAAATGCTCAATTTGAGCAATCACGTGAAACCAAATTGAAATGCTCAACATTCACAGCTCTTTGCTAGGCAAATACCACGGGGGAACCTGGTCCATCTCTGTGCACCACAGTTATAGCAGTAAGCCCTTTCGAAAGAAAATGGAAATACACAATAAGAATCTACCAAACAATTTCAGGCTACAAGCTAAAGCTGCCCCAGAACCGACGGTTTTCACTATTACTTCTCATTCTTTACCTTCTGCTGCCGCAGCACCAATCTAATACTAACTAAAAGTAACAGTAAGGTTAGTATAAATAGAGTCAAAAGAATCAATACTCCTTTCCTTGGGAATGCAAATGTCACGACGTGCCATCATATAAGTTTTTTTTATTTCAAACATTTCCCTAAGAAATAACTGGCTAAAAACAACATATATCATTCTCTACTGGGTTGGATAACAAACAAAACATCACAAACAAGGCACACCTCATTCTGCTTAATATAAGCTTCCTGATTAATCAGCACATTTTTGGTGATTTGGAGATCAAATTTATGGATAAGCTTGTTAATTTATTTAATTAGAAGAAAAACAATGATATTATAAAGATGTAAATAAATGGATGCCAAAGACTTCATTAGACATGTCAAAAGGGTACAGGACAAAAGAAGTGTCACTGGCCCATCTCATTTCGAGTGCATGCTGCAACAAGATGTCACTTGGGGCTCTTGCTAATGGAGGATTCTATTACATGTGCGGATAAATCTTGTTCAAAGTCAAGATGGGGCAAGTTCTTGTTCTAGAGGTTGGTTGGGCCTACAACTGGATGGAATCGATCATCAAAATATCGTTAGCTAAAGACAACAGGTGAAATGGCCCAAGAGATGGCCAGGTAGTCCAAAGAAACACTATATAGTGAAACATAAGGTTCCAGCACAAAGAGGGGTGATGCCCTACATGGATCATTATCCAGAGGACAGAACACTAATCAAGGATTGCAAACTAGGATACATACCCACCGGCGAAGCTACATATGAGGTTGTGGGGGGTCAATTGACCCCACTAAAAAAAAATAATTGCTTTATAATGTAAGATAAATTTTAAAAAATTTAAATATTATATATAAATTGACCCACTCAAATTTTATGTTCTACGGGGTCAAATTAAAATTTTATAACTTTGTCAATCAAATTTTAACCACATGACTCATCCTCTCAATATATGTATATCTCTCTATAATATTTTAAACTAAATAATAATCTAATTTATATTATTTTTAAAAAAAATTAATGAATTAATTACTTATGAACAGTTGTGATTAAAAAATCTATTATGAGTCAATATATATACCATATATTATTACTTATTATATTGTCATTATAATATAGTATATATATATATATGTGTTTGTGTGTGTGACCCGAAAGTACAAAAGTATTAAAAAAAATTGGCTCGGAAACACCGCCTCCGAAACCCCGCCAAATTATTTATAACTTAATAATAATTTTGAATCAGTGAAAAATATTTCTAGCTTTGACACTGTACATACCAATGTGACGTTTAATTAATGGATTACATTTTCTGTACAGTTCAACTACATTACATACATGCATCCTAGAGTATATTCTACTTCTTGTCCATTAAGTGCACAAATGAAGTCAGAAAATGATATCTATAGCAGTACGGGCCCATGGCAAGCTGAGATACTCTGAAATCCTATGGCTTTCACAATTAAGACTAGTCCAGTAAAGTCCTGTTTGATCTGGAAAGCAACTGCAACTGATGTTGAATAATTGTTCACTCATCCACCAAGAGAGGGTCTCAATTCTCAATGTCAACTCATCCTTCATGTGTGGGGGGGTTCAGAGACTGTTTATTTGCTTCTCAACAAGTCTTCAATTAAACTTTAAAGATCACAAGGAAACATAATCTACCAATACACGTGTTGTATTAAATAGAAACTAGTAGTGGAAGAAAGGTTTGGTGAAGGATTTTCTAAATGCCAGGTTGGTGCAATTGGAACAGAGTGAGATTTCTGAATGCAGCTTAATATCTTTAACTAGAGAGTGAAAAATATCAATTGATTAAATTCAAATGGAAAATCGATAATGTTGTGTTTGGATTGAAGGAATGGAATGAGAATTGGAATGATTCATTCTATTCTAGTTGGAATGAGTTATTCCATACTCTTCCTCCTCCAAGACCCTCATGACTCAATGATAAAAAAATTACTCACAAGACTTTGGGCATAAAATCTTGGGCAAGAATGTTAAATTTCAATCGAAAATAGCAAAAAAAAAATGATTCAATTCATTCCAATCGTAACCAAACTTAATTTTTTTTATTCCATAGGAATGAGTCATTCCATTCCTACCTTTATTTCTTCAATCCAAACGCAGCATAAGAGTTGACAAAAAGATCAATAAGGAAAATCCACTATATAAATTAGGAAGCAACTAGGATCAGTCAGTGGACGGTGCAAATTAAATAAGCTCCTGTCGGTCCATAGCATTATTTACATCTGTAGGATGTTGACGCAGGATAGAGTACCTGTGGTTGGCCTAGATATCGTTCTAGGTTCTAGGTCGACAAAAAGAGATAAATCTCGAATCCATGAGAATTCCATGAATCCACAATAGAGAAAAATAATCTCAAAAAAAATAATCAAAGTCTCGATCCAATATTTGATTCCCTGTTATAATAAGGGAGGATTACATTTGAAAAGGAAAGTCAAACAGAAATTAAATGACATAATCAAATCCCTAAGATCACGCCTAAAACATTCGTAATTAATATACTTACTTAAATTAAAGCCCCTTACTCACGCCTAAACAAAATTAATTTAAGGCTAGAAAATCCTAAAAACTAAAAATCTAAAAATTACAATTTGATACAATAAAACATCATATATTCCTCTCCATAATTGAGTAAAATTCAAAATACAAATATAACTATTTTGTCCTGCATCAGATGTAATGCCCAAAATCTGGTTCGAAAGACGTGTGTATTTAACGAGACAAAATTTCCAAAGTAGCAAAGGATAACAAAATAGAAAACTAGATTTGACTTGGAAGTGTATATCTGGGACCAAAATCCCATCAGCTTAACAAACTGGCAAGTACTTTCAGGTACTGAATTATCAAGTGAGCAGGAATGGAGTATTGCTACTATAAATGTGGATATTTTATTTTCATTATACAAGTTACAAATATTATACGTGTTGCTACTTATTGTTCCTCATAACACTATCGTATGCGCAGTTGAAACTAAAACAAAAAGAACATGTGTGATGAAAAAGCAGAAAAGAGATGAAATACCAAACCTGCTACAACATCACTACAGATGAGCCTTCCATTGTGCGAGGTTAACAAAACTCTGTCCTATGTGATGACTCTAGGTTGTTCACTCCCAGTGAAGTCCTTGAGTTTGGAAACAGACAGTGCCAGATCTGAAATAAGAAAATAACAGAAGACAGCTCTGAAATAAGACAGATCCATTGTATGACATCGGGCTCATACTGCTCAATATACACTCTGACGGTTACACCTGCAGAGCCAGATCCCTGCAAAATAATTTTACCGAGTTAGTTCCTGTTGAAAAGAATATAAAAGCCTGGGAAAACTGAGAGAGGGATATAGATTGATCCAGACTGATAAGCGAAATATGATCCTAGATCCATCAGTGAAAACAAACCAAACACCTTGCTTTGGATGCCACACTTCCGTCTACCTGCATAGAAGTAAGATATGAGTTAATTACGACAGACTAAAGACATTAACTTACAGGATCAGTATATGTGAAGTCATCGGCAAATTGAAGGACATAATTTACTACTAAATGACTCTTTTAGTACATAAATTATAGTAAAGGGTGAAAAATCTCGATATACTTACAGACTGTAATCTTACCATATTTGTCGCCCGCCTTGCTCTTTGAAATTAAATCTCTAAGATATTCTTCCACACTTCAACAGAATGCAAGTAAATTCAATTCCAAATAAATTGTAAGAACTACAAAAACTATATTGTAGTACATCATAGAATGATGCTTACCTCAAAGTCATACCTGGAGAAGTAGTTCCTTCCATAAGTGGCCCAATGCTCCTTTACGACATCAGTGACAGAAATCAATTGCTCCCCAGGTTTCTTGCCCTTGTAGAAATATGCTATTATTGAAAGCCAAGCTAACACAGCCCTGTCAATAACAAATATTGAAGACAGCCCACATGGGGTTCAGCACTTACAGTGAGTCAGTGATATCCTGAGAATGAGAATGAAATCACAAAGACCCTAACGCACAACATCTAGAATCTTAAACAATACGTCTTGGGTTCTCAACCTCTGGAACACAAGATTTGGGACTAAGTCAATTAACATGTTACCAAAACAAATCTTCTCCTTCACATGTGAGTCCTAACATCATTGAACTACTCCCCCTTAAGTATGAGCATATATTCTCAGCCCTCAAACGCAGAGGCGTATTACTGGCTTCTTCAGCAATTACACTCGAGCTGAAGCAGTTTGTCAAAGTACAGACACACGTGGAGGAGGGATTTATTAAGGTAACATGTGAGTTGACATTTAACATCAACATTCAAGTGTGAAGTTGAAGCTTAATAAACAAGGTTAAGAGAATAAGAGACGCAGCAGGCTAAGTGGAACATGGGTGTGGGGCTTGTGGAAGAATGTAAAGTGCATGGGTCATTGGAAAGACAAATGCTTCTTTGTGGAAGAGCACACGAGGCTTGGAGTGATGTGATAGTGGAATCACGCGAGGGGGAGATTTATAAAACAGAAATTAACTAAAAACTTGTTTGTGATGAAGATTAGAATGTCAATATGACACAACCACAACATCCGCCAGCCATCTTGAAGAGATTTCAATATTTAGCTTTAACAGGGCACGAAAACAACTTTCGAAGCAAATTCTGTTGGAACTTATATAAGCAGTTGTCAATTACTTTCTTTTAGATAAAAAAAAAAAAAAAAAAAAAAACTTCTGGTCAATATATCATATGCCATCCTTCTCGCAAATGTGGTCTGAACCTGTTCCAAAACTTTCTTCGCTGCAAATTGACAACTTTCCAGCACCCATTAATTTCCCAAAGAATTTCCAACCAGAGGGAGCCTGAAACAAAAACATCCATTCTTAAAAAAACATAATCCGCATGGATCACTGAGTCACCGTAAATGTTCTTTAGTCCTTAGTAAGCCAGTTATCCAATAGTACATGGAAAATAAAATTGAATGCCAAACCTCGACAAAAAGGAAGATTCAATTTCTGAGCAACGCGATCAAGAGCGCCACTTGTTGGCATAGATCGAGCTAAACCCTTCAAATGCAAAAGCATGAAAAATATTTCGATTATTAAGGTGGGCGGGGGAAGCTGCAAAAGTTTCCTACCTAGGGGCCACTCTGGAAGTATGGAATGGCATCTTGTGCATTGGCTGCAATAATTGCAACAGAATCCCGAAGGTGTAACAAAAAATCCTCTACCAAGAATCATGTTTCTATCACCATCTCCTGAATAACCATCAACGCAACGACATTAGAGATGTGGTTAAGCAGAGATACCCTACCCAAACTGACATGAATGAGACTACCAAGCAAATCGCAACAACTCATATGATATATATATATACCCAAATATATATATTTCTTCAATAGCATTACATTTTTGGTAGGGTAAAAAATCAACCAGGCCCAAAACCTTCTTTAAGATATGCAAGAATATTCACGTTTATTTTATGCAACTGGTAAAATTGTGGAAATAGAAACAATGACATAATATACTCTTCATTTACCATCACTTGCAGCCCAAAGTCTAGTCCATTCTCTCCATACATAATGTTGACCAAATCCTCGGCATATCTTTTCCCAAACAAGTGAAAACATCGACAATGCTTTTCAATAATGGCAAAGTTCAATGAATCTACATCAAAACTATCACCATCTTACGTAAGATTAGGATCCGGATGACCACGCCCAAAATCTTCAAGAGGCAGTCCATTTGAAATTGAATCCTATACAACCAACAAACATTCTCAATCAAGAAATTTGATAATAGTTAAAATTTAGCCATCTACAAATTATTAGAGATGCGACATATACCGGATTAGCTCCAAGCTTGTCTACAAAGATGGGTTCAGCATAAGCACCCATGTCGCATGCATTGCATCAAATATCAACCTGAATGTAACATCATCAAATGATTTCATTACTAGGATGACATATCTACCAAAAATAATATTCAAGTTATGCTTGACATGAGAGTATGAGACCTATTTTCCTTTTTATCTTTTTTAGTTAGCAGCAAACTAGACTTAAATGAAGGATTTGAAGCCCGGGACTTGTAGTACATAAGGAAATATCAGTAGATCAACTTTGGCGGAATTTTGAAAAGAAAAGGTTTTAAGGAATTTAAGAAGCAGTGTGGATATATTAGCTCCACATATTGATCTTCATTCTTTAAATAGAAAAATAAGATCAATTAATATACTCCATCCATTCCAAAAATAGAGATATATTTTTACTTTTTGGACAAAATACGCAAAATCCTAAAAACCAAAATCAATTAAAAAAAATTATTTAATTTGAATACAAACAATTATAACAATTGTAAACTAACAATAATTAAAAAATAAAATCAATTTTGAATTTATGGATTTCGCAAATTGAATTCAAAACATCGAAATGTATCTCTAATTTTGGAACGGAAGAGTAATAGATCTTGTAAAAGAAAAAATATGGGGGGACAGAAGTGCCCCGAAGGCTCTTCATAGCGAACCATAGTAACGCAAGAAAAGTAATCATGTTTCTAAATAAACTGAATCTTGATGATAATAGTTATAAAAGCTATCCATGAAATAAAATAAGCATGAAAGGATGGAAATAAGTTTCTCCAGTTAAATGATTATAAAATATGGTGGTTCTACGAACTTGTTAGTAATTATGAACGTTGTAAACCTAGAACTAAAGGGATGAAAATTTAACAACATAAATTATCACATGCAGAATCAAACGCATGTAAACGACAAGGCATAAAGTAAAATATAATTAATCACTTCTGATTTGCGAAAAATCAAATACATTCTGCACAAAACACCATACAGTTGATGATCTTCAATCCACACATTATCATATTAAAATTCCAAAAATGAATTAGTTGTATTCCTCACCTCCATAAGCTCCAAACAGTCAGAAACTGGGTCAATCACTTCAACACTAAATTTTCCATATTTTGTTACTCCAAGACATGAGAGGTCAACATCTGGAATTTAATATTATTAGGTTATTATTATGTACTAGTATTTATGGATGATTTTAATGTAATTGGTTTATTCAGTAGATAATATTAGGATATATTTAATTATATTAGTAGAATACTCTAGAATATTAATTATTTAAAGTAGTAGATAATTACTAGGATTTTATTTCCTTATTTAATTAGGTTACTTAATATTTTACATAGCCTCCAAGTATTAGAGTTTTTTCCTATTCCAATATAAACACTTGTAATCAATCATTATGAATTATTGAATGATTGATTATTATTGAATTTTAAGCCTTGTGCCGGTGTCTTTTAGCCTAATTATCTCCTCTGAATCTTCTTTATTATTTCCTTCACCCTTGTCCTATATCATAATGGTATCAAAAGCCAAAAGTTCCTAATATATTTTGATTTCTTCCAATCCTAATTTTCTGGCCACCATCAATTGTCGAAGTTCAACAATATCCGAGTCAAATCTATCCCAAATTTTTATCCAAAAATAAATAAATAAAAAATCTGCTACAGCTTGCGCGACAAGAGTACTGTTCATCCATTGTAAAATTACAGATTGGTACCTCCAAAGCTTCTGAAATTTTCAATTCAGCCTCCAAAGTTTCTGAAATTTTCAATTCAGCCCCCAAAGTTTCTGAAATTTTCAGTTCAGCCCCTGAAGTTTCTGCCAAGCTTAAATCAACCCTCAATTAAATTACTTCATGGAACTAGATATCCCGAAACTTCGTACAGAGGATTCTTCAAAGCATGACACTGCTTTTCATACTTTTCTTCGTTGTGGAGGAAAACGGTGTAAAATTATCATCGAAGAAGAATGTGCAATCAATGTTGTCTCTTCACGGAAAAATTAAACCTTGTTGATGAACCGCATCCGAGACCTTATACTATTCCTTGGCTTGGGAATACTTCTTTTCACGTTACAGAAAGATATTTAGTTCTGATCCAGATGCACGTATATTCTAATTTAGTATGGTGCGATGTTATAACCATGAATGTTGCACATATTTTATTGGGCCAAGATTGGATTGAATACTTATATGTCATGAAGAGGGTGATATATACTCTTTTAAACATAAGCATTGTACTATCAAATTAATTCCATTCAAGCCTAAAAAGGAAGTTCAACAAGATGCAGCGAAAGTGCCGAATGAAGAAATTCCGCAACTCATTGACAAGTTACATGAAGATAAAGTTGAAGTTGAGAATAACGAGCGATAGCGAGCATAAAGTAGATGATGCATTCTCAAAGCGACTTGATAATTGATAATCTATATGAAGAAACCAATTATCAAGTCATTGATTTCATTATCAACAAGAGCTCCAACAACATGCAATACAAAAAAGTTCACTCTTTATTGTTTTCTACTTCTCAATATGTCTACAAGGAGGACCAAAATTTCTTGCATGTTTGGAGTTCGGTTCGTGGACATGGGCGGAACCAAGGGGGACGGAGGGGGTCACTTGACCCCCCAACCCTATGAATATTGAGATGAGTATAATTTAAGAAATCTTATTAATTGGGGGTGAATATTATAGGTGTGCTTAAGGCCTATGAATATTGGGATGGGTATAATTTATTATATTCTTTCTATTAAAGTTTATCTTTATTAATTGTTATTTAAATTTTTATACTTAAGAATAATAAATAAATAATTGTTTGAATATTTACTTAAAACAATCGTTTAACAATAAGAATTGAAAGTAAAAAAAAGTAACAATTAATATTATGTCAATGAACTGCTTGCCAACTTTTCCTTCTCCTTTTCAAACAGATGGAGAGCTTTCTCATGTCCTTCCACCTATAATAAATTAACAATATTACTATAAGGTAAAATAATGTTAAATAAGTTTGATGATTAATTAATTAATATTGCACTCATTTGTCTTACTGACGTAATTATACATTGGTATCAATTTTTTGTAAATGATAATAACTTAATTCATTTTCTTGCTTTGAGTGGCTCCTCTCAGTTATCTCAAACGAAGATGACCAGAACTACAATATAATGTTTTGAATATATAATATTATAATTTATCTATAAAAGTAGTTAATCAGTTGACTAAAAACTTCAAAGTCTGATTAATAGTCCCATAATTCGGGAGAAATTAAAATCTATATATATATATATATATATATATATATATATATATATGTGTGTATTTAAAGTCATTAGACTCGCAACTAAAAGGATGACAAGGGTTGGAATAGGATGTTGTGAAATACTCTAATTGGACAAAATGAATTTGAAAGAATTAGAACTTCAAGCATTAATAAATAATTTTTTTAATGATGTATTTTGACCCCTCTATAAAAATGTTCTGGTTCCGCCACTGTTCGTGGACTGTGGATTATTCTATACTTCAAAACTCGAGGACGAGTTATTTTCAAAGGAGAGGAGAATGATAAGGATGGAAGTAGAAAAAATTTAATATTATTAGGTTATTATTATTTAAGGATGATTTTAATGTAATTAGTTTATTTAGTAGATAATATTAGGATATATTTAATTATAATAGTAGAATACTCTATAATATTAATTATTTAAATTAGTAGATAATTACTAGGATTTTATTTCCTTATTTAATTAGGTTACTTAATATTTTACTTAACTTCCAAGTATTAGGGTTTTTACCTATTCCTATATAAACACTTGTAATCAATTATTATGAATTATTGAATGATTGATAATTATTGAATTTTAAGCCTTGTGCTTATGTCTTTTAGCCTAATTATGTCCTTTGAATCTCTTTTCTTTCTTCTTCCATTCTCATCCAACATCACACCTTGATGCCCCAATCGTACTCAGGCCCACCAGGATTGTGGCACATAATAAATAAACCCACCATTGGCGTGTGAAATTAATTTTTATTAGGCAAAAAGAAGAGTAAAAAGTAAAGAAAAAAGTTTCGTACATAAGATGAATAAATGCTAATAGCAAGAAACATATATGTTCTTGCCTTTCTCTTCCTTATTACTGCAGAAACAACAGGTGTTGACATGATACCTTCCCTTCAATGATTTCAATGATGAGATTTCACAATTAGTTTACACAACCAAAAACACAAAAAGAGTCGATTATGCAGTCAAAAATGGATGTGTAAATGAATAGTAATAATTTATCCGATACAACACATAGTTAGAGGGAAAATATCATGATGATAAATTAGTAACAGAAATCAAAAGATATTATTAAATAACTTACATAAACTGATGCACGTGTCTCAGATAGTATTCAACTCAACAAACCATTGTTTATCCCAAGTAATTTGGCGTAGGCTGAAAACAAGAATCCCACATATAATAAAGAATAGATGTGTGAGGTTAAAACACATCAACCTAATAAGAAAAGCTTACCCGCTCATAACTTAAAAAAATTTAAAATAAAAAAAGGACAGAGAAAGAAAAATATTAATATTATACTTCCTCCGTCCAAGTTTAGTTGTCCTAGTTTGAAAATATACGCCCAGTGTTACTTGAAATGTAATTCGTTTCGGTATGCAATACTAATACGGGTATGTGGTATGCTACATAATTAAAATGTGATACGCTAGTGTATCTTTATATAAGTTCTTATAGATAGGAATTCTCCTAGAATCTAAATGTAATAAACTCAAGTTTCATAGAAATTTTTTAGTTGAATCAACAAGTTATTGTTTTACAAATAACTTAGTACAAATGTATTGCTCGACTAACCAATACTTAGTAGAATATTGACATTTGTGCAATTATAGGTAAAATAACAAAGGAATTTTTCGGTACGCTAAATTTAGAATATTAGTACGTAAAAGTATATGTTTAGATACGCAAGTACCAATACTCGGTTCGCTTGGTCAATGAAAATATCTGATAACTTTGTACACGACTATTAAGAAAAAATCTATCTCCAAATTACCCATCTTAACTACTTTATTATCATCTTTTTTTGTTTTAATTAATCTCTTTACTCTTTCTTAGAATAATAAACTAGAAGAGAAAAAAGAAGTATGGTAATGCTTCTAATGATCAGAAAAACAAACTAAAATAAAAGATATGAAATGAAATAATAATAATAATAATAATAAACTAACAAATTAAAAACATAAAATAAATGCAATAATATTAATTAAAATAATAATAATAATAATAAACATTAAAAAAAGGTTCCATCTTACTTGGCCTCTAATATGGAAATTACCCTCCTCCACTCACTCCCCTATCATTAGGCCGTGTTCTTAGTTATATTTCACTTCTACATGTCTCTTTGTACCACTTTATCCCAAGTAATTCTTGATCTCTCACTCCCTTTTCTTATATATAGCTCCTCATACATGATTCATCTTCTCATAGGTGCTTCTAAAGGTCGACGTTGAACATGATCAAAGTACCAAACCACCTCAACCGATATTCATTAATCTTCTGCTCGATCAATGCCACTCCAACCTTTCTTTCAAAAAAATTTATTTCCAATCTTAACCAACCTTGTATGCCCACGCATCCACCTTACTGGTACATATAAAACATCCTTCCTTTGATCTTGCATGATCCAAACACATTCACGTTTATAGAATGTTTTTATGGTTTCTATACACTAATAACCATGTGGCTGTGGTAGCTCACTTTCTCTCTGCTCCATTTAAGGGATTAAGTTTGTCTCTCTCTTATACATAGTTACAAACACGAAGATTTATTAAACAAATTGATTTCTGAATGCGCTCCTTTATCAAGGATCTGCTATTTTCCATGTGAAAGATTAATCTAATACTTTCGACCCTATATATCAGGATCATTTCACCTCGTTCACATTATACAAACTTACAAATATAAATCAATAGTGCTTTACTAGTTCAGGGAATAACATTGCTACTCTGGGTAGGGAATGTAGACTTTCAAATTGAATACTAGTTCAGGGAATAACATTGCTACTGTCCTTGGGTTGGGAATGTAGACTTTCAAATTGAAATAAATGTTCTCTGACAAACAAACATGTTTCCAACTTTCAAGGCCAATAATCATCTGATCATAAATCTAAAAACCAACTTAAAAATTGAAACATAAGGAATAACTTTAAAACGCAATATTTTATACTCAGAAACAGCTTATATTCAAATGATATTGATCCAACAAAAGAGCAATACAGATCAATAACATCAATTAAAAATAGAAACACTCACTTGCCAACCAATATTTTACCAACGCCATTCCCAGCAGCAATTTTAATAATTATCTGCATTCCAAATCCAACTCACAATAAGAAGAAAGACTAGGAACAAATTCTAAAATATAAAAAAAAACATAATTAGATGTGCCACATTATGGAAAAGACCTGTGCTGTGCAGCTTCTTTGTTAAAATACCGGCCATCAGGTCCTCACGCCAACAAGCCATTCTGAAAATCTTCCTGTGGCAATGAATCAAACAGTGCCTGTCCATATTAGTCCTTCATAAGTATATAAACCCTAACATTCAAATACGATATTTGCCGCCCCTAAAACATGTAAAAATAGCAAACCTGAATCCAATTGGCAACGTAATTTTCTTCCATAAGCACTTTAACCTACGGTAAAAACACCACTTCACATCCAGATTATTAAAAAAGACTCGGACAAAGCAAAACAAAAGCCTATTAAACGAAACAAAATATACCTTCTTCGAAGACCACTAGTTCCAGTTTTTTGACCTTCAATTGGCTTCGTTGAAACTGAATTAATCTAATAATAATAAAATTAAATTAAAAAAACAATAATGAGACACTGATTATATATAGGACATTCATCGAGCTTCGGATTCGGTGAATGTTTTGGAAGGGGAAAAAGAAGAAGACAAGGCTGTAAGAGAGAGGGAGAGATATAAATTATGATTTTTGAGAGGTAGTTTGCGAGAGAAGATGATTGGTAAATGAGGTGATGAGTTGACGAGAAAGGAGAGTTTGGAGTTTCTATGCTTGTACATAACGCCGTTGATTTTGGGAATGCTAGCCGTTCCCAGTTTTACCATACGTCTATACCCGCTTCTGCAACTAATTATACAAGGGGAGAGAAAGAGAAAAGAATGAATGCGTGTGTATTGAAAGTTAGAAGAAAAAAATTGCTACTATCATATAAATTCTATCACATAACTCTCACATCCACACACATACATATTACAGATATATGTACGTGAAAACCAGAGTATATATGTACGTGAAAGTTATGTGATATAATTTATTTGCTCTTCGAAGAAATAGTTGAGCAGTAGGAGTAGTATGTACTACTACTGTACTATGTACTATGTAGCATTAATGCTGCTCGGATAATAAATAGGAGTAAATGAGAAACTGTACCCTGTAAAATTTGGCTCAGCCCATATCCCAAGTCTTTCCTAAGCGTCGCGTGAACGGCTCTTTTCACCTTAAAGGCTCTAATCCAATGGGCTAACGAAACACAAATCTTTAATGGACTTGGTTTTAGGCGCATAGACTTATATATGTGTAGGGCCCCTAATAGACATACATACCGTAAAGGATATAGAATGAACCCAACATCTATTCCTGATTAAAAGTTTAATTCAAATTCGATTTGAAATATAAATAATTGGCTGATTGGCACTTCTATCTTTTCAAGTTGTCACCCATTTTTAAAATTATCCTTAAAGTACCATTTTCGTCAGTTAGGTCCTTAAAGTGGCATTTTATTGGCGTTTCTGTTTCTTCAACCCATTTTAACCTAAACCCGACCTATTTTGACCAAGTTTAACTCAACCCGACCTAGTTTGATCCAACCTAAATTTTTAATATTTCAAAATATAATAGTATTTTTAAAATAATAATTATATTTAAAATTTTAAAAAAATAATATTTAATTATTTAAAATAAAATAATTATTTTAAAAACAAAATATTAGTTTTTTATAAAAAAATTAATAATTATATTTAATATTCTAAAATAAATATTTTTTAAATAATTTTTATTTTTAATATTTTAAAAGTAAAAAATATTTTTGTAAATATTATTTTTAAAAAAAACATTTACTTTTAAAATATTAAAAATAATATTTATTTTAGAATATTAAAAATAATAATTATTTCAGAATATTAAATATAATATTTATTTTAGAATAATAAAAATAATATTTAATTTAGAATATTAAAAATAATAATTATTTTATTTTTTTTATAATTTTTTTTGAATAATTATTATATTATATTTATTTTAATTTTTTAATATTCTAAAATAATTATTATTTGTAATATTCTAAAATAAATATTTTTAATAATTATTATTTTTGAAGGAAAAATAATATTTAATATTCTGAAGAAAAAAAAATTTAAAACTATTATTTAATAATTATTAAAAAAAATTAAATTAATCTTAATAATTATTATTTTAAAAATTAAAATAACCTTAATAATTATTATTTTAAAAACTAAAATAAGCTTAATAATTATTATTTTAAAAATTAAAATAATCTTAATAATAATTATTATAAAATAATAAGTTTTTTAAATTTTTTTAATAAGTATTTTAGAATATTAAATATTATTTTTCCTTCAAAAACAATAATTATTACCAATATTTATTTTAGAATATTAAAAATAATAATTATTTTATAATAATAAAAGTAAATATTAAAAAATTAAAATAAATATAAATATGATAATAATAATTATTCAAAAAAAATATAAAAAAATTTTAAAAAAAATTATTTTTAATATTCTAAAATAATTATTATTTTTAATATTCTAAAATAAATATTATTTTTTATATTTTAAAAGTAAATATTATTTTTAAAAATAATATTTACAAAATTATTTTATATTTTAAAAATATTAAAAATAAAAATTATTTAAAAAATATTTTAAAAAAATATTTATTTTACAAAATTAAATAGAATTATTTTTTTATTTCTTTAAAAAACTAATATTTATTTTTAAATATTAAAAATAACTATTTTTAAAATAATTATTTTATTTTAAAATAATAAAATAATTATTGTTTTAATAATAATAATTTATTTTAAATATTATTTTTTAAAAATGTTAAATATAATTATTTTTTTAAACTTATTTTAAAAATATTATTATATTTTAAAATATTAAAATTTGGGGTTGGGTCAAACTGGATTGGATTGGGTTAAACTTGATCAAAATGGGTCGGATTTAGGTTAAAATGGGTTGAAGGAACAGAAACGTCAATAAAATGTCACTTTAAGGACCTAACTGACGAAAATGGTACTTTAGGGACGACTTTGAAAGTGAGTGACAACTTGGAGGGACAGAAGTGCCAATCAGCCATAAATAATTTAAAGGATTCTTTATACTATTAGACAACAATTAGAAAGTAATTACAAGATTAGTACATGCATAAAATAATTACAAAAAGAGTCCAACACAATAACCATCATTCAATTTCACAGAAAGGTTACCAATTCTTTGTCGACACGCTCAGCGCTATGGGCTTGTCAGAGAGACCGCGGAGGGTGGCGGGGTCGAGGTGGAATCCGGCAAAAGAGGTGGCGGAAAACCGATATCCCAGCCGTGGAGAAAAACTTATCCAAAATCTGGTCGCTTAAACTTGAATTGTCACCACTCACTGAATCGGCATTCCTCTCCTCCTCCTCTTCCTCAAACCGATATCCCCGTAAAATTCCAGCAGTTAATCCCACTACAGACCCTGAAAACTCCTTAAGCTGGGTAAGCTTATAAATTTGCCTCAAACTATTGGGAACTTTGTTAGAATCAGAGTGTATAAACTCATTTACATTTTTTGAAACCAAAAAGCCCAATCGCATCAACAGAATGTGCCACTACTTCAGCAATAGAAACCAAGGCACCTCAACCACCTTTTTCTCTTTTTAACCATAGAAGGTAAATGATAAGCCTTATACGCACAATAACCAGAAAACCAACTAGAATGATTGGTTACTAATTAGTTACCCATAAAAATTAAAATGGTTACATTTGTAAGAAGATTTGACTATCAACTGCACCATATTTAAAATAATTTTATTTTTAAAAGGTTATTTATAAGTAACCAGCAGCTATATAAATGGGAACTCTTACATGACATTTCAGATACCATCTGTACATGTTGAAGAAAACAAATTCAGGTAACACTTGAAAACTGTTTTTAAATTTTTTTATAATTAATTGGTAACCCAATAAAACTGAATTGGTTACCTTTGTATGAAAATTTGGCTACCAACTGCGCTATGAAAAAAATATTCTGACGACAACTATTGCAGAACCCAATAAAACTGCTAATGGTTGCACATGTTGAAGAAAACAAACCATTGCAGAATCGAATAAAACTGTTCATGGTTGCACATGTTGAAGAAAACAAATTCAAGTAACACTTGAAAACTGTTCTTAAATTTTTTATAATTAATTGGTATTCCAATAAAACTGAATTGGTTATCTTTGTATGAAGGTTTAGCTACCAACTGCACTATGAAAAATAAAATATACTGACGGCGATAATCTGACGACTAACATCAAATCAAACTTTGTTTGGTAGACGGTAGTTCCTCTCATCTTGCATGGGCCTCGCTTGAGAATAAAGTTTTAGAGAGAGATATTAAGGTGGTGTTTGATTACATCTTAATGCATCTTAACAACCCACCTCTTAATGCATCTTAACAACCCATATTTTTGTATTAAAAAGTCCTCTGAATAGTTTAGACTCATATTTATATCTTAACTATTTATATGACCTCTTAATACAAAGATGTGTACTCTTAATACAAAGGCGTGGGCTCTTAAGATATATTAAAAGTGAATTATTAAGATGCATTAAGATGCAATCAAACACCACCTAAGTAACACTATAGCTTGTACTGTGCTTTCTGAGGCAAAATTACAGCCACCAATATGAATCGAAAATCTCTATTTCTCCTAGCTTTCATCTGCATTGTCATCGCCGGTGTCGAAGGTCAATCTCCGGCCTCTTCTCCGACTTCAACTCCCGCCCCACCAACACCCACCGCTATTCCATCCACCATCGCCGCCTCACCACCGCCCACAACCACCCCAGTGCCTCCCACCGCCCCCACGGCGTCTCCATCCGTCACAGTTTCCACTCCACCACCTACCGCCACTCCACCACCAGCTTCTCCTCCACCTGTCGTTACTCCGCCACCAGCCATTCCTCCTCCAGTTCACGCCACTCCTCAAATGCAGGCTTTATGAATGGATAGTGATATTTATGGAGGTCATTAAAGAGGGATACTAAATATATTAATTTTGTAAATAAAATATTAAATATGTATTAGTTGTGTAAATATTTTTTAGATGTACTTTTGTTGTAATTTTTTTAAAAAATGTATTATGAAGTGTAAATTTTCCTAATTTAAATATGATCAAATTTTAAAATTTAATAAATTATTCGAATCTCTTCAAATTATAATTTTCTATTAATATTCGGATCATAATCGCTCGAAAAATTTAAATTACTTGAGCTTCGATTAGAGATCGTGCACGTACTCGATAGCTAAATAAGCTTTAATCAAATCTTATTTCATACTCGATAAATTTTATGACCCAAATTTAAACAATTCGATACTGCTCGACTCAATTCATTTACACCCCTACATACTGTCTCACATATTCTTTTTATCCAAAAGCAATGCTTCTAAACTTATTTGTTGAATTTTTTTACACATCAAAAATTGCCTATATATAGTTAAATTAGTAAATTAGAACAAATAGTAAGAACAATTTTGTAATTGTGAAAATAACAAATAACTTGTTATATTGTATGGCATAGTTTATGACGCCAATATATTAGTTGTACTCGTGTCATTCTAATTTAAATATATTTTTAAAATAAGAGAAAATTCCTAGACGTAGAGGTGAAAGTCAACATTTTTTTCTTTGGACGAAGTGACTATTAATTTAGAAAAAAATATGCAAACATTAAAAGGCTAAACTTATAGCACAAAATTCGAAGGCCGCGTTTATTCGTAAAAATTATAATTTTAAGATTAATAATTGATTAAATAATTCTATATTTATGATTATTTTTTATAGAAGTATTTAAAAAATTACATACAAAATTATTATACTCTTATCAATAATAATATATTCTAAATTATAATTTAAACTTGCTTGGACATTAAAAAAAATGATATACAATTCAGAGTATTCACTATATTTAATAGACTAAAAAAAACAGTATATCATACACCAGGACTCCAGGATCAAAACTTACTCCAAACAAAAAGTGAGAAATATTTTCTTTAATATTTAAATTCAATAAGTCAAATACCTGAATGGCTAAAAAGTATTAGTTGGAGTATTAAACTATAGCAGCACTTCGGAATTGAATTGAAAAAGGCTGATTAAGGATATAATAGTTATATTAGAAAAAGTGAAGGTTAATTTTGTTTATAAATTTTTAATATCTTTTGATGGAATTATACTAATACTTAATTAAAAATGATATTAAATTATTTTGTTATGTCTGAATTAATCATCTGAAATTTAAATTTAAAACAAATAAGACACTAAAAATTAATAATTAAATTATTATTCAAATAAAAAGAAAATATCGAAATCATAAACAAATGAATACCCAGATATAAGTTTGAAGCTCGGGGGTAAATTTCACACCGAGTGTGTTGAACTTGATCCTCCACGAACGCTAACGAGTGATGATATCCAATACAACAGATTTTCCGGCCGGCGAATTCATACTTTTATTTCTATCAAAATTCAATTGCAAACCTAGGGAGAGGAAATCCGTTCAAAGGTCCAAAAATGGCTTCTAATATGCCAATAATAATAATCCTGACCTTTGTTGCTTCCTGAGATCGGACCAGACGGTCTACCTAGGGAGTCTTCTGTTATCTCCTTGACTGAGAAGGCCCCACCTCCCTCTCACTAGCGTGTTTCCGTGTGTTGGTGAATTTTTACTAAATATTTTTGCTGTATTTTTTGTTTGTTGTTATGTCAGATAATTGAAGAAGAGCAACTCCAATTGAGGATGTATGTTCCATTTATTTTGCCTTTTGATCTCTTGTTACTTTCATTCATCTTTATTAAAATTTGTTTGAACTCATCTTTTGAATCCTTGTTTCCCATGTCTAATGCTGAATTAATTTTGATGATTGCTTTCTCTCAAAATTAAAATAATAAATTATGTTTTTTAGAGTGTGAAAATGTAGAAGACGGGAAGTAATGAGGTTCAGCAACTAATCTTTTTTCTATTCTTATCCTAGTTTATCTATTTGGCTTAAAAACAATTTTTCTTATCTTAAGATACCGGAAACAGTTAAAGAAAGATTAGTTGTAATATTTTTGGTAGTCAATGAATTTATGGACCAAATAATGAACTAAGAGAGATATCTGGGCTCAGAGCCTAAAGAATATGACAGGATTGACGTGGTTTGTAGTAATCTAAGTGAGGAGACATCAAATATTTCTAAGTGGAATTCAGGTCTTTAGTACCACTTGGCGTTTATGGGGTTTGGTTCTGTGCATAATCTCCCTGTGTTTTGCATGCGCCAAATTAAGTGTTATGGAAGTGTCTGAGGGAAAGTGCCTTTAGATACTGGATGAAAGGATTAATTTACTTGAGGCTATGCTGCTAGTGTTGGAATATGGAGCAGATTTAACAAGAAGAACAGAACGTAAAATTGGAACAACTTATCTGAAAACCGAGGCGTAGCAAAACTACTGTCCTAAAAAGTGATTTCGCCCTCACTAGTTACAAACCGTTGGCACAGATGAGCTCTGACGTCCACTCTTCAGGATTCAACGGTGAAGCCTCCAATTATGTGCACTCACAAATGGACACTTTGGACTTGTCTTTGTGGATTGCGCAAGTATATAGAGATAGATGATATATATTGTATGTTAACTCTAAAGAAGATTGGTATATATATAGAATAAAATATATACGTTAGCAGAGAAGAAGAGAACGTTGGGAGGAAATAAATAGACGTTAAAATAAATAAAAATTACATTAGGGATTTTAGCAAAACACATACGCACTTAGGTTTTCTGACCGGAAGTCCAAGATCCAAGCTTAGCCCATCTCAATTCCTTAGCCATCCTCATGTGCGCGAGCCCATCCTTTTTTCCTCGACCATGTTATTAAGATCACACCAAAATGTACTAATACATACAAGAAATGTTTTCAAAATAGGCAACGTGGGACTTTGCCAAAACTATGAATTTTGAAGCACAACCAACAGCTAGCACGTCAAATATGAAGCATTAGTTTGTTAATATATTAAAATCCCGGTCCCCTTCTTCTCTCTTCTCTCTTTCTCTCTTCCTCTTGGTGCTTAAATCTAGGCTTCTAGTTTGAGTAGATTAATCAGCCGATCAGATTTGGTCTGTTACATTTTGTAGTTAAATCTTTGTTCTTGACTTCTACTTGTGCTTATTAAGACATCGACAAGTATTTACTATTGCAATGGTTTCTTTCTAATGAATATATTCTTCGTTCTCTAATGTCAGATTCTTTTTACCTGGTGTTTAGCCTGATCTTCTTTTGATACTTCCTCTCAGATATATTCGAGAAAATTATTCTAGGATCCTTGATGTTGAAAAAGAGCTTGCAAATCTTAATTTGGAGATGAAACTTACAGCCGGACCAAAGAAAGCAGGTAGGTGTGTTGTCATAACAAGATCTTTCTAAACTTGAAATCTTGTGATGTTTTATTTTCTAATAATTATGGTTGTGTTTCCATTCCTCTCATGCATGAATACACCTCAGCAATTGAACACATGAGAAAGAAAATCGAAATGGCAACTGATAAAATATGCCTTGCTAAGCGGAAGAAAGAACAAGCACGAAAGGTTTGTCTTCTTCATCAGACTCAAGAATACTTGTCTAACTACAGCATTCAATCCAATCATCATGGAACATGCTCCAGAAATCAGATTATACTTCTTGTTGCCTTTTTATTGTGCTTTCTGAAGTTATTGATTTCTTCACTTTTTGAGTTTTGAATACCATTGCCAAATGATTAGCGTATTTGTGTTGTATCTTCTCGGTGTCTCGTGGAAGTAAATGGGCTGCTATTATATTGAATATAATTACTGCACAATCAGTGCAGCTATTTCAGCTCTTTAGAAAAGACTTGGACCTTTAAATTTTAAATAAACATCATTAAGTTTATTTTATCTGAAAGCCAACAGAAAACATAATTTTTTTCTTAGATTTGTTTTGAAGTTTCAGGTCAAAACCATATACACCTTTGAATTATTTATTTTTCTGTGAAAATGGCACACCTCCCCCCCCCCCCCCCCCCCCCCCTTCAACAACCAGTTGCCACCGCCACCCACAGCTTGGTAACCGCCATGGTGTTGTTTATAGATTATTCGTATCTGAATTATAGTCTTAGTTTAATTTAAAGTTTCGACTCTGGAACCTGTAGATACACATTTGCGCTACATTATTTAATGCTCAAGCAACTTTGGGAACCACAATTTGGGCGATAGGTGTAAGCATCACAAGGTGTGAGGGAAACTATAAGAACCATGGTGTTATCTAGACATGTTTCTCATCTGATCCGGGTGTAAGGTTTTACACTTCTTGCCAAACATGGTGCAAGCTAGAAGGAAAGGCAACTTTTCAAAATGGTATAATTAGCCAACAATTTTTTAGTTCTGTATTACAAAAATATGCTTTTTTCTATCAGGAATCAAGTACAAAGCTTACATTTTAACTACTGCAAATAGAAACTAACTTCTTATTTTATTCTTCCTTTTCAATGTTTTTCGTCCTTTTCTTCCAGTGCTTAGAATCACAATTTTCAACATCTGGGAGATATACTCAAACTATGTTGGTAGTGCAGAAATTGTTTCACTCTTTCATCTAACGGAAAGTTTTGCTTGCATTCTAGGCATGTGAAGATGCATCAAATGCTGTAAAGGATGAGGAAGCAATCAAGCAGAAGCTGTGAGAAGACTTAAACTGTCTGGTACGTATTTTTAATAGAAATAATTTTGAAGTACCAATGTCTAGCTAAATTTTATCTTCTTTTCTCTTCGACATAATCATCCTTGTAGGTTCAAGAAAGCAACAATGCACAGTTTGCAAGACTGGAGGAACTAAAAAGTTGACTGGAGGCTTTAAATCCAAGCAGATCATCCACCTCTTTTCCTTATGTAAGCTCTTATTCAGTTCTTGCATGTGAATAATATACTCGATCTTTATATTTGTTTCGAGATAGGATCCTTTTCTTTGCCTGTTTATGGGCCTGTGCTATGCGTGCTTTTAGTGGAATTTCTGTTTTTGATCTTTGTAGAGATTGGAAAGTTTCTCTCTTTTCTTTTTCCCATTTCCTGGAGGGTGGATGGGCTGACGACTTGTTTCCCCTATGCTTGTATTCTCTTTTTTAATCTAATAAAAATTCTTCTTTTATCAAAAAACAATTGAAATTGAGATTACAAAATAAGGAAAATTATCACAGAGCTCTAGATTCAAAGAAATTCTCACTTGCATGCTTTTTCGAAAATCAAAAAGTGATATTATTAAATTACCTCAGACAAACAAACTCTTACCTTTGTTGCTGTACAATATGGAAGTATACACCATTATTGAAATTTTGCCCTCCACAACTTCTTTAATTATTGACCTTAGCCCTCAGTCCATAACTTCTCGGAATACATATTTTTACCCCCAAGAGAGGAGATTTGGAAGTAATGAATAAATGGTAAACAGGCTTTCATCTTCTCTACTTCATCCCTTGTAAGTGGATCTATTGGTGTACTTATAGGCTCTTTCTGAATCGTTGAATAGAAGAGACTGACATTTGATAGTTTATCAGAGCTTATGGGGACTCTATAGTATGATTATTTCAGGATAAATAGAGTTGGCTTGAGAAATTCTTATCAATTACTTTTTCTGTCTTTTTTGATGACTTGTCAAAACTGTGTACGTGTACACACACACAGATAAAATGATGTATTGATAAGTAACTGAAGGGTTTTAGAAGAACATAAGAGTTGCTGGACTTGCAAATTTGGTGTTCCAAATTTGCTCTGCAGTCATTTGATCATCTGTGTATGTGCATGGACAAGAGCACTGTGTGAGAGAGGTAAGGAAAGGAAGGAGTAGTTATTTTATTTTTCATTGGTTTGGTTGGGGGGGGGGGGGGGGGGTTTGGTATCATAATGACAGTATGTTGTCCAGTCAAAATCATTTGTGTACATTCGTTGTTGAAAATATGACATAAGCAGTAATCATCAAACAATAGACAAACAAGTTGAAGTTTCGTGTATCTTATATTGAAAAACAAGCATGGAGATTAGCATAACTTCCGCTGTTGCTTTCTTTGGCTGGTGAAGAAGTATCCAAATGCTACATGCAGAATATGGAGGCATTAATTATGTAATTGTCTATATAGTTTGGACTATTTCTTTTACTCTCTGCAGTGGATTGTAGAACATTACTGAAGCTTTATTGACCTATGCATAGAAAAATTGTACCTGATTGGTATTTTTTATTAATGCTGCTTGCGAACTGAATGCACACTTCATCTCACGAGTGGGGTCACAAACGACACCTTTTGATTATGCATTTGTTAACATGTTCAGTTGTGCGGACCATAAACATACATTAGAAATTGCTATAATATTGAACTTAATATCATTTTTAGGATGGGAATCCAGTTGGTACCTGTACAGAGTGCGACAACTTCTGTTGAAGCATCAGTTCCTAGTACATTGGAAAGCTCTGGTGGATGGATCACCTGGAAACGTATCCAATCAAGGAACTGTCGGAAATGTTCCATTAGTGAATGGCATCAATCAACATCATCAAGTTGACGGTGAAGGAAGGAAGAAGAAAAATCTAATCCAAGGAAGAGGAAAGGGAATCGGAGCAATACCTAAGGGTAGAGGATCTGCGGGACGAGGCTGGACAGGGTCTGGGTTTGATGTGGATGGTAGAATTTGAGAATGCCCTTCTAGAATGACTTCCCTATCGTGGATCTATGAGATGAAAGACTTCCTGAAGTTCCAGGTATATTGCTTGGTCCATGTTCTCTTCATTCTTTTATTAACCTGTGTTTTCTCTTTTATTGTATTTTTGCTATTAACTATAGATAATTGTAAAAAGTTTGACAACTCAGTAATTGGCTTTCCTGTGCGTTACTACTGTAGATTCATAAATTTCTTTTTCTCTAAGGTTATGTTTGTTTGCAAGGATTACACTTGAGATTGGACTATTAATCCAATTTCTCATGTTTGTTTTTAAAAATAGACTTGAACGAACTATTAGTCCAGGATAATAAAACGACTTGAAAGGGAGGATTATTTAATACCATGTCCAACCAAGTATTATAATCAAAACTGATGGGTCTACTCCAAGATCCAACCCATCTCGTAAGCCCAATATGGAATACGGGCCCAAGTTCAAAAGTCTGGCAAACCCAACAAATGTGATCCATCGGGTTAATTGAGCTCATCAGTCTAACGACATATGCACGCCCACATCATGAAGGAAATGGCCTCGTCCCCGGATCTCACGGAGAGCACATCGACCACCTTGCACGTTAGGAAGAGGTTGGGAGCTTAGTGGTTTAGTGGCTACGTGTTCACCCCTAAAAACTGTCACGGGGTCGCTATAAATTGTACGCCTCCCCATCACTTGAGACAACTCAATTCTGTACTCGAGAATTATTCTCTGTATTCTCTGTTCCCAACACTCTTAATATAAAGTGTCGGCGACTAAAGCTGTTCGAAAGTGGACTAGGTCACCCTGACCGAACCACTCTAATTATTGTCTTCTTTTATTATTTCAATTATCGCATTTATTATTACTTGACAGGTGTGTGTACAAAGCTCGTTTTGTGAATCATCAAAAACCATTTGGGACTAAAAATTTGTGAACAAAATTAACATTTAACTTTGTTTAAAAAGACCGATTTATTTTATCCTATCTATCTATACTCAAACTAATGAGAATATGATATCTTTGTTATTAGTGGTAAGGGTATAATAGTTCAAATGGTAAGTTTTTAGTCAATCCTTTAAATAATCCTGGGCAAAACAAACATAATATGAGATTTTTTTAGTTATCTCATGAAAAACAAACATGTGACTAAGATTATTTAAATTTTTCGGAATTGTAATCCTTGCAAACAAACATGACCCAAGTGAAAAAAAGATCCATACCTATAACTTCTTTGTTCGTCCTGAGCTTTTCTACTTCAGAATTAAGAATTATGTTCGTGAACAAAAACAAGTTTTTTAAATGATTACAACTATGGACAAACAATTGGAAGGGAAAAGTTTTAGCATTTGAAGGATCTTGCCCATGATTGTTTTGTTGTTCTTAGAAATTTCACCTCAGCGTTCCTTAGCAAAACAAGTTTTCCAATTGACTTTGCTGTGATGCTTTTCAAAACTGTTTGGCGAACATATGCTTTTCTTTAGATGGGTGTTCCTTAAAATACCATACGTTTATGACCATCTTCTCTTTAATTATGAACATAAAATAGTTCCACTTCACTTTCCTCTCATCCGGTTCTTCAGAAGTTGTTTTCCTTCAAGGAATTTTGTAGTTTAAAGTCTATGGCAGTTTAACCATTACCAAAAAAATAAAAATAAAAAAGTTGTAAAATTTAATGATCTATGTATCACTTGATGTGAATAATGCTCCTTGGGATCCGTTAGTTACAGGGGTAGATGCTGAAAACTCTGGCTAATCAGGTTGTCAATTCGGATTCCAAAGGGTGTTGACTCTAACTACCAGTTACAAAAGAGCATAGGCTGGGTGACTGGTCTCTGTGCATGTGGGCAGTTTGCATATGCTTACTTACCTGCAAGCATATGCTTTCCTCACCATATGTATAACATATGTTTTATTATTATTATTTTTCATAAGTAGTTTCTGAATTATGACACCATATATTGTTTATTATGCAATTATTTGGTTGGTGGTAAATCTAAAACCTGGGAATTCAGTATTATAAAATGGTATTTATTGAGTTGTTTTGGGCATTTATTTGGTTGGTGGTAAATCCAACCCGGGAATTCAGTATTGTACATTTTACAATAACTAAACAAAAGCTAAAATAGACCTCGCATGAAAGGTACTATAGAAGTTGGGTGCATTAGAATGCATCACATATATGCAGGCATAGAATTCAATTCGTAGTAGGTAGCATGTTTCAAATTTTTTAATCTTTGAATTTCATCGCAAGTACTATTTATGGATTTGAATTGCCAAGCAGATAATCCATTGAACAACACTTACAACTCTCTATTGTACAAATATACCAACTCATTTCTATAAATTTCATAAACGGACTGTGAGGATTCATTATTTGTCATATTTATTTACAATCTTGCGTTTTGTCATTACCCCCACCTAGGCCTGCAAACGAGTTGAACCGTTTGCGAACAGGTTCAGTTTTAGTTCAGTTCGATTTGATTGATTTGTCGAATTGAGTTTGCACATGGTATCGTGTTCGATTACTCGATCAAACATGTTTACGAATTATGTGATTTGGTTCGACTTTGTTCGTGAACAATTCAGTTCAGTTTGATTCGATTGGTTCGCGAGTAGTTCGTGAGATGCTCGAGTTCGAATTGTATTTCTTACATGTTTAATGTTTTTAAATTCTAAATACAAATATGTTTGTGAGATGCTCGAGTTCGAATATGTTCATCAATTCGCGAACGAGTTTTTGTTCGTGAACGTTTAGATGTTCGCATACATGATGTTGTTCGACTATGCTCGCGAACTGCTCGCGAACAGCTAACGATCCGAACTGGCACATGTGTGTTGGTTCGATCATGTTATACGAACATGTTCGAGTTCGATTAATAGTGTTCGATAAGGCTGTAAACGAACTAAACAGTTCGGCTCGACTCGAAAAAATACAAGCGGGACTCAGATTCGTTAATAATATGAACCAAATTTGTTTATAAAAAATAGTTTGAAAAAAAATATGAATCGAATCTGAGCAAGGTTATACTCGACTCGTTTAAGATTCAAACTACTCGAATTCTCGATTGTGAGTTGATACATATTCGATTGAAACAGATTTGATTAGATACTTGATACATTCTCTTATAATATATATAAAATTAAATCAAATTAGAACAATTAATTATTATTATTATTTTGTTTTGTTTTTAATTTTAATTGTGATTTTATATTTATAAAGTGTAATAGTAAATATATTTTAAAACAACAACTTTAATTTATAATTATATTTATTATAAAGCTGGTTATTATGTGGAGACTCGAATTCAAGCTTGAATTTGAATCTTGCGAGTATTTTGAATATAATTTGATACAAGTTGGATTGAATTCGAGTAATATTCGAGTTGAAATCTGAGTAATTTTTTTTAAATATAATTCGAATTCAAGTCCAATTTGTGTATAAATTTAACGTTTCGAGACGAATTCGAGCAGCTCTCTGTTCGCTTGTTTTCGATTCGTTTAATGTTCGAATTTATTAAAGTTCGAATCAGATCTTATCGTTTGCACAACCCTACCTCCCACCACTTACTGTCTGGTAGATAAACCGGGCAAAATGAAATCAAATTTTAGCTCCTTCAAACACATTCTTAAACAAAACAAACTTTGAATGAGAGAATTCAATGAACTCATCCTACTTCCAATAGCCCTCGTATCTTCCATGTGATGTGATGTGATGTGGGGTGGGGTCTAGACTTTTAAACAAACACCATCATTGTTTGAGCCTCGCAAGTCCTCATTAAATTCCCCTCAAATATCATTGTCAATAAATTCGCATGAATATTTCTCGTATGGAGGTGAGATCCACCCATTATTTACGTAAGAGAGATCATGTGAAAATATCAATTTTTATATGAAAATATCAGTTTCTATCTTTCTTTCTTTTTTCTTTTCACCCTGGCAAAGCCAATATAAAGATAAATCTGGAATGACCAACCGGGCCCCAGATAAGTCCAACATCCATTAAATGTGACTAAAGGACAAATTACACCGCAAACTTTACAGATTTTTGACTTTTGCACCCCAAACTTAAAAAGGTGTCTAAGTATACCCCAAACTTCAATTTTCGTAACAAAAAATACACTTTCGTCACTTAACCGGTCAAAAGTGATCGGCTGTGACCGACTAAGGCTGTAATGTTTATTACAGAGGGGTAAGATTGGTAGTTTACATTTAAGACTTAGGCAGTTACTTTGACACCGATTTTGTTGGTTATCAGACAAAAATCCCCAATTCGATTTGCTTAGGGTTCGCGATTGTTGAAGGAGAAGATGAGTGATTCGCTATTCTTGAGGGATTCGGAAGACAATGACATTTATGGAGAGAAGGGTGTCCCAGAATACAGTAAGTGCTTCAAATACATGTGCAATAATGGTCTGGTGTTTTTTAAGTGTGTACTTTTTGAAGTTTATTGACTTCTTTTTTGTAGTTTATTGTGTTTTGGTAGTAGTTTAACTTTGTTTGTTGCTTTTTGTAGTGGTCCCTTTTTATGCTTTGTTCTCCCGATTATGGGTAGTGGTCCACACATTTAACCGGTTGTGGTCCCTTTGTGTTTGTGGTTTTGCAGGCAATAAGAAATATTTTACAGTTAAATTTTGCCATGGTGGACACTTTGAAGATAGCCCACATAAACAGTGGGTGGGAGGTACATTTAACTATTTTGATTTCTGTCATCCTGATTACATCTCTTTACTTGATATAGTCAAAATGGGGAAGGAGTTGGTATATAAAGGTGGACACTTTAAGTTCCAGTATAAGACACCTACAACTGATATGCATAAAGGATTATGGGAGTTAGAAAATGATGATGATATACTGACAATGTGTATGCTTATCCCTCCTAGTAGGCTAATTGAAATATATTTGGAGGTGATTAGACCTGTGGGAGCATCAATTGACTTGGAAGTACAAAGGGAAGGTGATAAGAATAACGAATGCAGAGATTTGATAGCATTTGGGGATGATGAAATAGAGTCAACTGATGAAGATTATGTGAAAAGTTCTGGGGAAGAATCAACTGAGGATGAAGAGGATTATGACTTAGATGAGGATGATGAGAATGAAAAGGATTATGATCATAACAGGGGGACTGATGATGGGCCAGAGGGTGATCATGAACCAGGACCAGAGGCTGGGGAAACTAACAAAGGGAAGGAAAAATAAACTGCAGAAACTGAGGCTGGGGCAAGGGACAAAGGGAAGGGAAAACAAAGGGAAGAAATTGAGGTTGGGGCAAGGGACAAAAGGAAGGGAAAACAAAGGGAAGGGAAGGGTGCAAGACAGGAAGGCAAAGGAAAAGGAGCTAAAAAAGCCACAAGAGCAGCCACAAATAAATGGAAGAAAAAACAAACTGCAGAAACCCAAACTTTACAAGAAGAAGCACATAAACTAGGATTTTCATCATCTAACTATGATGAATCTGAAGTGGAAAGGATGTTTATGGTTGATGAATTTGATCCTGAACCATATGAACATGAACAAGGGTATCCACAAGTTAGGGAAGGTGTCACAAAGGATCCAGAGTTTGAGTTGGGAATGACATTTAACAATGCCACTGAAGTGAGGGCAGCAATCAGAAGTCATGGCATCAAACAAGGAAGGAAAGTTTATTTCAAGAAGAACCTGTCAAATAAGATCCAAGCAAGGTGTGTGGAGCCATGTACATGGTACTTCTATGCTGCAAAGGTGCAAAGAGAGCACACATTTAAAATCACTAGGTTACAGAAAGTACATGACTGTTGCAGAGAATGGGATAATTATTGTATAAATGCAGAATACATTGCCAAAAAATATGAAGATGATCTGAGGATGAATCCAACATGGGGATTAGATCAGTTTCATACTAGAGTGGTTACAGATTTGGATATTGGGCTATCAAGGAGCCTAGCATACGGAGCTAAGAAGAGAGCAATGAAAAACATTGAAGGGTGTGCTGATGAGGATTATGGACAAGTTTTGGACTATGCTGCAGAGCTCAGAAGAGCCACGCCTGGGAGTACTTGCATCTTGAAGAGAGCAGAACCAGAGGCTGGACAAGACTTAGGCAGATTTTTGAGGTTTTATGTCTGTCTCCAACCACTAAAAGAAGGATTCGAATTGGGGTGTAGGTCACTGGTGGGGCTTGATGGTTGTTTTCTCAAAGGACCATATGGGGGTCAGTTATTGACTGCAGTTGGTGTTGATCCAAACAATGGGATGTGGCCAGTTGCATGGGCCATTGTTGAATCTGAGAACACTGAGTCTTGGGTGTGGTTTATGAACTTGCTGGTGGAAGATCTGAGTATTGCAAATGATGGAGGCTGGACATTCATTTCAGATAAGCAAAAGGTGAATACATCTTTGGTATCTTTTTGTTATTCCATCAATTATTACACCCCAAAGTATGTTTCTGATAATTTACCTTCCTTTGTCTTCAGGGTTTGATTAATGCTTTAGAAGCTGTGGTCCCAAGTGCTGAACACAGACATTGTGTAATGCATTTGTACAGGAACTTTTGGCAAAAACATAAAGGTTCTGGATTAAAAAAGTTGATGTGGAATGCTGCTAAAGCCACAAATCCTTAAGTATTTCAAAGGGCAATGGAAGTGCTAAAAAGAGAAGATAAGAGTGCATATGAATGGCTAGCTCCTAAGCCACCTGCTCAGTGGAGTAGGTCTTATTTTCAGACCATATGCAAAAGTGACATGTATGTCAATAACCATTGTGAGGTATTTAATAGCAAAATTCTTAAGTCTAGAGTGAAACCACTAATAGGGTGTCTAGAAGGACTTAGATTATATTGCATGAATAAGATTGTTAAAAGGAGGGAAATGATGTTGAAATATAATGGTGTAGTGTGCCCTAGAATAGCTAAAAAAGTTGAAAAATGGAAAGGCCAGGCAGGGGGTGGACTGCCATTGTGGTCAGGTGGTGGTGGCAGGTTTACAGTGACAATGACTTCTGGGGGTTATTCATTTGTGGTGGATTTGGGAAATTAAACATGTTCTTGTAGGAGGTGGGACTTGTCTAGAATACCTTGTGCTCATGCTGTGTCATGCATCAACAAAATAGGCCATGATTCATACACATATTGTAAGACCCCAACTTTTATGAATAAAGATTTAATTTTCTTTATATATTATTTCGAAATAGTAAGGTGTTGATTTGATAAATATGAAAGTTATGGGTGAAATGTGCAAATATTTTTAAAATGAGCAAGTGGTTATAAAATATTCTTGTTGTCGGGGAATATTCGTTTGGTCGTGGAATATTCTTGTTGTCGGGGAATATTCGTACGACGGCGCAGCTATTTGTGGGCCCCCACAACGGAATAACTGTCGGATATAGAAAGCGACAGAAATAACTTTTTTTACAAGATAACGGCGTAGTTGTTACCGTTAGTACTGTTGAAATACCCGGTGGTTAAAATACAGTACGCGGTGGTGCGCAGTAGCACACGGTATTGCACAGTATTTCGAATTATTGAGTCTTACGTGAGAAGGAACCTACTCAATTATTGTTACAGTATTTACTGTTCAATATTTTATATTATTGACTCAATAATTGCTACGTTGATATTTTATATTATTGACTCAATAATTGCTGCATTGATATTTTATTGACTCAATAATTGCTACGTTGCTATTTTTTTTATGATTGATTCAATAATGGCTACAGTTGATATTTTGTAGTATTGATTCAATAATTGGCGTTGCACAGTATTTCACGTTATCAACTCAATAATTCATATTATTTGAATAATATTATTAGATAGCATTATTGACAATGTCTAAGAAAGTTCTGTCTAGGAGGGGTTATTTAATTGCGCGCCAGTAAGGAGAAGTCCTTATCGGAAGGCCCCCTCTGTCCTGGGAACGACCTGGTTGTTAATATTGTAGTTCTATAATATTATTTGTGAATAATTAATTATTGATTTATATGATAAGGAAATATTTATTTTGTGGATATTAAAGAAGGAATTAGTGCTGATGTGTTTTTATCAGTATTTTGGTGTGGAAAATCATCTGTTTATGGATTTCGGATAATTTATGTTTGGAATTTGGAAAAACTTTCTTCTGCAAAGTTGTAGAGAATTAAATTTCCTATAGAAGGACATAGAATTTGTATTTTTCTGACAAAGGGGCTATTTATTATGAATTATTGAAGTTTTGGAAAATAAATATATTATTTAATGGGTGGGACCCACTTTTGGTTGAAACAAAATGGCTGATGGCTTTTGGAACAGCCGGCGGCTAAGAAAAAAATAATAATATTTTATTATTTTAGTCTCCTTTGGCATCCTAAGCTTTTCCTATAAATAGGGTGCTTAGGTTAGAATTGAAAATCACACCAGAATTCGAAGTTTTCTCTCTCTATAATATCGAGCGTATTTTTGTGAGTATTTCAATACTTTGAGTATTACTATTCAGTACAAGCTTTCGTCGGTATTATATCCGATATTCCAGTCAGAGATATTGTTCTTTTGAGGTAAGGGATGTTATTTTCTTTCGTAAATGATATTATTCTTTTCAATATCATTATACAGAAATATTGTCATGGATTTTATGTTAAAATTCTTACTTTTTCCGTCAGGGTTACTATTCACGTATACGGCACTATTCACGTATACGGCACTATTCACGGAAAAATTAAATTTTCTTCTATTTGTCCAAATTGCTTGTTAAGGTTACTATCTTTGATTGTATCCAAGTTTTGAGCTCTATTCTTGAATTTTGCTCCATAATTGATTATTACGAGGTATTTTTGAATTGGATATACTGAAATACGAATCCTTAGTCTTTGTCTTTTATCTCACTGGATTCATTTTTTTTTAAATATTTTTCATCATCCTCAGTCCTAAAAGATGAATGATTACTTGATGAATATCTTTGGCCTGTAGTGCAAAGATGAATATTTGATGAGATGAATATTGATTGATGTTACAGGGATAAAATATTGATGATGAACGGTTATTTTCGCTGCGAATATTGATCTAAAACATGTTATCAATAATATTTTATCTGAACTGTTGAAGGCTAACGATAATTTATTTTTTATTATCTTAGTCATAATATTCTTTACTGGGCTAGTTGAGCTCACCCTTTTCATCTGTTGTCCTCTTCAGGAAATGAGAATGTTGCGGGGACTAGTCGGGGGACAGAGTGATGGTCCGAGTTAGAGCAGTAGTAGTCCTCACTATTTCTGATAAATAGTGTGATAATAATTGTAATGAGGACTTAGTTTGAATCTTAATATTTTCTACATATTTGTACTGAGACTCACAGTTGTGTGGTCGTATTTTGCACGACCGTATGATATAAAGTTTGTATTTGAATTCTGTACCATGTATTTGGCGACTCAGAATGGGTTGGGTTGAATGGACCTATTCTGGGGGCGTCACACATATGTACATGACTGTTATACCAAGGACATATATCTAAGAGTTTACAGTCACAACATTGAGCCTATAATGCACAGATCTGAGTGGGATCCAACTGGGGTTGAGCCACCTTTGCCACCAATTAAACATACTCCTCTAGGTAGGCCTAAAGTTGTTAGGAGAAAAGATAATGATATTCCAGAATCAAGCCCAGAAGGTACAAGTTTGAAGAGAAAAGGAACATCATTGAGATGTGGCTTTTGCAAGGAATGGGGTCACAATTCAAGAAGGTGTCCTCAAGTAAGTTAAGTGTGTGTTTCTATTTGTGTATGTTGAAATGTGGAACATCATTAGTGTATGTTAAGTTTAATACATTTCTGTTTGTCTGTTTTCAGAAACTCAACAAGGAGCCAGATGTGAATGAATATTCTTCCCATGCTCAACCTCCTCCAAAGGCTAAGAGAGCCAGGGAGGTTCAAAAGACTTCAACAGCTGCAACACAAGAGTCTACACAAGAGGGTCCAACACAAGAAGCTCCAACACAAGAGGCTCCAACACAAGAGTCTACACAAACATTGAATGTTGATCAAGAGCAAGTAAAAGGTTCTACAAAGTGGCAAGAGAGAATCCATTCTGAGGGTAGCCAAAGCAAGGTGTCAGGTGAGGGCATGCTGCCCAAAGACTACACATGGAAGGGGAAACATGTTACAACACTAAGAGACCTAGAAACTGCAGCAAGATCCAAATTAAAGAGAGAAGATCCAGTTTAAGAAACCAAACAGTGGAGGGCCTGCTACAGATAACTAGTTTTGGAATGGGAGTTTTGGCATCATTTTGTTAGTTTTTGGGTACATAGATTTGCAGTGTTATTGACTGCATTTGATGTATATGATGCTTAGTATATGATGCTTTTTGTTAATAGGCATCTTAAGTTAATTGTTTTGAATTGCAGCTCCTTTGGGACACGTACTGATCATTAAATACTTAATTGAATGGCCTCTGTTTTTAATTGTCTCTGTTTGGAATTGCCTCTGTTTTTTGTTCATTGAATGGCAATAGCATATATGGTTTGTGCATGAATGCAAGGCTTGTTGCAGTATGACAGTAAATTGGTGTGCCTCTGTTTTTTGTTGATTGAATGGCAATAGCAGTATGATAGTAAATTGGTATGGTTTTTTTGTTCATTGAATGGCAATAGCATACTTGTTGCAGCAGATATACTTACACTATTTTACTATCAACCAACTAGCACACCAACTGTCAGACCACATACTCTTGGACACCATACTAATTTACTGTCAACTTGCACATCAACCATGAATTTTACTGTCAACTAGCACACCATCCATTCACACATGAAAACTTCAGCATCTTCATTCACACATGCACAAAAATATAATTTAAAGCTTACACCATCTTCATTCAAATAAAGTGTCCATAAATTACAACCAAAAACTTCCCAGAGTACAACCAATACATACATGATTTCAGCATTACTATCTAGAACATGAAATAGAAATTACAATCCCAGAGTACTACCAATACATTGCCTAGAAAATTATTTGTAGGGAATTTCAGCCTTTGATGAGATGAACATGAAATAGGAAATCACAACCCAAGTTGCAATCAACAGACCCTTTGCAAACCTTGCCCTAATTCTGCACTCCTTCAGTTCATCTTTCAGAGTTTTGATTTCAGCATCCAAATTCTCTAATCTTCTAATTAATCCAGGTATTACTTCCCTAGAACGTTCACACATTGGCGGATCAACCCAGAAGAAGAAATTACAACCACCGTGCCCATCTGCACACCAATCTGGACAACCAAGGAATCTTCTACCGACATTGTTTGAGCTTCTCCAAGCCGTCTTCATCACTGATTTCTTCATGCACCAGCAATTACGATCCATGAACCCTAATTTTCCTTGATTTTCTTGCTCGAATTTCTTGGATTTACTTCCCTAATCGAGCTGCACGAATGCTACTGAATCACTGAGCTTTAGTCGTTTGTTCCAGATCGGGTAGTAGAAGAAGATCTGGAAAAGACTTAAATACCCCTTTAGAATTTAATTTTTTGCCACAGCCGGTCACTTTGGACCAGTTAAGTGACGAAAAATGTATTTTTTGTTACGTAAATTGAAGTTTGGAGTGTATTTAAATACCTTTTTAAATTTAGGGTTCAAAAGTCAAAAATCTGTAAAGTTTAGGATATAATTTGTCCTTTAGTCATTAAATGTTGATGGTCAATCTAACAAACAAACCGTGTCTACTATCTGACCATCTCTTTCACTTCATTTGTCATCTACAACAAAATGGACCCATGCCGGCGTCTATGAATATGTTTCATTTATACATGAATACGCTGCATTTATTTGCAGTGAACATTTGATTTTTTGGGCCTCAAATTTTCTCGTATAGTTGAGGTTTCGTCCTCCACCAACCATATTACTGTATCAATATGTACATACAAAGTTTTGTAGACATTAATATATAATATAATTCATACTCCTATATATTCTGTATTGTTCCCTCTCTTCATGACAAGACTGAGACTGACCATTTTTGTTGGCTCCTCTTAGCAACATTAACCCACTCTTTTTTGGATAAAAGCCCGTCTCCGTCTCAAATTTTCGAGCACAGAAAACATCGGTAATACTCTCTCTGTCCCGTTATAATGGTCAATAGATTTCGAGATTATGATCATAATAAACTACGAATAATATATTATTAATTTCAGGTTTTAGAATTTAAACATTTTTATATAAATATTTTTAATTATTTATTTTAAAAATAATCAATTTCACCACTAAAATCAAACTAAAATGTTTATTATATATGGGACGGGAAAGTATTCAATACCTGCTAGACTGACAACTATCCACTGAGATTGATGTATAAAATAGTTCAATGGAGATATATTGATTTTTTAACCTTGGATGTGTGCTTTCAATTCAAATAAAAAAGATTTAGGTGATTCCACACATAACATATTATAATATACCGAGAGGAGGAGGATAGGTTGTTAGGCTTTGAGTGTTACGTATATAAAAAATATTGACATATGAAATACATGAATATGTATAAATTAAAGAGAAATCCAGACATAACCATTTAGCCCTGGTCCCTGGAATCAAATCCTTGTTATGATTCCACTTTTATGGAGTACCTATTTTGAATGAATTAGTCTCATGAAAATTGGACATGGAAATTGGACATTTTTAATTTTATTTTATTTTTATTATTTTGGTTTTTGTTGTGACTCCTAAAAAATGTATAGTATTTATTCTAACTGGATTTTTTTTTAAAAAAAAATGTTTTAGGTGTAATTTGGATACATATATAAGAACAGTGTTGTACAGTCTGTATAACACTGTTCTTGTATATGTATCCAAATTACACCTAAAACATTTTTTTTAAAAAAAATTCCAGTTAGAATAAATACTATACATTTTTTAGGAGTCACAACAAAAATCAAAAAAATAAAAAAAATAAATTAAAAATGTCCAATTTTCATGTCCCATTTTATAGTCCCCGTATAAGGACTCATTTTGAATCACTTACTTTTAGAAGAGATTGAGATTGAGATGAGATGATGACAAACTACTTTTCATATTCGTTTGATGATTGCATGTGCCACTGATTCGTTTGGTTTGGAAATTACGTCATGCAGTTGCAGAAACTCAACAAATCTTCAACCGTCTTCTATTGCTACTATATATATATATACTCCATTAATATTGGTAAATTAATTTATTTTATTACGTAGTAATTTATTTTATTTTTTAAAAGTTTTAAATTGATGTGCATGATTCATTTAATTTTTCTAAAAATAAATGTCATAATTTACATGGTTCATAATAATATGGACCAAAATTAAATAAATTTGTACTATTAAATTTAAAAGTTTTTAAAATAAATTTTTATTTTGGAGTGAATGCAATATTTGGATACACTTGCTTTATTATAATAGAAGAGAGACAAAAATTTAAAGAGAAAGTGAGTACGTAAGACTGACTGGCCATGCACGTTCGTTATCTTACACCTTCACGTGTCCCCTTGATACTACTACGTACTTTATCCTATCATAACACCCCTTTCTCCCTTTGGCCTTTACACATTCAAATGAAGGACCCGAAACCCATCCCCCCATCCCGTGAATCACATACCCCATGCATGCATGTGACGCAAGTCAGATACTGTTTTTCCTCTCATATATTTTTTTTCACCCACCAAAAACTAGCATGGCCACCACCATTTCACGCACTAGAGTGTCCAAAATGTCACGTTCAATCTCTATTACTAGTATTCCATCACCTTCCTCTTCAAATGCCACTGCTGCTGCTGATCTTTCTCTTCCACTACTACCCATTAAATCTTTCTCTACCACCGCATCAATGTCTTCCAGAGCCCGACAATCCGCTGACGGGAAGCTTCGAATTCTCGCATACAATGTGTCAATCAGTTGCCGCCCAAACATTTGATCATTAACCCATGGCTTCAAATTCATACAAGGTCTCAAAATTTCGGCCAAAACTTCATCCACAACGTCGAACACTAACTTCTCTTTGGGATGGGAAAACCCGAGGTTATGAAATAACGAGGGATCAAGAGGGTGGGAAGGAGAGTACCATTTGGTGGTGAAGGACACGGGCGTAAATTCATGAATGCCCGTACATTCTAATATTTTTGAAATGTACTGATCAACTTCTTCTTCTTCTGCTGATTACGGTGGTTGAGGTACCACCGTTAGAATTGATGTCGGTGGTCACTGCTATTTGCTTCTTGTTTGTACGACCGACTGTTTTTTGATAAAAGAGTATCACCAAATACCTTTGACGACGCATCATACTGCTTTCTCTTCTCCTACCAAAACATATCCACAATATTGATATAATTAAATTGAGTAGAAGAAAATAAAATAAATAAAGGACAGTTGATAATTAATAATGTGCTCCGTAAAAATTGAACAAGCTTCATTTATTCATTCTACAGTGGAATTCAATACATATTAACAAGATTTATATTTAACAAAAATTGAACAAGCTTCATATATTCATTCTACAGTACTGGAATTCAATACATATTTATATATACCTGTTGTTGAGGCCGTAACCTTGCGGCCGGAGGAGGGGAAGGGTCTTTTTTGACCGAATTAAGAATTGTGGAGACATTTGACAGCGGAGTTTGCTTGCATTTCTTCTTCCTCCGAAAGATGGTTTGCATTTGCTCTGGTACTGGATGTTGCTGACGTCGATGACCGATCAAATGACTCTTCTTTCTTGCTCCGAACGGAAGGCTTTTTCAGCCGCGCACCGTATAGCTTCCCGCTATCAACTTTATTGCACTTTTGACTTGAGCTTTGCCGTGTCATGATCTGTTGTTGCTCTTCTTTCAGCGGTGTAGATTGAGCCTTACCCTTAGGCTTTGACGACGTCGCAACTGTTGCACTTTCGGATAATTCATGAGCTGTTTCATGAGTAAACGGGGATAATGGTGATGCTGAGAGCTTCGGGGAATGAGAGGTTTTATTCTTAATCTCCAAGAATTTGAGACCTGGAGAGCAAGAATTAGGTGCGGTGAATTGATCACGATCATGATAATCTCCATTAATATTTGATATTAATGGTGGTTTCTTTGATTTGAGTAGAACAACATGCTGATCTCTTCTTTGCTCTGATCTATTATTCTCGACCGTGTTTGTAATATCTCGACCGACTCTTCTGCTAACATTTTCTTTAAATTGCTTGACAATCTGTTTTGCATAGTGACCGGGGCTCATAATTTCATCTCCTTTACTTCTATCTTCTGCTGCTGCTGCAATCTTAGTGGTCATAAATTTTGAGAACTCGAATTCCTGACTAGTAGCTAATTCATCATTGTTGTTTTCCTTGTTGATCTGGAGAGAAAGCCTTTGATCAACAACATCTGATCTTCTGGCTGATGATGTTCTTGGTGTATTTGGTAACGAACGGCTTCCCGTCATGACATCATCATTTTTAGGTTTTTTTCTAGGAGTTTGTACTTGTCGATGTTGTAATTGTGATTTTGATGATGAAAGATTTGAGACGGATGATGATGAAGAAGGGCGGGGAGAGGAGGTTTCAGGAAGATGATCGAGACCCATTAACCTAGCTACTAATGTTGGAGTAGTCCCTGCCGGAGAATTAGAGCTGCTGCTGCTTCTATATACACATTCAGATGAAGATATATCATGAAGATCTGTCGTTCTTCTTGATGATCTTGTATGGCCACTTGTCTTGATTTGAATGCCACCCATCTGGATAAAATTTTCAAAATGTCTCGTCAGAATAAGACTAATTAATTACTCAAAGATCTATCTTTATCATGGATCATAATGACTCACTTTACAAACCAAGAATAATTAGTAGTTTTAATATTTTTTTATGAGACAACTATAGAATATATCATAAAAAAATATATACGAAAGACCAAAAAAAATTATTGTAGTGTAGAGTAGTAATAAATAAACTTGATAACTTACTGGAATTTTAAAAGTATCTTGTTGTTTCATGGTTGAATCAGATGATATTGAAGTAGGAGCTCCCATGAAGCTGCAGGTATCCTCCATCTCCAAGCTGTTCCTTGGTGCTTCAACCCCTGCCATCATAAATTAATTAAGAATTAACCTCCATTAATTAATCCCAAGAATTTCAATTACATATATAGCTATATATATATATATATAGAGAGAGAGAGAGAGAGAGGTGACCTTTGAGATGAATGGGACGTGGTTGTAATTGTGGGAGGAAAAAGTCATCAGGTGGGTTGAAAGAGGAGGAGGAAGAGGGGGGATGCAAAGTAGGAAAGTGACAATTATATTGATGTAAATCAAATAGTTGAAAGATGGCATTCATGCACCCAGAAAAAGATGTACTGCTAGTACTAGTACTGCTGCTGCTACTGTCTCTGAGCTCTCCTCGTGAGGAGGATGTTTTACCTGACGATCTACTACTACTCCTCTTACTGCCCAAATGATACAGCCATTCTTTCCCCATAACTGCTGCTGGCTGCTGGCTGCTGGCTGCTGGCTGCTGATATAAATAACAAGGTGGCCGGTGGTAGAAAGCTGCTTCAATTCATGAGTTTCTAACAGATGGAATAAGATCAGAACAAAAATGACGCGTACGGTGGTGCGACTCCAATTTAATTCACTCTATTAGACAACTCTAGACTAGACTATATATATAGTAGTAGTATATATATATATATATATATATATATATATATATATATATATATATATAAGGTAATGAGATTAATTAATAAGGATGCGGAAAAAGCGGATCCATTTTACTCAACGGCTTAAAAGTTTTGGTTGGAATTGAAGTTCTAGTAATAGTAGCGGGTAGTGACAAATGGGATGTGTGAAGTTATATGAAGAAAAACAATGCTACTATCACATATAAAAAATGTTCATATAATATTTACGTACATACATATAAATTGTGGGTTCTGACTTATATGTGAAGCCTACAAATATGTATGTGTGTATGTGAGCATTATGCGACTATTTTTTATGCTGACGGAAGAGAAAGAGCACATTTTAAATCTGGATCATAAAATAGAGAGTCTCCATTTACTTGAAATGGAAAGAATTCTAGTCCTTTTATATGATAGTAGCATTATTTTATAAAGATCTGGAAGATGAAGTGACGATCATAGGATAGGATATGAGTATCCGATTCTACACTGCCTCTTCCCTTCTCTCACTCGCTCCAAGGTTTAGTACCAGAAGAAGATGAGATATTCAACCAACTCTTAGAACATCTCTAACTGTAATAGTAAAAAAAACTCTTTAAATTAAAGTTTATTGACATCCGTGATAATTTGAAGAGTATTATTTGATACTTTAATATTTTATATCTCATCAGTCTCTTCAATTAGTATTAACATTTATTTGATAATATTTGAAATAATTAATATTAACATTTATTTTTTAAAATGAGCTTGTATATCAAACCTATCAAACAAAATAAATGGTTTTAGTCTTTTCATATAATTTTGATTCTCCTAAAATAAAATAAATGTTTTGAAGAAGCAAGGTCAATTTATCAGTTCTGAAGATAAAAAATAAGGTTATAGATTTGATGACAAAAGTTAAAAAGACTTTTGGAGATAATTTTTTTTGATGTAATTCAACTATTTGAATACTTTATAAAATAGTTGAAAACGCGGTTGAAAATACTCTTATCTCTCTCTCACTATTTTATTAGGAATTGAAGTAGCATTACATATGACGACCAGATCAGATGTATGATCATATATATGACCAACTCCCTTTCTGTCTTTCTCTCTCTCTTGTTCGGGTAGGGAGGGAAGGAAGATCTAATTAGAGTAATGTTATTATCACATAAAGTAATTCATATAAAATTGAGTGACACTTTAATTTATTGTTAAGTTAAGTGAATTATGTCAACAACAAATTAAAAAGTGTCATCCGAATTTATGTGAATTATTTTATGTAATAATAATATTATTTGATCTAATTAAGGAGGTGGGATGACGAAGCAATCCCAACCGCAATATTAATTACCGTCAGGTATTTAATGCTCTTCACATCTCTAATTCCAATCTCACTCCAACCATGCTCTCTCTCTCTTTTGAACTCGTCTCATCTACCCCAAACTTTTCGCCTTACTCAAAACTCAACTTCATTCATTCTTTCCGTTGCAAATTTGCAATTAAAGTGGTACGCTTTGTTTGACTTGCACAAACTTTAGTTTTAATTTACTTGCAATTAAGAATGTAAAATAAGCAAATGGTTGGTATTCGATTCGTACTCATTAACAAAAAGTTTGATTTGAGCTCGACTTGAAATATAAACAAATTTTAAAGTTCGATAAATTATTCGAACATCCTCAAATTGTAATTTACTACTCTCTCCGTCCCAAAATAACTGTTCAATTTTGATTTTTTTAGTCAAATTGACTATTTTTAAAATTAATAATTAAGCATGTATAAATATATTTTTAATATTATAAAAATTGGTATTAGTAATAAATTGTATGTATTTTTTTTGTTATAACCTCTTCACTTATATTCTGTAAAAATGGTACAAAAAATAGCTTTAAAAAATAGTCAATTTGACTTTAAAAAGTCAAAACTAAGGAGTTATTTTGGGACGGAGGGAGTAATTTTCTATTGATACTCGGATCATCTGACGCCCCCAAAATAGGTTCAATACTCCACCCATTTTGAGTTGTCAAATACACTCAATAAAATTCAAATACAATCTTTCATATCACACGGTCGTGCAAAATACGACCACACAACTGTGAGTGTCAATACAAACATGTAAAAAATATTAACATTCAAACTAAGTTCTCATTACATTTATTATCACAAATAGTGAGGACTTCTACAGCTCTAACTCGGACCATCACTCCATTCCCCGACTAGTACTCGCGATATTCTCATTTTCTGAATAGAACAATGGAAAAAAAAAGGTGAGCTCAACTAGCCCAGTAAAGAATATTATGACTAAGATAATAAAAAATAAATTATCGTTAGCCTTCAATAAATCAGATAAAATATCATGGACAACAAGTTTTAGATCAATATTCGCAGCGAAAATAACAATTCATTAGAAGAGTTAAGTAGAGAATGATGTCTACTATCTTCTTTGATTTAAAAGTCCATCATCAATATTTTATCCCTGTAACATCCATCAAAGTACATCTCGAATCAAATATCCATCTTTGCACTACGGGCCAAAGATATTCATTTGTATCATCAGTTGGTCATGTTCATCTCAACACCTATCTATCTTTGTACTACGGGCCAAAGATATTCATCAGGTAATCATTCATCTTTGCACTACAGGCCAAAGATATTCATCACGTAATTATTCATCTTTGCACTACAGGCTAAAGATATTCAGTTATATCACCATTTAGAACTGAGGATGATGAAAAATAATACGAATAACGGATCCAGTGAGATAAAGGACAGATATTAGATAATTTATCCAGAGTTCAAGAATGAAGATCAAAACCTGGATCCAATCAAAGATGATTTGAAAGAAGAAAAAAAATATTTATTTTTACCGTGAATAGTACCCCGTGAATAGTAACTCGTGAATAGTAACTCATGAATAGTAACTCGACATGAAAAGATAAAAATTTCACAAGAAAGTTCAAACCAATATTCTAGTGAAATAATATTAGATGAAGCGCAAAACTCAAGTAATATCTGATCATTGCAGGAATTATAGAAACAATACCGTAGTAAGTTTAGAGTTAAGAATCTGAAATGAAACAATATACGAAACTGCAATTGGATTTTCACCCGTCAGGCGGTAGTCCGCTCAGACAGATTATTTTCACAATTTAATAACAACTAAATACGAAGAGTTATTCACCCGTCTGGCAGTAGTCCGCTCAGACAGATTATTCCAACAGAATAATAAGGAATGGAATAACAACCCTTACGAGTATTGAAAGAAAATAACTTTCTTCATGAATACGAAAGAAATAATACCCCTTACCTTAAAATTTAGAGACTGCACTAGCGTAATAGCAGAATACTCTTTTTCTTTCTCTCTTATTCTCTCTATACTTTCTCTCTCTATAGCTTTAGTGAATTGACGAGAAATAATGAAGAAATGAGCTTCTATTTATAGGCTCGGCACAGTAAGGGTAAAATAATCTTTTCGCCATAATTTATGACATCATCGCTTACATCATCGATCTATGACATCATTGCTTATCTCATCGCTCCGATGACATCATTGCTTACCTCATCGCTCCGATGACATCATTGTTTGCATCATAAGAGTTCAAATTCAATTTGCACTCTTCCACCTCGTTTAACTTTTATACCATGAATTTACTATAACAATGTTATTACCTCCGTCTCACAATAAGTGCTTTTTTAGGCTTAATATTTTTTTTCAAAATAAGTGATGTGTTAGAATTTCAATACAATTTTTATAATATTTTTTCATATGTGTCCTTATGCAATCAATGATATTTATTGCGTATTTATTGGAAAGTTGAAAGGTTGAAAAAAGAGAAAGAGAGACCAAAAGCAATAAAAAAAATCTCAAACAAAACAAAGAAAATATATTAAGGGTGTTTTTGTCATTTTAATTTCTGTATTGATATGTGTGATTTAAGCTAAAAAAGTACTTATTATGGGACGGAGGTAGTACCATTCTAATCATACTATTATATAATCACATCATACTACTATAATGTAATATTATAACAATATATTTGAATGAATTATTTTATCGAAAAAGATAAAATATCAACTTTCAACAAATGTCACATGTTAAAAATTTCTTCGTTTAAATTCACATTGAATAAATATTTTCTTATCATATATATCAAAAATTAATTATTCACAAATAATATTACAGAACTACAATATTGACAACCAGGTCGTTCCCAAGAAAGAGGGGGCCTTCCGATAAGGATTTATCCTTACTGGCGCGCAATTAAACAACCCTTTTCCTAAACAGAACTTTCTTAGACATTGTCAATAATGCTATCTAATAATATTATTCAAATAATATGAATTATTGATTTGAGAATTTGAAATAATGTGCACTGACAATTATTGAATCAATACTATAAAATAGCAAAGTAGCACTTATTGATATAAAATATTAACGTAGCAAATATTGAACCAATAAAATATTATGCAATTATTGAATCAATAATATAAAATATTGAACAATAATTACTGTAACAATAATTGAGTAAGTGCCTTCTTACGTAAGAATCAATAATTCAAAATACTGTGCAATACCGTGTGCTACTGTGCAACACCACGTATTACTGTATTTTAACTACCGGATATTTCAACAGTACTAACGGTAACAGTTTTGTCGTTATTATATAAAAAAGGTTATTTCTGTCGCTTTCTATATGCGACATTCATTCCGTTGTGGGGTCCATCAATGACTGCGCCGTCGTACGAATATTCTCAGACAACAAAAATATTCCTCGACCAAACGAATATTCTCCGACACAACCAATATTTTATAACCATTTGCTTTTGTGAACTTTGCACATCTTACCCATAACTTATCACATTTATCAAATCAACACCTTACTATTTCAAAATAATATATAAAGAAAATTAAATCTTATTCATAAAATTTGGGGTCTTACAGATCATATTTATTCGAAAAATTCAAATTGTTCGGCTCGATTTGAGATTGTGCTCGACTTGGTACATAAACGAGTCTCAATCAAACCTTATTTTATACTCGATAAATTTTGTGAACCAAATCTGAACAATACAATACTCGGTTCGGCTCGATTAATTTACACCTTTACTTACAATATATTTTAAATTGATATTTTCAATATTTATATAGTATAAGATTTTTACATGATCCTTTTTATATTACAAATTTTAAAAAAATTAATTTCTTTAGATGTTAGTATAAAACTACAGAAATGTAATTAAATTTATTACTACAATTTCATTATCATACCATGAATATACACTAAAATTAAACTTAATAAATTTAATTTACTAAGGGTAAACATAGAGTAAAAAATTATCATTCAAGTCTGCAAATTTAACAAATTAATATTAGTGGTAACTTTTTTTGAGATATAATAAATATTTAGGTTGATAGTATGGTTTAATAAGTCCGGATCTTAAGCTCACCCTTTATTCAACATACCTTGCTCACCCCCCTTTAGCGACGGATCGAGCGACGGTTCGGTCCGTCACTATATATACAACCATCGTTTATATGTTATCCGTCACTAAAAGCTAAAACAACGGTTGTATATATAGCGACGGACCGAACCGTCGTCCGATCCGTAACTAAAAAGGGTAAACAAAGTATATTTAATAAAGGGTGAACTTAAGATCCGGACCGATAATTTAGTATGATATCCTAGCACATAAATGTACATCAATAAATATAGTATCAAAGTAAACAATTTTATTTATATGCAAAACTAAATGTCTCACGTGCTTCGCCCTCAATATATACGCGTGAAGGTGGGTGCTGATTGAGATTACCAAAATTTAACATCCGTACATTAAGCCTTGAGTTAACTATATAATCACATCGAAAAGTTGATTTTTTTAAGTGGAGTGGGTTAACTATTAAATGTCCAGTTTTGACTTTTTTTATTGATAAAATTGTCTATTTTTTAGAAATTAATAATTAAATATATACAAATTCATTTTTAAAATTATAAAAATTTAGAGTTTGAATGAAATAGACCGCACGGTGAAGAGATCGATATCCTTCAGGCGAGCAAAAATTGGGCAAAAGTGTGCATTTAATTTGGGGTCCTTTACAATAATATACAACATTTAGTAAGTAATTACAATAATAGTGCACTCATACAATATTTATACAATTAATACACTTTCTATATTTATTTACAATATTAGTGCAATTAGGATACCTTAATTTATGGAATTAGTATAGGATTCAATTCATAATAATAAGGAAACCTAAAATTAAGGAGAAATAACTGTCATAATTAATAATTCAAATTCAAATATCTTAGATCTAACAACAAAAATAAATTCAAATTCAAAAATAAATTCAAATTCAAATATTCAAAATTTGGCAACGTCATCTTCCTCCTCCCCTTCGTCGGTCATCTTCCTCCTCCCCTTTGCCGGTCATCTTCCTCCTCCCCTTTGCCGGTCATCTTCCTCCTCCCCTTCGCAGGTGAGACCCAATTTCATGTCAAAAAAAAAAATAAGAACACTACATAGGAAAGAGAGAGATAAGAGAGTGATGTGCAATGTAATATTGATAACCAAACCTTCGTACCAAGGTAACCAAACCTTTATATCAAGGTAACCAATCTACCTCCACACCTGCAATATGAATTGGTTACCTTGGTATGAAAGTTTGGCAACCAACTGCATGAAGGTTTGGCTACCAACTGCATTACATTCAAAATTAAGATTCGGTTACCTTGGAATGAAGTGTTGGTTACCTTGGTATGAATAATTAGTAACCAACTGCATGAAGTTTGGTTACCAACTGCATCACATTCAAAATAAAATTAGTAACCTAATAAAACTGAATTGGTTACCTTCATACCAAGGTAACCAACATAGTCATACCAGTATGACTGTTTGGTTACCAACGTATGAGGTTTGGTTACCGGTGGAGTTGGAGAATGGACCGGTGGTGGAGGGGAAGCAACGGGTGGTGGAGGGGCCTCCACCACGGCCAATGGCGGGGCTTCCACCGACGGCCACCTTGGATCTATTTGGGAGAGGAGGAGAAAGGGGGACGGGAGGAGGCGGAGGAAGGGGAGGGAGAGGGGGTGGGGGTGGGGTGGGGGTGGGGTGGGGCGGGGCGGGGCGGGGGCGGGGGCGGGGGCGGGAGGAGGAGAAAGGGGGGGGGGGAGGAGGGGATGGCGGTGGGAGGCGGAGGGAGGGGGTGGGGCGTGGGCGGGGAGAGGAGAAGGGAGGCGGAGGAAGGGGAAGGAGAGGGTGTGGGGCATCCATGGCCGACACTGATGATTTCTCCATTTTTAAGCTTCTCGAAAATATCCATGGCCGACACGGAGAGTGGTGGAGGTGTTATATGGTTTACTTATTAATTACTTAATTTAATAAGTAAATTAATACTAATCCCCTAAATTAAGGAATCCTAATTGCATACTAATTCCCTAAATTAAGGAATCCTATTTGCACTAATATTGTAAATAAATATAATAAGTGTATTAATTATGTAAATATTTTATGAGTGCACTATTGTTGTAATTATTTTAAAAAATGTAATAGAATATGTAATTGTCCCTTTAATTTGGGATGAAGGGAGTATAATTTAACTGAAGATCTTTTTTTTTTATACTAATTCTAAAAGGCCCAATCCATGTTTCTTTTGGGTATAAAAGTGTATTGCGTTGTTTTAATTATCTTCTCTTTTGGGCAGAGGGACACTTATACATCCTCCTCTACAGATTTAGAATTAAATTAGGCCCATAAGGAGTTTAAAGTCACTTCGCCTCCCAAGTCCCAGACAAATTTAAGGTTAGATTTGGGCCCAAGGGAAATATTGAAGAAGCCCTTGAAAGAAGCACGATAGTTTACACGATGAGGCCCATTAGATGATAGGATGCGTATACAACAACTGAATACAAAACGTGTTAGAAAATTAAATGAAGAGAAAAATGGGAGAGAGAGAGAAAGGAGGAGGAGAAGATGGCAAGAAAACAAGAACGGAATGGCCTCTCATCAAACCCAAGACAAATCTCCGAATTACTCGCCTGAAGGATATCGATCTCTTCACTGTACGGTTTATGTCATTTTGATTCTTCAGTCTGCAACACCATAAGACTTTTGAGAAATGTGAATAATTGTCGGGGAATTTTCCATAGTTTTATACTTTGATTGCTTTTACTCTTAAAGGGTTTTGTTTCTGTTATAAGGCACTAATTGCACGATTTTGATATAATCTAATTGATCTACGTCACTAGCATGAACTTCCTTGTTTGATCTGGATGCTTTATTTTAGCCTCTGAAAACGTTTTTGAATGGTAGACTGGTAGTTGGCTCCAAGTTTGTAGATTACACTGGATTGTTTGAGAAAAGGGACAAATTTGACTGCTGTTTATGATTGATTCATAGCTATCCAAGTTAAGAAAAGGTTGATTCACATTTTTCATAACGCGTGGCGATAGACTCCACGGCACACTTGCTTGAGGTGGTCGCCCCGATCGTTTTTAGCAAAGTTATAGGATGCGAGCCTAACTAGAATTGTATCATTTCCCTCATCTTCAAAAGAATTTGTCTTCAAATCTGGCATCTCCCCCTCTTGAAAAGGATTCGTCCCCGATCCTACATCAAAACAAACTAAGTTAGTAACACCACACAAAACATAACCACAAATCTCACCTGAAAAATTAAATGAATAAGCAATATCAGCAACGCAAGCAAGAATTTGAAAAGTTCCAACTACTCCTGGATCAAATATCATTATGCAGAACTCTTCATGTACCACAAACTCCCATTCACGAATTCCCGAATCAAAAATGAATCTTATGATCTTGATCATTCGTAAACAAAACCACGTCAATGATCCTGGGTCAAATGTCAACTTGTGAAACTCATCACGTCGCATAAGCCCATACACCTGAATTCCTACATCTGCAAAACACAACCAACCTTTCTCTTTCCATTGACATTAACAAAGTCAAAATCACATAATAGCACTAATGGAATAAAAGGTCACAATCACAAGTTGAAAATTCAATAGCGTATCGACGATGATCACAAATCCAAGTAATTTCGTATCAAGAGTATTTAACAAAACATACCTGCGAGACAAAGCATCTGCAATAACGTTCTCCTTACCTTGCTTATATCGAATAACATATGGAAACGTCTCGATAAATTCCATTCATCGTGCATGCCTTTTGTTCAACTTGTGCTGACCCTTCAAATATTTCAATGATTCATGATCGGTGTGGATCACAAACTCCTTAGGCCACAAGTAATGTTGCCATGTCTCCAAAGCTCTAACCAAAGCGTACATCTCCTTGTCATAAGTAGGATAGTTCAAAGCTGCCCCACTCAACTTTTTGCTAAAATACGCCACTGGTTTCCCTTCTTGCATCAACACAGTTCCAATCCCTAAACCTGAAGCATCACACTCAATCTCAAAAGTTTTAGCAAAGTTAAGCAAGATAAGTAAATGAGCATTTGTCAATTTATCCTTGATCAAATTAAATGCTTTTTCATGTTCATCACCCCACTTAAAGCCCACACTTTTCTTGATGACCTCGGTTAATGGTGTTGTAATCTCACTGAAATTCCGAACAAAGCGTCGGTAGAAACTTGCGAGTCCATGAAAGCTTTGTACTTGACTTACATTTGTTGGGCTCGACCAATCTCTCTATAGTAGTCATCCACACTCCGACTTCCTTGTTTTAAATTTTGCAAATTACGAATGATCTCCTATTAATAGACTCCACGGCACGCTTGCGTGAGTTGGTCGTCGTCCCGATCGTTTCTAGCAAAGTTGTAGGATGGATTGCTTGCAACACCTTAACCCCTCGCCTATATGTAGACGGTAATCTTGGTACAATTGCTCGAGATCGAAAATCTGCGTCGAATGGACACCAACGACACCTTGACCCCTCACTTATGTTGAAGCGGTAATCTCGGTACAATCGACGATTGATGCGGTAGAAGACGCCACACACAACTATGTATTGTTGTATGATAAGTCAAAGTTGAATCTTAAAGAAAAATTAAGAAAATAACTTAGGAATTCTTCAAAGAACCAAAAGTAGAGAATAACCTCACAAGTATATTGAATAATGAATAATGTCTTGATTACATCAACTTAGACCTCTATTTATACTACTCAAAATAATTCAAATCCTAATATCAATAGTAACAAATTATTCTAATTCTAATAGGAATTCCAAACCAATGTAAAATAGAAATGCCTTCTTTCCATAAACCAATAGAAACTTATTTAGAAAGTAAGTCTTAGCTAATAATAAATCCTAGCTACAATACAAAAATCAAATTTGCAATTGAATCCCACAAAATCAGCTTTCCTTGCCGCATTAGAATCAAACTGAAATTCCGTGTGATTTGATGATGATTGTCGTGTGAATCCAAGCTCCAATTGGAAAAGGCTGCTAATGTAAGCTAATATGATAATGGCCTAATAGAAATCTGTGTAATTGAATAAGCCATGTATAAGCTTGATGCTTTTAAGGTAATACTTGAGCCATGAATGTATTATTGCTGCCCACATTTGATGGCCCACGCGAATGTAATATATTTAGCTTTCAATTGCATGTGCTGATTAGAATTGGCCAACTGGGTCAACCCCATAATGCTTGAATTGAACCCCATTTTAAGCATCCTTGAATAAATTTCAACCCAATTATTTAGAATCATTCGATAAATCTGGAACTTGAATTGAGTTATTAATGTTTGATGCGAGCTCGATCAGAATTGTATCATTTCACTCCTCTTCAAAAGGATTTGTCCTCAAATCTGGCATCTCCTCTCGAAAAGAATATGTCCACAAAACTGATCCTACATAAAAACAAACCAAGTTTGTAACACCAAACAAATTATAACCACAAATTTCACCTGACAAATTAAATGAATAAGTAATATCAGCAACGCAAGCAAGAATTTGAAAAGTTTCATCTCTTCCTGGATCAAATATCAGTATGCAGAACTCTTCATGTGGTAAATCCACCCATTTATGAATTCCTGGATCAAAAATCATCACGTAGAACTCAGGTGATACCAAATGATAGACTCCACGACACACTTGCGCGAGGTGGTCGTCGCCCCGATCGTTTCTAGCAAAGTTGTAGGATGAATTGCTTGCAACACTTTAATCCCTCGCCTTATATGTAGACGGTAATCTTGGTACAATTGTTCGTGCTCGGAAATCTGCGTTGTGGACACCGATACCTTGACCCCTCGCTTATATTGAAGCGGTAATCTCGGTACAATCGGCGATTGATGCGGTAGAAGACGTCACACACAACTATGTATTGTTGTATGATAAGTCAAAGTTGAATTTTAAAGAAAAACTAAGAAAATAACTTAGGAATTCTTCAAAGAACCAAAAGTAGAGAATAACCTCAAGTATATTAATAATGAATAATGTTTTGATTACATCAACTTGGACCTCTATTTATACTACTCAAAATAATCCATATCCTAATAACAATAGTAACAAATTATTCTAATTCTAATAGGAATTCCAAACCAATGTAGAATAGAAATGCCTTGTTTCCTTAAACCAATAGAAACTTATATAGAAAGTAAATCTTAGCTAATAATAAATCCTAGCTACAATCCAAAAATCAAATTTGCAATTGAATCCCATAAAATCCGCTTTCCTTGCCGCGTTAGAATCAAACTGAAATTCCGTGTGATTTGATGATGATTTCCTGTGAGAATCCAAGCTCCAATTGGAAAAGGCTGCTAATGTAAGCTAATATGATAATGGCCTAATAGAAATCTGTGTAATTGAATAAGCCATGTATAAGCTTGATGCTTTTGAGGTAATACTTGAGCCATGAATGTATTATAGCTGCCAACATTTGATGGCCCACGCGAATGTAATATATTTAGCTTTCAATTGCATGTGCTGATTAGAATTGGCCAACTGGGTCAACCCCATAATGCTTGAATTGAACCCCATTTTAAGCATCCTTGAATAAATTTAAACCCAATTATTTAGAATCATTTGTTAAATCTTTGGAACTTGAATTGAGTTATTAATGTTTGATGCGAGCTCGATCAGAATTGTATCATTTCACTCCTCTTCAAAAGGATTTGTCCTCAAATCTGGCATCTCCTCCTCTCGAAAAGAATATGTCCACAAAACTGATCCTACATAAAAACAAACCAAGTTAGTAACACCAAACAAATTATAACCACAAATTTCACCTGACAAATTAAATGAATAAGCAATATCAGCAACGCAACCAAGAATTTGAAAAGTTTCATCTCCTCCTGGATCAAATATCAGTATATAGAACTCTTCATGTGGTATATCCACCCATTTATGAATTCCTGGATCAAAAATATCACGTAGAACTCAGGTGATACCAAATGATAGACTCCACGGCACGCTTGCGTGAGGTGGTTGTCGTCCTGATCGTTTCTAGCAAAGTTGTAGGATGGATTGCTTGAAACACCTTAACCCCTCGCCTATATGTAGACGGTAATCTTGGTACAATTGCTCGCACTCGAAAATCTGCGTTGAATGGACACCAACGACACCTTTACCCCTCACTTATAGTGAAGCGGTAATCTCTTTACAATCGACGATTGATGCGGTAGAAGACGCCACACACAACTATGTATTATTGTATGATAAGTCAAAGTTGAATATTAAAGAAAAACTAAGAAAATAACTTAGGAATTCTTCAAAGAACCAAAAGTAGAGAATAACCTCACAAGTATATTGAATAATGAATAATGTCTTGATTACATCAACTTGGACCTTTATTTATACTACTCAAAATAATCCAAATCCTAATAACAATAGTAACAAATTATTCTAATTCTAATAGGAATTCCAAACCAATGTAGAATAGAAATCCCTTGTTTCCATAAACCAATAGAAATTTATTTAGAAAGTAAATCTTAGCTAATAATAAATCCTAGCTACAATCCAAAAATCAAATTTGCAATTGAATCCCATTTTAAGCATCCTTGAATAAATTTCAACCCAATTATTTAGAATCATTCGATAAATCTCTGGAACTTGAATTGAGTTATTAATGTTTGATGCGAGCTCGATTAGAATTGTATCACGTGGGATAATATATTTTTGGTCAGACAAGATGATATGCAAATTGTTAGTTGGATGAACTGATAGACAAGTAATGCCAGGGATATTAATACAGATTGTTTTTCTAAGATGTGGTAGCGTAAAGATAACCATTTGGTAAACAACAAGGAAATTCGTTGAAACTGAACTTCTTTGGTACATATATTATTTCATTGGCGAGGGATGATTTTTCATAAACTCATTGTGTTATCAAGATGGGAAAAAGACCAAAACTACTTGCCAACTCAAATAATGAACAGACATGGTGGCCGATTATTAATTGCAAAGATGACTTCTTTAGCTGTTCCAGATGTTAAAGTTTTATTTTCAGTTATTCAAATTATCTCCTCTAATTTATGACTAAATAGGATAGCAAAATTTTAGTCGATGGATAATTTTGGTTGGTAACAGTTAAATAATCGCAATCCTTAAGCTATCTAACTTTACTCTTTTTGGGTTTTTCTGTTAGTAATGGTGCCTACTTTGTTTAAGGTTTTCAGGTGCAGAATCTTTTTACATCTGCTCAATCAAAGGCATTTGTCAGAGCTGCAGAGTCGATTGGTTTTGTTCACCAAGGAAGCCTTGGCCCCACTAAAGGCGAAGCTTATAGAGACAATGATCGAATTTCTGTTAATGATCCTGTTCTTGCAGATGCGATATGGGAATCTGGACTTGACAAATTATTCTCTGATTTTAAGATTCGAGGCAAAGTTGCTGTTGGCTTAAATCCAAATATTAGATTTTACAGGTCAGTTAGATGTACCCGTCTTGGTTTGTACTGCAAACTTCAAGAATTTTATTATACAAATCTTGACTTAATTGCTTCTTCAGTGCGACTGAAATTATTATCTGCTCTAAGCCTCCAATGCACCTTGAAAATTTTGTTTCACTTCAGGTACAATGTTGGTCAGCGATTTGGACGACACATTGATGAAAGTGCTGATCTTGGAGATGGGAAGCGCACATATTACACTTTGTTGATTTATCTTAGTGGTGTTGGATCCAAATCCAAATTGAATTCTAAAAACGAGTCGAAAAACACTCAAGACTCTTTCTGTGAGCCTCTAGTTGGAGGAGAGACTGTCTTTTATGGTCCAAGAAATAATCTTGTGGCTGAGGTGAACCTCCATTCTTCTATTTGTTTTCCCTATCAGTCATATATGTACCTTTGTATTTCTGTTTCTAGGATTCACATTCTCTCTCTCTCTCTCTCTCTCTCTCTCTCTCTCTCTCTCTCTCTCTCTCTCTCTCTCTCACACACACACACACACACACACACGACACACACACACACACACACGACACACTCTGTCTTGTTTCTTACAATATTTTCAGCCATATTATCTTTTCCCCCCTCTCTCCGCTCTCTCTCTCTCCCCCCAATAGATCTGCATTCTTATAGGTTTACAGTAAGTTGCATTGTGTAGATTAAGCAGTGTTCACTGACACAAATGATTTGATTTCTGTAGGTTTCTCCTACTGAAGGGATGGCTCTGCTTCACATTCATGGGGCCATGTGTATGCTGCATGAAGCACGGAACGTTACCAAGGGTGTCAAGTATGTCTTACGGTCAGATGTAGCTTTTGCTTGATGTGTGTCAGCAGCTGTATGAATTTTGGTAAGTCTACATCCCATTATCACTTTAAACTTCCATAAATTTCCAGTTGCCTCTCATATGTGACTCTTATTTCATCCCTGAGTTGCTGCTTCTTTTGGCCATGGTCTTTCTGGCTGATCGATCACCATTATCATCCATTTTGTACTTATAACTATTTGGGAAAATACGGTGAAAATTCGTAATTTGGGAGTTGTTCTGATGGCAGTGGTAATTCTAGAGTATTGAATTGAAAAGGAAATTATATTTTGATAAGAAGTCCAGTTTATTTTTATCTTGAAAAACAAAAGCATGTGTTGAAATGATATTTGAATGGCACCTCAAAGAATATTAATTAAGTACATTACATTTGAAAGTAGCAATTAAACCTAAGTGAGAGAATGTGTTCACTTTAATGATGTATTGCAAGTTTATTCAAAAATTTAACTTCCCCTGACCCACTAAATTTTTTGGTGTAAACATCTTCCTGACCCCCCTCCCCACACAAGAAGGGTTGTTTTGTGGGCTTCGTGAGCGATGCTCCTGTTACGAAGCATAGCTTGTTCTTGTACTCTTGCTATGCCAGCCTGAAGTGGCACTCTAGATGGATGACCAGGCTTAGTTTTGCAATTGCTACTGTAATGACCCGAGAAATCGGATAGACTTATAACTTAAGTTTAAAGAAATATTATTTAATAAAATAAATTTTATTATTAATATTATGTATTATGTGTTTATTAGTCATTCTATAACTAGGATGATCATAAAACGTTAGGATTTTGGCTATGTGCTAGAATAAATGTGCAAGAATTTTGAAGACGAAAATAAAAATTTTACGAAAAAAGACGAAATAGGCATTATTCATCTGATGAAACCTAAGGGTTAAACCCTAAGGGTTTGAATAACCTAAGTCTTTTAGAGAGATTGGTATGTCTTAATAACATTCCGTTTCAATATCTGCCGATAATATGTCGTGAAAAGTCATATTAGCCAATGAAAGTTTTTCTCAAAAAACGTGCAGAAATTGGACAATAAAAACGACGAAAAATATCTTTACCGACTTTTTGATCGTTTAACTATATTTTGGGAAAATGTCGCTGAAAACACTATTTACAAAAAAATATTTTTCTGCTTTTAGATTTTTCGAAGAGCGTGCTAATGTTAGAATGATGAGGAAAGACGGAATGTCCAATAAAATTTGAAAAACGATAAACGCAATTTTTTCATTGTGTATTGAATTTAAGAAGATTAAAGAAAAGAATATTAGTATAATATGAATTATTATACAAGAATAATATTAATAATGAATCGAGTATAATATGAATTATTATACGAAAATAATACGAGTATAAATACGAATTATTATACAAGTATAATACAAAAATAATACGGAATATAATACGCGTATAATACGAAAATTATACGGCATAAATACGAAAAGTCAAAGTCAAAAAGTCAAGTCAATAAAAGTGGCTAGCTTTTGCACTTTCCCACCATTTAACCATTGGTGGGTTAATAATTAACCATGGTTAATTAGGTGGGGTTAGGTTAAGGAATGTGTGGCCAAAAATGAGGTGTGAATAGTAAATAGTGACTTAAAAGTTAAATATGTGGCGGATGATGAGGGGATGGTTTGTAAGATTTGAAACCTAAGAGTGTTAACTAATCAAGACCCTAAGTTAAGTGACTAATTTGCAAGGAAAGCAAAGTTATTTTAATGACCAAAGTGCCCTAGCCTTGGTTTTTCTATAAAAGTCGATCCATTTCTCTTCAAAGTGTTGGTTTATTTCACCAACACTTTGAAGAGCAAAGGCAAAACATAGAGAGAGAGAGAGGGAATTTTTGGATGGAAGAAGGAAGAAAAGGAAGAAGAAAAGCTAGCAATCTTGCAAGTTTAATCAATAAAGAAGAAGAAAAATGGAGATAGATAATACCAAAACCTAGTTTTAATCCATTTTTCTTTAAGTTTCATATGTAAAAATACATAGCTTAATGATTATGGAAGTAAAGATGGTAGAAAATGAAAATGAATATGGTTTAACCATAGTTGTCACGGCGCCATGGCGAGTCATGGCGGTAGCCGACTGCCTGGACGCCTAGGCGACAAGACGACCGCCATGACGGTCGCCATGGCGTCCGTATGACGACAAGTCGTTTACAATGTGCAACTTATATATTATTTATTTTATTTAACAAGTATATTAGCATTAAAATTTCATATACATTAAAACTCAAAAAATAACACTATGGAATAACATCAAATATATTTTTAAATCTCATTGATAGTGTTATATAATATATATAGTGTATTATTAATTAATAATTATGTGTATATAGTATTTATTTTTAAATTATTTCATGCAACTATCCTACATATTAAATATATTTATATTTTAAAATTAAAATATACATAGTATTTATTTTTAGTTAATATCATAGTTATTTTTTATGTATTTATTTCATTATCATTAAAATTATTTTTTAGTATTTATTTTATTTATTTTATTTTTGTTTATTTAAATATATGTATATAATATTATTTTATTTTATTTTATTTTTATATTATCATAATTATTTAATTAATAACTATAGAAATTTTACATAAATTTATTTATTTTTAACATATATGATATATATTAAATATAATATTTTTTAATTTTTAATTTTTAATTTTAATTTTATTATATATATATAAATTTATACACATATAAATATATATATATATATAATAAATAATAAACCCTAAATATTTTATTTTTATTTTTATTATATATATATATATATAAATTTATACATATATAAATTTATTTATATATAGAGACCCAGCAGCAAAGCAAAAGGGCTAATAAAACAAAATTCTCATGCTTATGTTTTCTTCCTTATACTATATACTATATACTATATACAGACCCAGCAGCAAAGCAAAAAGATGAGAAGGTTGCGATGATGAAGTCGAGAAGATGAGAAGGTTGCGATGATGAAGTCGAGCAGATGATGAAGTCGAGAAAGTCGCGATGAAGAGTCGCAACTCGCGAGTCGTCGAAGGCTGAAGACTGAAGGTCGCGATGTGAAGATTGAAGAGTCGGCTTGCGATGAAGGTCGCGATGAAGATCGATTGCGATGAAGGTCGCGAGTCGTCGAAGTCGGCAAAGCGAAGGTCGCGAGTCGTCGAAGTCTGCAGATCGAAGGTCGCTGTGACACTCCCAAATCCGGGTATTTCATTTGCACATGATTTGGTGCTCACTATCTAAATAAAACATACAACTACTGCCCAATAATAAGGAATGCAAAATAAATTACAACCTTATAAATAAATAAAAAATCTTCCTTAAAAGGATTACAACTTTAATCAAAATATCCCAAGTTTAATCTAACCTTAATATCAATAAATAAGTGCAGAAATAAAACATGACATCATAAAGTCTTATTACAATCATAATAAACGTAAACATAAACAAGTCTTCACTTGTTCATCTTGTTTTTTCCTTTACTCGTTGACGGTGCGTCAACATTCTCGACTTTAGCTGCAATGATTATTTAATTGCAAGAGTGAGCAAACAAAAGCTCACTTGGAATAATAACAATAAAAGTGATGATATAAACTAAATAACTTCAAAAGATTTGAATACTTCTCTCATCAATAATAAAGAATTGAATAAAAATTCTTTCATTAACATTTAGAATTTCGAACGTAGAAATCATCTGAGGGTCATAAGACCTTGAACTTTGTCCTAGGTTATAAACATTTCTATTTAAAACCTTTAACAGTCTTTTAGACTATATGGACTCTTAACTCGTACTCAGGGGGATCAGCCCTTCGTACCATGTATTGTGCACAAACATCTTAACGCTTTCGCATGGTAATCCCCTATTAAATAGGGTTGTTCATCTCAGTATTTGATACAAGTCCGCACCAAAGAAAGTTTGGTTTGGATAAGCTTAAAGAAAATTTGGAGTTCAACTACCATCAATTAAGGAGTAGTTGAATCGACTTACAATAATCTAGAATAATTCAACAATAAAGAATTATGAAATAACTTATGCTTTAGAATGAAACTTAAAGCATTCGAAAGATACAATAGACTTTACTTGAACAATTAAGTCAAGGTCACTTTAATTAAATCGTGAACTTTAAATAATTACTTGTCCATTGCAGAAATAAAAGGACAGGCGTAAATACAATTAAGATTTGAATTTAAAACACTTGCATATAAATTACAAGTTTAGGGATAGAGAACTTGCCTCAAGCGCAAGCTACAAGTTATACTCACATTCCTTAATTAACCCTACATATATGTAATTAACAATAATAATATAATTAGTTATCATATAACTAATTCACATAACTTAGTTAACCCATCTAGGTTACTCGTTCACCTTAAATTATTAAGTTTAATAATTTATTATCACATCACATAATCACATCACATGCTCATATAATTTAATCAAACTTAAATTATGTATTCATATTAATTAAATTATAATTAAACAAATTATAATTTAAATTAAACATTCACTTTAATTATAATTAATTAAATTATAATTACATTTTATATTAATTAAATTATAATTAAACAAATTATAATTTAAATTAAACATTTACTTTGATTAAAATTAATCAACCTACATTATGCATTTATATTAATTAAATTATAATGTAACAAATTATAATTTAAATTAAACATTTACTTTAATTATAATTTATCAAATTATAATTACATATTATGTCTTGACAATATAATTCATTACTGTCCATTTAGTATTTTAATTTTATTAACATGCTTTATAAATTATTACATCATTAATCTCATAAAATTTCACATTTTAAAAACAGCTTTCTGTCCAATCTGCAGGACCAGCGCGGCCGCGCCACTGTTCAGACAGGTCTGACAGTGTCGCGAACTTTGCAGAGAAAAAGCTAATTTGGCTTATTTCTCCACATCAAATTCCGAATTTAACCAACATATTGCATGCAACACTTGATAGAAAACATAATTCTATGCTTCTAACATGTTTTAACATATATAATCATCATAACACATAGTCAAAACTCTCAATTTTGTAAAATTTGGAGAAAAACCATTTTTATGTGTTCTTGATAAAATTGAACACTGTAAATTTGCTTCTAAATCAAAATACACAATTCAAAGCATATTGAATTCGTTTCTTAACATATTAATATAATCGATAATCAATTTACACAACAATTAACAATCAAACATGAATTTTGATTTTAAAGGAGCCAATTATCAAAACTACTTCACTGTAACTTTTGATGAACATGAATTTTTCATGTTCATCATGTTTACATGAATTAAACAACTAATTTATGCATACAATTCATATATAAACAGTTTATGAACACATTATATATATATAATCATGTTTACATCAATTTCATGTTAATTCATATACATAGAGAACTAAATTCATGAAGAACATAGAAACATAATTTAAAATTAAGAATTGAGATTATACCCTTGTTTATAGGTTGGAAGAAGAATATGATGATGATTATCTCTGGGCTTTCCTTCCTCTTCTTCTTCTTCTTCTTCTCTCTAAACTACTTTGTTCTAACTTCTTTGTTTTAACTAACATAGTTTTACAAAATATAAACTGACATATAGATATATTATACATATAATTATATAATATACATAACTGTCAGCTATTAATACCTATAATTATATCATATAATAATTACCAATTAATTCCTTAATAAATATATCAGTTTTATTTTTTTGAAAATCAAAAGCCATAAGGTTTTGTTTGGCAAAAATCCATTAATTTTAAAAATAGATTTTTGGTAGTTAAGGCCCTGTTTGGCAAAACGGAATTAAAACAGGTGCAAGGGCCTTGTTTGGCAAAAACTCTTTAAAAACAGTTTTAAGGGCTTTGTTTGGTAAAACTAATTTAAAAATCCTTTTTAATTCCTTTAACACATAACTTTCAATGTTACACTTTAATTAATTAAATCTTAACATTCTAATTTAATTAAATTAAAGCTAACATCAATTAACCAAATGATATTGTCACATAACAATTACAATTACTCGCTAATCATAATCTCATGTAACAATTACCACATAAACTTCATCTAATTTAATTATCTCAATTAAATTAGAACTATACCATAAAATCATTACACATCAATTAAATTAAATATTAAATATTCATTTAATTAATATATTACACTTAATTAATTTTTCCACAACAATCACATAAATTATTTATTTAACTCAATAAATAAATCAATTGAAATATTTATTTAATTCAATAAATATTAAAATTTAATATATAAAATTCTCATTTGTTACAGTCGCGATGAAGGTTTGCAGATCGAACATCGAAGTCTCCTTTTCTCCTTTTTTTTTAATCGATGGGTCGGATTAATGGGTCGTAACTTAGAAGATGGGTAGTTGGCCAGAGCTGCCAAGGCGTAGATGGGTAGTTGGCCAGAGCTGCCAAGGCGCACGCCTTGGCAGCTCGGCGTCTCAAGTCGTCGACTAGCCCAAGGCAAGTCTCGCCGTATCCTTCTGCCACCGCCTGGACGCGCCTTAACAACTATGGGTTTAACCATAGAAATAAGTATGTAATAAGAAGTTGAATCTTTTCTTCATTTATTTTTCTTTTAAGTCTTCATATGTTATATGAAGTGCTTGTTATAGAATGATTCAATTGAATCATATGAATATTCTGAAGAAATAAGGAAGAATTAGTGGACTTAAAACACTAATATGCATGTAAAAGTGAAATCGTAATCAAAATATCTATTAAAAAACGAAGAACGAACGAAGAATGAGTTGTTGATGGACAAATTTAAAACCATCCTAATTAGAGCTTGTTGTTGATGGACAAGTTTAAAACCATCGTGTATACGCTAGTTGCTATATGCTTGGTTAGGAAATTTCAGCTGTGGTTTAAGTGGTGTAAATGTTCCCTTTGGAACAAATTAAGAATAGCCAATAACGAAGATATGGCAAAAATTATAGTAAAAGACGTTAACCGGTGAATAGTTTACTATGATTTCCGGATAAATTTAGAAAGTAAGCTAATGAACCCGAATAGTTAGGGTTTCATAAGAATATTAGAAACATAGAAAACGAGTGTCATGGACTCAAGAACGAACTCATTCCGAGTTCGGATGAGTAAGTTAAGGACGAACGAAAAACGTTAAAAGATGTAAAATGAACGAACGACGAATTTTGAGCCAATTGAAAGGCTTGTTGACGTATTCAGAAAAATATTCTGTCCAGGGGAAAACATAATATGTAATGAAAGGAAGAAAATGACTTTGGAACGGATTCAGTTCCGAGTTATAACGAAGAAGTGACGAATTGGCAAAGTAGGCGATTCGTACATGTAGAGGAACACTTAGAAAAAAACTGCTATTGTTTTTTCAAAAGAACAGGCCAGGCATCGCAACGCCGACCAAACCTCAAGAAGTTGCGCCGCAGCGTCAGCCCAGGAGCAAGCTACTGTTAACTGGCGTCGCAGCGCCAATTTAACAAAGAAACTGGGCGCCGCAGTGCCGGTGCAGGGCAAGGCCCAATGATGAGCTTTTAACTGCTCAAAACTTAGGGAATGTATACGGAACAAAGATGAACGAAAAGTACACGTAAAATAACACTTTAAGAAGTGATCAAGACCTCAAGTAAAGGTTAAAGGAATGATTAAAAGATAAGGAATATAAACGTAAAATGCATAAAAGCTGTGAATGCAAAGTATTCGCTAAGAACGATTGTCTTAGCATACAAAAGATTGTACGACTTAGATGTTAAGTAATGATAATGAACGTAATGTATCACTATTGTAAATGATTAAAACCTTAAGTATAGGTTAAGCTAAAGTTTAAAAGATGAACACTGTAAGCGTTAAAACACTTAAACTGACGAAGACGTCTAGTGTACACGTAAGATAAACGTGATTGGCATACACACGAGTGTATGGTTTAATCGTAGAGTAATGAAGAGTGATGAAGACGTGTAAACGTCGAGAAGCCGAGTTACTTTAATAATTGTAAAGTGTTCCGAGGCGAATGAATCCGACATTGTAAGATATGAGGTATAAGTAAAGTAAAGCTATCATAGATGATGATAATAAGGGTTATGACATCTACGAATGTCGTAACAATAAAATGAAAGATTATAATGTGTTGTGACATCTCCGAATGTCGTAATGTTGAAAAGACAAGAAAGTGGTAATATGTGATAACGAGCTAACGAGCATAACGATCAAGGAAAGAAATCCGAGTTTAAATAACACAAACATAAAAGTAATGTATAAAGTTAAAGTAAGCTGATACTTAACGAACTTACGTAACTAATGGATGTATTATCCTTATGTGATGTATAGGGATTAAGAAGAGTCGTACAGCGTAAACTGTAAGTTGTAGCTGTGCTTAAGGCAAGTTTCCTAACTTCATTCATATTTTGATTGAATGCTAGTTTATTTAACTTACTCAAATGTTGTATATGAATAAGTTATAATCTATGTGCAAATGTGTTATGTTTGTGCAAGATGTGTATCTTGAATTGTGCTATGTGCCAATTGTTTGCACTTGTGTGCTTTTAAGATGAATTGTTCTATGTTTGAACTGTTCAAGTTGTAATAGTTCTGTTTATTCATGAATTGTTTAAAGAATGAATTTGTGTTGATTATTTCAACAATGCTAAGGTAAGAAGGGTAAGTTAAGTTTAAGTTATTGTACAGTCGTACTCTTTAATCGTTGATGTGTAGTATCTGAGTTAAACGACTCATTTGTTATGAGCAAAGGTTTAAGATGAACTAGTAATCGATCTAACTCGCTGTGAAAAACAGTGTAGATGAGACAGGGAAACTAATTCATTAGTTTTTGGCGGGGAACCACTCAAATTACTATATTGATAAAAGTTAGAGACTCGATGTGTGCTGAGTATTAGGCTGGTGTATACGTATGATGAAAATGTGATTCTTTTCACATATGTAGTTGTGTAGGATGAGTTAAGTTCTAGGAGCGTTATAAGAATTGAAGTTATGTGAAGATATATGTTTTGATGTTTTAAAATGATTGGAATCAGAATTATTCCTGTTATTCATGCTGCTTCATAACTCTTGTTCAGTTATTGAAGTTTTTAAAGAAAGAATATTTGATTCTTGATTTTGTTGTTAGTCAATTGCTAGAACTTTCTGAGCAATTGAATACTCACACTTGCTTAAAATAAAAACATTTTCAGCGAACGACGATAGAATGAACTAAAAGATCCAGCGAAGATTAAAGGGAAGATCAAGCCGAGTCTTGTAATGTAGATGTAAATTTATATGTTTATGTTGTGACGAATTAAAAGTCACACTTGTAATAAAGCAAAGAATAATGTAATTATCATTATTGTAAGTAATGAAGATTTTAAGATAATAGAATATGGGATTTGAAGAAATATGTTGTTATATTTGGAGTTTTAATTAATATCTTAAGGATATTTGAATGTATGTATGAAATGAGAAGCACTAGTGAAGTAGTGATGCACCAAATTCGGGTTTGAAGATAGACCGGATTTGGGGGCGTTACATCTACTATAAGTCAAGTTGTTCTTCACTCCACCTTTAATAAGGGCGAGTGTGTATATGACTTGGTGGCTGGAACCAAGGGCTTTGTGAAGGCAAACCCTGCTTGTGGACAGACTTAACCTTTCCATGACGCATACACCAATCACTGGCCAGTGGCCACTGATAATACTTGATCTCCGTTATTGTTACGAACAATGTCAGAATCTTTTACATGTGTTCAGATGCTTACCTGGCATAGCACTTTAGGCTTCTAAAAAAAGTCCCAAGCATGCGGTGTGCACATGAAATCTCCCCCACTGACCACCTCTGAATCCTTATTTGAAAGCATGTAACCCATCTTTAAATTTTCTATCCTAGTCAACACTCTCATTGCTTTTTTACAATACCGTCTTACAAGTGGAAATAGAGTTCGAAAAGATTAACTATATATGCTGCTTCACTAATAAATGTGGACCTTTTTGCTGTTATCTGTTTAATTTTGTACCAAATTTAAGCTTCTATTACACAGTCTCATTAATTTTGGATCACAGATATGATTATTGATTCTGGAGCCTTCTTTTTGTGTTTTTCTAAATTGCTATATTAGCTGAAGTACTGATAAGCACAGATGTGCAAGGATTAGATTAATAATGTAGTAGTTGGACCAACTTTAGTTGCATAACTTCTACGTAAAATTTAACATAATTCTGAACCTAGTTAAAGTTTTTGATTTGATTAATAAATTTAAGTCTTTTCATGAACATACAACTATATATTGATAATCCTTTTAAGAAATAGAAGTTCTAAAATTTTATCATCATTTGCATATCAGTTGGAAATAACTTCTCATATACGGACTTGTTTGTATTCACGCAACTCAAGTAAATATTAATTATTTTATTTATTTTTTATCACTACCAGATGCTGCTGCTGCTTGGATGCGACAATTTTATAGAATTTTCCAGACTATGTTTTTCATTCTTGTGTTGCTTAATAGTGACAACACATTTGAATTTTACTTCAATACCATGAGTTGATGGTCCTCAATCCTGGTATGTAAATCGTACCAACAGTTATGTTTCATAGATCTATAGAAACATCTGGTATTGCGATTGATATTGTACTCTTCAGTCTTTTCTCCATTTATTACTAGACATTGGTATTGGTACTTTTGAAAACTTTGGTAGTAACCCGTGAAATAAAGAATCACATTCAATTACATGGCTGTTTTCATGACAAGTAATGGATAGAGTTCTTGTTTTTGAAAGTTGTTTGCATTTTATACTTGAATTCCTACTCAGAAAGAGCATGCTGTGTCACTTACCTAAATTGAATGCTCTATGTTTCTTCCACTTGTTGCCATACTCTCTCTCTCTCTCTCTCTCTCTCTGCGTTTGTTTGTGTGATTATTTTTCCTTTTCTTTTAATTTAGAAAGGACGGCGGCTAAAATGATTGTTCCGGTAATACCTCATTTGTGACAAACCAAGAGTGATGGTAGTATCTGGTTGATATGAATATAAGCTTTTTGATATAAATAATGTTTCGAATCTCTTTTATTAGATGATTTTGTAGGTGGAACTCTGATGCATCTATCTGTTTGGTAGTAATAATTGCCTAGGTTTTAGTTTCATCTATACTCATCCGGTTAATCCTTTGTGGACTTACGAAATTTTGAGGTGACCCCTTTCTTGAAGCACTTGAGGGATGGGTTTACACATTTTTAGTAGGCATTTTACAGTAACATTTTACTTCCAAAATTTCTATTCTCATGATGGCTTGTTATGTTTCATCACATGTCAAATGTCAATATTTTAGAAGAGTAGCTCGTTCACCAACCATCGATCCCGAACTGCATTCAAAAATGAAGCAAGGTCTTGGTTCTCTGAGCAAAGTAGTCTAGCCGTAACCGCTACAGTAAAAAAGTTCAAGTAAGAAATGATAGAATGAGGTAGTTTACCTTGGGGGGCAGCAGGGTGGACATCCCCTACTCCGGGCTTGGACTCGAGGGTTTTTGAGTTCTCTCTCTTTTTCAAGAACGAGTCCTTTTCCGGCCCTAATTTTCGAAGTGAAAGAAAGGCACTTCGTTAAGGCGAGCAGGGGTCCCGCCTGAAAACGAATAGAGAGTCTTTGACTTGGAAACTTTTTTATCTATTTTTTTTTTTCTTACTTATATAGGATGTTTATCAATTTTATACAGACGAGTGACGTCCGCTCTTTCTTCAAAGAGGGAAAACTCCAACCATGGGATCTAGGCTTCGCCGACTGAGAATACTTGCTGACAGGTACAGGCGAACCCCACTTTCCCCGGCGTTACGTATAATTCTAAGCATTAAGACTATGTTTGGTTGGTGGGAATGAAATGGAATGGACTGGATTGGGAATGGAATAACCATTCCTTTAGGAATGACTTAAAAGATGTTTGGTTAGTGATTTGGAATAACCATTCCATTCCTTTAGTTATCCCCTTCCCAGTTATAATGTTAATTTTCATTCCCATCTTAATAGGTAGGTTTAATTTATTTCGTGCTAAGCCTCTCTCATTTTTATCTGACTTACCATCGATCGATCTATCTCTATCGCCTTCAATAGCTTCGGTCTCCTCTCATGACATCCATCACAGGTACATGTCTCTCTTCTCTCCTCTCTGTTCTCTCTTCTCTCCTCTCTGTTCTCTCTTCTTTCTCTTTTCTCTCTCTTCTCGCTCTTCTCTGTCCTCTCTCTTCTCAACTTCTCCTCTAAAATTGATCGCATAGTTTTCATTTTCTAGGGTAATTTTGCTTCTCCTGCTGTTATCTTACTTCAGTTTACTTATTTGTGATTTCTTCACCTTGTTCATCCATTTGTATTTAATCAAATCTGATTTTGGTTATATTTGGTGATTTTGGTGCTCAATCAATTTTGATTTTGGTTATATATGCACCACATGTTTGATGTATTGATTCTATGAATATTAGAATAGAGAAAACACAAAAGCCTCCCTTGAGTATCATAAAATAATTAGACCTATGTGTATTAACTATGAGGAACGACATAGTTAATCAATCTACTTCTCCTTGAATTTCTGGGTAATAAAATCTTCTAGCAAGGAGCTCGCTCTTGAATTAAAATTGGTTGGTCAGAGACGTTTTATTATCCGTATTCCATTGGTTTGCCAAAGCCGAATTATTACCATTTGAACTTGTAATGATAAAAGATTGCTTTCATGTTTCTGCTATCCCTTTGTAATTAGAAACTTATAATATGTACAAGGTCAGTTTGAATTTTATTGGTTGTGTAAATTGGATTGGGGATGGGGGATATGGGGATCATTATTTATTGTTTGCTTGAAAGTCTTTGTTGTTGGAGTAGTGACACTTGATGATTGAACAATGACCACTTGTTGTATATAAGGATTGGGCTTGAAAGTCAGTAAAGTGACAGAACCAGTGTTGATTTATACTTTCATGTGCACAACACAAACACCACCCATGTGACTTATTCAATGAATCAATCCTATATTGAAATTGGTTTTTGGACCCTGAATAACTGTAATTGGTTTTTGGGTAGTGTTACCTTTTTGGTAAATTGGAATGATGAGTTCAATGAATAACAGGGTGAGCATCATATCTTGATGAATCTCTTCTGACTTTGTTTTCGTTCTTGTTCTTTATGTTGTGCATTAGCATGCTAATTATCTTATGGTTTGTGTCATGATCAATATAGTAAGAAATCATATTTCTGGAGTTTTCAGAAGTGTTACTTTTCCATTTTAACTGGTGACATAATGGTTGCCTATTGGTGTTGCTGCATTGCATTTGCTTTAACTTTGGTGTTTTATTTGACAGTTTCCTTACAAATCATATGATGTGGCTCACTTGTGGTCTGAGGTGTAAAATACTGCCATTTTTTTTAATTTTGTTTTTTCAGAAATTGCCATTGCCACGTCAATCTCTTAATATTTGTTATATGATGTGCTATATAACACATCATATGATAATAAAATATGATGTGGCTCACTTGTGGTCTGAGGCATACAATACTTGTTCAAAACCTCATTTCTTTCCATTAGTTTGACGTGCTATATTGCTTTCTCTTTGCTCTTATTTTTATATTGTGTAGTTGCATATCTTATCCGATCTTGAACTATCTAATGCTTGATCAGATGGTATCTGTTCTCGGACTTGTTTTACATTTATGCTTACATACAGTGTGTTTAATTTGCTTAAAACTTACCCTTTGCTATATATTAAGTTTACAATTTTGTCTACAGAAAAGGGGGGGATTAGTTATTTTTTTCACTTTTTCATACAACATATCTAATTATAGAATTTTAAATATTATAGTTTTACATATCATACATGTACGTTTTACAGATCAGCTATTACGTGTTTTGTTTTTTTTAAAAAAGCTACGTAAGAAATTTGGCCTGATTTCTTAACGTCTGTTAGTAAAATTGAACGAAATGGTCTAAATTTTACTTTTTAAAAAGCATAGTGGGTCAATTGCATATTTTTAAAGTTCAGTGGCCAAATGCTTATAAGTCGACGACAGGGGGTAAAGGTGCTTTTTGCCATGTTAATTTTTAGTAATCTTGATGCTGGAGAGTTTAATTTGTTCAAAAAGTACATCTTTGTCAGTGTATGCATGCATATCTACACTTTCATCTGATTTTGAAGTGTATAAATAAAACCTTTACTGTTTTTTCGTTCTTCCCTTATCCTCCACCACACCTTATCCTCCACCACAACTACCTCTGCCGTCGCCTCTCATACTTCCGCCGGCGTCTCTCATACTTCCGCCGTCGCCTCTCATACCTCGGCCGTCGCCTCTCATACCTCTGCCGGCGCCTCTCAGAGGTCGGCGAAAGTATGAGAGGCGCCGGCGGGGGTATGAGAGGCGCCGGCGGGGGTATGAGAGGCGCCGGCTAAAGTATGAGAGGCGGAGGTAGTTGTGGTGGAGGATATGTGGTCGGCGGAGGTAGTTGCTGTTTTATCATCTTGAGACGTTTTATCATCTTAGATCTCAATCCAAACTATTCTACACTCGGTATCAACCTGGAGCAACAGTTTTAGCCATCGGTACAGGGTATAATTTCCTCAAATTATCCCGCCCTTGTGGTAGATGTTGGAACTTTTCCATTAATGAGTTCCTCTTCTGTGGGTTGTGGTAGATGTTGGAACTTTTCCATTAATGAGTTCCTCTTCTGTGGGTTTTCATCCAAAGATGCAGCTAGAAGGCATGTTATTGAAAACCACAATCGGACTTCTAACAATATGATTCCCATCTGTCCACACTAGCGACCCTGAGATAATTGGTACTTGTACTATTGGCGATCCGGTCAACTTCACTGTAAAAGATTTCTTCTCTCCAACTTCTGAAAACGTTAGAACTGGGAGTTCCACAGACACCGTAAATGCTGGTGGCATTGAGACTAAGGAGTAGTAAGTGGAATTGGGAGAGCCGACATTGGTGACAGTCTTGTGTAAGTGGCATTTACTTACTCTCCATCTAATAAGGAGAGCAAAAAGATGGATAGTTCAGGTCCCATGTTTTGCCAGGGGCTTCACTGGAACAACTGTTGGAGTCACCCGTGATGAGTCTTATTAGACTGGTATTGTGACCCTAGTTGCATAACAGATCTACATAATCCGCTTCTGATGCATTAAAGACTAGGCCAGGGTCGACTGCCTTCAATGGGTCAATTTGGCCTGAGCCATATGCAAATTCTGCATCTTCATTCTTCCTCGGGTCCATAACAGTTGCTACTACAATGAAATGCATGAAGTCTTATAATCTCGGTCGGTATTAGCAGTTTTACAATTCTATTTAGAAATGAATACGAACACCTATTTTTGAGGTTTTCAACATGCTAAGTTGATCAGTTCGGTAGCAGCTTACCGGTAGTCATTAGGGCAGACTTGACAGCAGCGGGAGACCATATAGGGTGGGAAGCGTCAGCACCAGTAGCATGAGGACAGGACATGGATGATGTTTGCGCCAGGTGCAGTTATATCGGGCTGTTTGTTGGGCATTTAGAATTGCAAGAGTACAAGAATCAAACTATTAAAGCAACTGCTAAAGGCGAACCCTTAGTTGTGCGTTGAGAAGATAAACTTTCTGCTAAAAATGACATTGTTGTTTAATGTTTACCTTAAGAACCTCTGGACTGATAGGGTTTGGTCTTCTTGATGAGAATTCCACGACAAGTGGAGCCATGATATATTTGTATGCCTCAGTATGAAGAATTGTGGCAGTTGGTTTTCTAGAAAGAAGGGTCACAAATCTTAATTTATGAGACCAAAACTATCATTTAATCAAGTGGAAAATAAGTTTGATGATGGTTACTCTGTTGTTTTTATGTAATATAATAACTTGGTCTTCGAAATTGAGCAAAACTGCTGGCACGGAGAAAGCAAATCGCCGCTTGAGCATCAATAGCTGCCGTACCATCATAGGTGAAGTCACAAAGCACTACTCCTCCTTCAGCTTTAGTTCTACTAAGAGTTCCACACAAACAGAATTTTGCAACCTCGGGGCCAACAGGCATACACCAAGGGGAATGTAATGCCATACTGCCATTGAGAGTGAAGTTCCCTAAAATGTGTTTTTTAGGAGAATATATCAGAGAAAAAAGATGAGCGAACAAAAGAAGACGGAGATAAATAGAGAAAAAGCTTACAAGAAAGATTTGCCCATTTCCAAGCACCACTTTGGTAACAAACTTCCTGTCAATGGTGCTAGCAGCTACAGTTAGTGGCCAAGGAAAGTAGTTTGAGACATGTCTCCGGAATGGACCACTGTTTCCAGCAGAACAAGAGGTTAAGATGCCGTTTTTCATTGTAGAAATTGAATCTTTGTGATATGGTGTTGGTATAAGACTCCCAAGTGATACGGATATAATGTCAACCCCATCAGCAATTGCATCATCGAAAGCAGCTAAGATATCTGCAGCACTACAACCTCTGGCCCACCATACTTTTTACACTTCAATCCTGGCATTCGGAACTCCGCCTCTTGCAACACCTTTGCCTATCCCAAAGTAACTTGCATTTTGCACTTCTCGGCCGGCCACAGTTGAAGCGGTGTGGCACTTCCGTGCCCTTCTGAGTCCCTTGGCGACTTGATATACATATGTATGTATCTATTTTGATGTAGATGTAGATATAGATATAGATAGATTGATGTATAGAAAGAGAGCAGTTGTTGCAGGTGAAGTTATTTGCAATCTGGCAAGTTCCCTTCCATTTTGTGGGTGGTGGCAAAACTCTTTACTTTCTGGTCAAATACCCGACACGGAATGCAATGTTTCAAGTTTTATTGTGAACTCATATAAGGTGGTTGCAAAAGAAAATGAAATTAGTTTTTGTAAGCTAATTAATTACCTGTATCGAGCATCCCGATAATAACATCTCCTTCAGTAGACTTCATAGGATGGGATCTATTATCAAACAAAACCCCCCATGAAATCCCATGATCTTGTCGTATGAATCTCCCTCCATAACTGCATATTATAAAGTCGGTTACAAAAGTGCCATCATATTTATTGCCTGTGAGCTTTGCTACTTCAGAATCTGCTAGCTTGGCCACGAATCCATTGAAACTCCTCCCGTAACTGTGAATTGGAAAATTTCTCTCTCTCTCTCTCTCTCTCACACACACACAACACGACAAATCTAGCTTATTAGCACTACTGTCTCTATATGTTTGTTTTTTTGCATCTGCCGTTGGTGGTTCTTTGGGGGCTTCACCTGTAATTGTAATTGTAAATGTAAAGAGTGAGACATGGCAGCTAAGACTATAACGGCAAGGTGAATCTAAGATCAACCCTAAAAATATTTATAAATTAAAATTGAAAATATCTTTCAAGTCTTGAATTCAACTGTTACTTTTTCTTCAAGTTTTTAAATCAACCGTTCTTCAGGTGTCTGGACCGACGGAACGTTGAAAAATTATAGTAATAACTAATCAAGACTCGCATAAAGAAAAGAAAATGATATTAGAAAAGAAATAAAATCTCAAAAATATGAAAATTACACTTCAAACTCGAATGACCACGATATTAACCATTTAAGGTATCTTTGGGCCAGCTTTGGATCTGGTTACTCATAAGCACTTTGATTCCAATAACAGACTTAACTGATAAGTTTGGTCCAATTCCCAACTCAACCCAACCCAACCCAAGTTGTGAGTAGACTACCGCTTCTAATGGACCCCACCTTTAATGTTCGTGGAATGGTTTATGGTGATCATTAATAATTACATTATACGAACCACATACTGAGATCATTAATATGTGCATAGGGACGTTATTTTTATTAGTTTCTTTTTTCTTTCTTTTTTTAATTCAAAGGTTTTATTCAACAAATGTGATTGATCTTAAAACAGAAAATAGTACTCCAATTATTCCATCATTATTCTAATTGGTTTCAATTATTTGTAAATACTAGTCTAAAAAAATATACATTTGGAGCTTCTGTCGATATTTTTAACTACGTTGATGTTTAATAAAATTGAATAATTAAAATTTGAATGGTTAATATATCTTAATAAAACTACGACAGTGCTTGATAAAACTGAGTAATTAAGATTTGACTGATTAATATATCTTAATAAATTGATTTTTTTAAATTTTTATTAAAAAATAACTCTTAATAATTTAAATTTAAATATTCTTTTTATTAATTAAGAGACGATAAAAGACAAATAAAATTTTACCGAATCAAATGGAGAGTTATTAAGAGGAAAAGAAATACCATAAGGAGTAAACAAACACACTAAAAGATAAAGAGTAGAACAAACACCACTTTCCCATACCAGGGCAAAAACATTGCAAGAAATAGTTGCAAGTTCCATTCCAATTCCTCATATCTTTCAATATACGACTCCACATGTTTACTTCTTAAAATACACAATATATACAAAGGACATGCACATTATGTAGCTTCGTCTAAATAGAATGGAGACCAGACCGGACCGGACCATCCCATCCCACATTATGGATTTTATTATGCGCCTCAAGGGATTCACATTTATATTCAAAATGCTACCTACATTTGCCATATGTGCTCTGAGTCTTCATTTCTAGCATTCAAGAGCAGAACAGTCTTGAAAATAAGTAGCCATGGCAACCCTGCACCGTATCAAGCAAAGGACTCGTCTGGCATGCTTCTGCAACTGCTCGATCCATCCATTTTTTTGATAAATCTTCTGCAACATTAGCAACCTGATGCTGCAATACAGCTGCACCCAAGGGTCCTACTATATTCAGCCTAGTTGCAGCAGATATAACATCTCTCATTGTTACAAACATGTATGCCCTCTGAGATATTCCACCATCAAACCCAACAAGTCCGCATATCAACCCAAAGATGGGAGCATGGTGGAAACAAACCGTCCCAGTGCCTAAAGATGCATCTCTCATTATTTTGAGGGAAGGGACTTCTGTAAAAACAGATGCAGCTACTCTCATTAGAGCTGATCCTTGTGCTATTGATGCCTTACGGCTTACTTCGTTTGTCAGTGTTGCATTCAACATCTTATCAAGCTTATACCATGTTTGAATATTAGGAGAGATGGTTGCACAATAAACAAAAGGAAGAAGTAGGCTTCCTGTATTCTCCAATACACGGACCACATAATTTCGAAGCTCTTCTGGCCCAGATATTAAGCGAGCTTGAATTGCTGCCTCAAGACCAGAAGAATGAGCGAAGCCACCTGTAGGAAGAATGGAGTCAATCAATTGCCATTGGCTCCATTGCAGAAGAGAGTCTGTGGGTGCAGACACTTTGGTAGCATCATTTTTCTCCACCTCACCCTCCATGGGAACCAGACAAGCACTCTGTCATATATGGAGCAAGGATGGATATGAAACAATTCAAACAGCACAACATGCACACTGCTTTGAAAATGCTGCACTCATAAGTCGCAAGACTCAACAACTTGAACAAGTGATGACATCCACACAAAACAAAAGCACCAATAAAGGAAAAAGTGAAAAAGCAGAACAGTTATACTCTACTCAAATTTAAGATTATTTGGCCATGCCAATTTCAAAATCAATAACTTAAAGTTTGAGGTTCTTGAAAGAGACAATAAAAAAACCATGCCTTAATTGATGTAGACAAATCCCTTCAAAGCATGGACTTCGAGAATAAATTCGAGCTAAACAACTAAAAGGATTGAATCATAAAATATATTAGCACTACAGTTTGTCAACATCAAACAAAATCAGAACTCCCGAAGGTAGCACCATCAACAATAGTAATATTTGAGATTCGTAGTTAAGAAGTTACATTCGATCCATCTATAAGTCCATCCTAGAATAAGTTTACTATCAACTACAATTTGCTTTTTCTTTTTTAATTTAACTTATATTCTATATTTGTTTGTTACTTCCAATCTTCCAATAGTATACAAAAGGGCTAAATACACCATCACTCCCTATGGTAGAGGTATAAAACACTATCACCCCGTGTTAAAAAAGTTGGCCATTAATGGCCCCTGTGGTAAAAACCCAAAAGTGACTGGTCCATTTTTTACCTTTTTTAAGCGACTTCTTTTAATGTGTGTGTCAGATTCAAAAAACAAAAAAGATTAGTTACAAAAAATCAGATCTCTTGCTCGATTCTCTCTCATCTTTCGCTCAATTTTCCCTCTCATGTCTCGCTCAATTTTCCTCAATTTTCTGAACTCAAATCTCGTCGTGATCGATTACTTGGTCTTTAGTTTCTCTCATGACTCATCTCTCAGTCTAAGCAATTTTCATTTTAATTGATCGTCTCTTTGTTGCAAAAATTTGAAGATGCATGTCTTCAACAAGTATCATGTTATATTACAACAATTTTGTAAGAATTTCTAGATAAGAAAAGAGGTATTTTGAGGTGAAGAAGAAAACTAGGGCATTTTCAATATATTGCTCAATTATATGTATAAAATATTAGATTTCTTCAATTTTTCTGCATAATTTAAATTAAGGTTTTTAAAATTTTTCCTAGATCGCATGTCTAAAATTAGGAAGTGCATGCAAGACTGAGATGTATACCAGCTCCTCATATGAAGATGATGATCTCTAGTGAAATATTAGTTTCGATTCAAATGAATTTTCTGTATTTTAGATTAGAAGGATGATTTTCTGGTAATCTATATAGAAAGGGATGATTTTTTTGGCATAGATAATCTCCTTATCCTAAACAGTAGGACCAAACATTGGAGATATGGTGCAAGTTTTCCACACTTCTCTTCATTACTTCACTCGCCACATACACACACATGGTAGAAAGTGGCGCCAATCACTTTCATTGTTACCATATGGATTATTAGTGACCGGTTTTCTTGCATAGAGAGTGTGTAACACCACAGTCCCACATCAAAGATATAAGAAAAATTTGTTTGTATATATAATAGTACCTTCAGTCATGACCTTTTGGGTAAGATGACCCAAGAACATACTATTGGGTCATTGTTTTGAGGCCTTATTTGGATAAATTTGATTCGATTCGGTTTTGGAATTTGACCGCGAGATTTCTTCCGGACTCGAGATTTGACCAGGGTTGTGTCAGACTGATAGTGTTTTAGACCTCTACCACAGAGGGTGATTGTGTAATTAACTCTATATAGAAGTATCAAATGCAAGTCATCAACTGGATTAAAAGCCTTGTATAAATTGAAAAGATGAAAAAGTTTGATTGAATTGATTAATTTTTAATCAAGTCACCTGAAATTAACAAACCAGAAGTAGCATCAAAACACACTAACATTTATAATTTCATTAAACATGCATCATGTGAATGCAATCAGATGCAATTCAGTATATACTGAAATTTAGAACATAAATTTAGCAGAAAACTAACGGAAAGAGTGCAATACCCTGAAGACGAGAGTTCTACGATTGATTGACGGTGGTCTCAGGGTGTTCACTGCGATTTCGGCCCGGCTGCCTTGATCGGGGGTAACGGTGGGCCAGTGACGATCGTCGCAGTTCGTCAAAAAAAAATCTATTCTTCTTTTTCTGGATACCATTTCGACCGTGTTTGTTTTAAATTAGTCCAGTAAGACATATATACCCTTTCATATTGGGGGTAGTAACTAGTTGTGCTGTTTGGTTATATCTTATTGTCTTTTAATGGATTGTCTCTTATTTGTTAAGAGGCATGATGCTGTTTGTTTTTTTTTGTTATCTCTGAATGCCTCTTAATCGGTAAGACAGAAAATGAAATCTTAATAATTAAAAAGTACCTCTTAATGAATTTTTTTTGATAATTTTTTTTTATATAAATATATTCAACAATATTATTCACTCATTTTTATTAAATTAAATATTTAAAATTATTAAATAAAAATTTACTCTTTAAAATAGTAAAATAGTGTCATTAAGAGACAACTTACTTTTTAGTTATCAAACAGTTTTTTAGATTCAGACTTCATAACCATTCAGATGATCTAATTTATTAAGACATCATAATCATTCAGATCTTAATCACCAGATTTATCAAACACAACCTAAGTATATGATATCTTAATCATTCAGATGATGTTTACAGTTTATTTACATTTTCCGAAAATTTGGTTCTCGAGAATTTGAATAAGAACATGCGTTATTTAAAATGGACATTTGTAGACTTAATTTATAGATGCAACAACCTTAGGTCCTTTGAACAAATTCATGCCCAACTAATTACATCCTGTATCGTTCGTGATGAATTTGTGAGTAGTAAAGTTGCTGAATTTTTTGGTAAATCTGTCGGCTTTGTAGATTATGCTTGTGCATTTTTGAATCAAGATGGTTCTAGATCGAATCCATACTCATTTAACGCCCTAATTGCTGGTTACGCTGGTAGTAGAAGACCTCAAGCTGCGGTTTTGACTTATAGACGGTTAATACAATGCGGGTTTTGTCCCGATATGTTTTCTTTTCCGGTGGTTTTGAAATCTTGCAGTAAGTTTCTTGGAATAGGTGAAGGTAAACAGATTCATGGGGTGATTGTTAAGATGGCGTTTGGGTTTGATCTCTATGTTCAAAACTCGCTCCTTCATTTTTATGGTGTTTGTGGTGAATGTATTGATGCAACTAGGGTGTTTGATGAAATGCTTCTGAGAGATATAGTCTCCTGGGCTGGTTTGATATCAGGATATGTCAGAGCAGGCTCGTTTCATGAGGCCGTAAATCTTTTTCTAAAAATGGATGTGAAGCCAAATATAGCCGCTTTTGTTAGCGTGCTTGTAGCTTGTGGGCGACTTGGGTATGTGAATAGCGGGAAGGGTATCCATGGGTTAGTCTTGAAGCATGGATTTGAAAAGGATTTAGTGGTAACGAATGCACTATTAGATATGTATCTCAAGTGTGAGTGTCTGTGTGAGGCAAAACAGCATTTCAACAAGCTCCCAGAGAGAGATGTTGTTTCTTGGACTTCCATGATAAGTGGATTGGTGCAATGCAATTCTTCGAACGAGTCATTAGAACTGTTTAATGACATGCTAATGTTGGGTGTGGAACCTGATAAGGTAATTCTGACCAGTGTACTCTCAGCTTGTGCTAGTATTGGAGCTTTTGAGTACGGAAGATGGATCCATGAGTACATTGATCGTAAAAGCATCATATGGGATGTTCATATTGGAACTGCCATGATTGATATGTATTCAAAATGTGGTTGTATAGAGATGGCTTTGCGAACTTTCCATGGTTTGTTTAGCAGGAATCTCTACACATGGAATGCGTTGCTAGGTGGTCTAGCATTTCATGGATATGGCCATGAGGCACTAAAACATTTTGAGAAAATGGTGAGATCTGGGATGAAGCCCAATGATGTTACTTTTCTTGCGATTCTAACAGCTTGTTGCCATTCTGGTATGGTTGATGAAGGTCGTAGGCGCTTCTATCAAATGCAAAATCATAGTATCTCTCCTAGGTTAAAACATTATGGATGTATGGTTGATCTACTTTGTAAGGCTGACCTTCTGGATGAAGCACAGGATGTCATTAGGAGTATGCCCATGCCACCAGATGTACTCATATGGGGAACTCTTCTTAGTGCCTGCAAAGCCAATGGACACGTGCAACTCTCCCAAGATATAGTAGACCGATTCCGCATGTTTGAGTCTAAAGATAGCGGGGTTTATGTGCTTCTGTCCAACATATATGCTATTCATGAAAGATGGGATGATGTAACAAGGGCAAGGAGATTGATGAAAGATAAAGGTATAAAAAGGGGCCCCGGGTCAAGTGGTATCGAGGTCAGTGGCATTGATCATGAATTTAAGTTGGATACAAGCCTCCTCACGACAAGAATATCCATATGCTGTTGAGTTTGAGCATTATTGCTAATCAAGTCCATTCTGAAGTTCTTTTTCCTCGGCCATTCTGTTAAGACTACTAATTTGGGAAATATTCAGAGGGCTAAAATCTCGTCAGATCCCTTGTAAAAATGTAAAGAGCAATCCAGTGGTAAGATTTAGTCGGTTATCTGTCATCACTTGTTTGGTTCCTCTTCATCCAACCAACCCCAAATAATTGAGTAAAAGAACTTTGTTGATTTGTTTTTATACAATTTGTATTCTGAAAAAAATAAAAAATAAAAAAATCTATAGCTATTTAAGATGGGAGCAACATTCCATGTTACAGTTATTAATTGTTTATAGTGAGGAATGATTTCATTAAGTGTTACTGTTTACTGAGTCTCGTGATGCTTCATACTTCAGAGATTGAAAGACAAATTAATTCAGTTTCGAATTTAAAATACATGAGAAACTAAGTTACTACACGTGGGCACAGGTGGTGGAATACAGCAATGTTGACGTACATCTAATTGCTACTTTCAGTCTTCATGTGAGCTAGCCTAATCAGAATCATCCTGATCAAAACATTGAGGTGTTGAACATCCTCATGTGAATGGGCCAGAGTTCTGGTATGTTTTAGGTTTGTTCTCCTCTGCACACAACATCTCTTAACATAGCGTGGATTACATAATATTGATAGACAATACTCTCTGCCCAGATGGGCTGAACAAGTGGTGGTTCCTTGTCGAAGTGATAGTGTATCATTATTTGGTCCTTTAGTTTTAAAACTAAAATCTTAGGACAGAACCAATACAGGTTTGCCATTTCATATTTGGAAAAAGAATGATGTAAATTAGCGTGCTTCAAATGATGGCATTGTCGTAACTCCTGTGACTAAAGTGATGCAAAGAGGATTATCGTGTTTATTCAACTAGGTGGGACAATATACAAAAGGCAAGAAATTTTAGGAACCTTTTTCACTATGTTTTGTATTTCTAAAATTAAAAAGTCCACTGTCATTCTCAAACTGTTTCACTGTGGCTTCTAGTAGTTCTTGCATTGGGCTTTACATGAATGTTTTCTTCTAATCACACACATCTGAAATATTAGCTGGTCTTTTGTCCTATAAATTAAGTTGATCTGTCCTGGTATAATATTATTTTCCTTTCCCCTCTACTCTACGAGGAGCTGAGCCTTTCTGCACTTTGTTAATATTCAAAAAGTTGTCTTCATCTTCTTTCTTAAGAAGTGATGTTGGGTTGGTCATCTAAGAATAGGATTTGAAAGCATGTTTAGCCTATTTTTATGAGTTATGCCTATTTTTTGCAGTTGAAGGTGTGAATGCTGCTCCTTTGGTTGTATATTAATTTGAGTAATAATGAACATGTATTCATTTGTTTTCCCCCAAGTGCTCTAAGTGATTGTGATTGGAAAAATATTGTGTATGTTTTCATCACTGGATCCTTGGTAATTGGATTAATGGAATTTCATTTCTTTGAACATTTAAGGTCTTTAATCTTCTGGAAGATATGTATGTGATTATTTCTATATGAACCTTGCATGGTGGATAAGTCTCAGTGTTCTGTTTGTTAATGTGTCAACCTAGCTCTTTCTTTTGGTGTCTAGTTTTCCTTGATAATCATGTTATTATTCAAGAAAGTAAATACAATCACTTTGAGTATAGGCATAATTCTAGATCTTCTTTAGCAAATAGGATTTATATAGTTGCAAAAAGCATAGCCTTATGAAATGTATCTAAAGCTTAAATATTTTAAAGTAGTGAAATATGTTTTTTGAAACTTGATGGAGCGGAATATAGCGTGGACTTGGCCTGTCATAGAATGAGTGGAGGAATGCAATTCAAATTTTGGAGGCCGAGTAGGTGATTTTTGTTGTTATTATTATTATTTTGTATACCTCTTTTCCTTCCTTTTTTTTTCTAGCTTTATCTTTTATCTTTTATCTTATATTGTTATTTTTATTTTTTTGTTCTTTCTATCTGTCTACTTTTGCCATCATATAGAATTCATATGCAGCCTACTCCAACTAGTTTGGGATAAAAGGCGGAGTTGAGTTGAGTTGGTGAAAATATGTCTGTTCATATTATGCTTGGATGCAGATATCTTTACTGGGCTGTAGCCCATGGACATGTACTTTGGTCTTTATCATTGACAACAGAACTGATGAATTTACAAGCAAAGGGTTTCTTGTAATTGTAGTTGTTATAGTTTTACAGTCTCTTGTAGTAACATATATAAACCTCCAGTATAAAAACATCATTTTGTGCACAAGGCATTCAAATATTAAAGTGTACACATTTGGAAGCAAGGATGAGTTTGTTGCTAATTTGACACTTTGAAACATTGTACCATACAACAAGCATATGTCTAATTACTGAAATTACAGAATTGACTGATTTCGATATCCACCAGGACATAAATGTGCAAACTGCAAAGTTTCTTCAAGGAATACTTATTTTTTAACATTATTATCCAGAAGAATTTATGATATTCCTCTGTTTTTAGTATAAACCTTTATTTATTATTGTTTTAATATTTTGCATCAGTTAGCTTACAATTTGAGAGGGATTCCACTCCGCAGAGGTGCGGACTATATGCTTTACAAATTCATTATAATGAATGCTTATATGATGATATGTTTACACTTCAACTGTCTTCTGGTTCAGAGCTTTATATCTCCATCTTTCCTTCTCCACAAAGTCTGCGTCCAGGAACCGAGCAATGAAAGCCCAAAGCCTATAAGTGTCTTCGAAATTAGTCAAAAACCCAAGTGCAGCTGTGACCACTGTTATACCCTGGTGAGCTTTTTTCCTGTTTCCAGTTTCGTCTTTCTCTTCACATCTTCTCTCTATGACTCTCTCCTTCTCTTCTTCATACTTGTCTGAGAACCACATTTGGTATAAGAACCCATTGCTGAGAGAAATATTACTTCGATCAGCAAGCTTCTGCATGAGAGCAGGTTCTACCTTTTCTCCTTTCCAGTCATACACGTTGAATGACAATGCTGGTCCCCTGTCAAATTTTACCCTCGGCCCATAGATTCTGACCAAGGAAATCTTTTTCTCAGCATAAGGATGCTGGAGTTTCATTAATGCGTTTATTAGCCAATTGATCATGCACCTCACCCTGTTACTGATCTTTGCCAGCCCCAACGAATCCACATGATCCAAGCCCCTACATTTAATTCCTAAGCTTCCATGCTCACCAAATTTAGGTTTCTTCTCTTGGACTAGACTAGTGGGCGACACTGATTTTCCACGATCTGAAGTTTCTTCATTCTCATTTAGAGTTTCTTTTTTTTGAATCTCGTAGATCTCTTTTACTTCAAATTCTGCAGATTGTTTCCTTTGAACATAGGTAGCAGCCGAGAAAGAGCTCGACGTAGCCAAGTCATCTTCTTGTTCCCATAATCTGGATGCTTGTTCGAGTTCTGTGTCCGTGCCGGAAGAATCTTCAGGTAACACAAACAATTTTTTTGCCGGGACAAGATTAACCATACCTGTGGATGTGGAGTCTTCCAAGACTGATACAGTGGATTTCTTGACAAATAGACATCCAAATCCAGTTGGGTTTTCCCCAAAAACCTTGTAGAAGGAGCAAACTAGGAAGTCAGGGTGGATGAGGGAAAGCCCAAAGCTGTTCATGTCCTTTGGCCCCAATGCACAAGCATCAAGCAAAACATGCCACCCATTTTCCTGTGCGGTGGTCATCCATTGAAAAGAATAACTGGCTCCAGTCATTCTAGACTGAAGAGGGAACACAAACAATCCCCTATGTCTCTTCTTTTTCTTCTTCCGCACCAACATCTTCCTCATTTTCTCCGAGTGAATCCTAAATCTTGGCCATATAAATTCAGTTAACATGACTCGTGCTCCTCTTTTCTCTGAGATACTCGCCATACCTTCCACTGCCTCACTCTCATAGTCATAAACTGTCAGAAGCTGTCGACTTGACCGGAAGGGATAAGACTCTGCCACAAGCTTAAAAGCTGATGATCTATTCGCAGTAAAAACCATGCAGTAATCATTTTCAGAGATATTAAGAAAATCCATAATTCTTTTCTTGATTGCAGATTCCAATTCTGAACCTGGGGCACCATGAAGTAGCTGTGACTTGAGATTGACCGACTTGTACGATGTAGTAAAGAATGGAAAATCCGAACATTGAGGTGGTAAAGAAGAAGAGGAGGCGTTTGGAGTGGTTTGCGAGTGGGAGAAGAGACCTATGCCGTTGTAATCAAGGCAGATATGGTTGGAGAGGGAGAGATGGTTGTATTCTTGAGCTCGGATTTGTTCAACTCTGGTAGTTTCAGAGTATAGTGGGAATGCTTTATTGAATAGAGTGAATGATTCCTTGAGAGAAGGGAGAGACTCATGGTTGGTGAAGTGGGGGGTATTTGGGAAGAAAGAGGAAGATGTTGATGCCACAAAGTGGCGTCGACAAGTTGACAGAGTGGCGGTGGGCTTGGAAGTGGTGTTGGACGGCCGAGGCAAATCAAGGAAAGGGATTGGGCAACAACCCTGAACGCATGCTTGTGTTATCTCCTTCAAGCGAGGTGACTGCTGCATATTTTCTGGTATCTTCTGTGTTCCATGTATGATTATTTACTGGATTGCTTGACCATGTATGGGTATGGCAGGCAGCAAATCAATTGACCTTACTTAGTAGTACTAGATCATGTCCATGGGTTATCTATCTAGCTCTATGTTGCTCATAGTATCTTTTCTGCCTCTTGCTAATTCAATAATTTTGTTACATCCGCTTATCGCAGTTCAGAAAGCCAGATTTATTACATAGCTGATAGCACAGGGGTGGTTGGTTGGTATGGCGTCTCCTTTCAGAACTTCTTATATTAATTAATAATAATAATAATTGTTGCTTGTGACAAATTATTCTGATAATTAAGTAGTAGCAGCATATAAGGTGTTATTTATTTACTTTTGAAAGAATGAGTGGTGAAAATCTGTTTCGACCATTCAAGTCAATTTGAAGGAGCTAGACAGACCGACGCGCCATCATTTTCTTTTCTTGGTCGTAATTCTAAATAAATAAATTTAAGCAAGTAAAAGTCTACATCCATCCCAGCATTAAACTATTGTTACTTTCGTCGTCCCACAATAAGTGATTTTTTAGACTTAACATTTTTTTCCAAAATAAGTGATGTGTTAAAACTCCAATATAATTTTTACAATATTTTCCCATATGTGCCCTTATGCAGCCAATGGTATTTACTGCGTATTTATTGTGAAGTTGAAAAACAAAGAAAGTATATTAAGGGTATTTTTATCATTTTAACTTGTGTATTGGTATGTATGATTTAAGCTAAAAAATCACTTATTATATGACGGAGGGAGTATTATAATATTAAGAAGGGAATTTTATTTCTAAATCTTAATTGATGTAATTTGATGTTCATCATTAGTACGTATAAAGGCCGGCCCATTAAGCCACTACGCAGTTGTAAGTTTGAAAAAGAGGTGGGCTTAGTATAGGTAGAAACGTATAAAGGCCGGCCCATTAAGTCGTCTTAGGTGAGTATTAAAGTTTGTCAGAACATGCTTAAACATATTTTTTCAAACACACAAATCTTGGATTGGGGGGAGAACCGGTACATGTTGTACCGGTCATTAGTACAGTAAACATTATGGGCCCTTAGATCTTTTAAAACTGATCTGAGAGCTCAAAACGAACTTAAAAAAAATGCGGGTCAAATAAAATGGGTCATCAATATAACCCACAAAAAACCTATCCCCAACTCTTCTCTATCTCTCTCTACCTCCTCTCTCTCATCTCCGGCCAAACCGAACGAGTGAACCCAACAGCAAATAGGGACTGAACGGAATCGAGCCTAAAAGATCTGTAAAAATTCAGGGTATGAGTCGTATACACAGATAGCTGTATTTATCTTTCAGATTTTATCGATTCGTTGGAGCGCTGTGTAAACCCTAGAATTTCTTTGGGGGAGAAGAGCAGATTGACCGAGAGGTAGACCCATAGAAGAAGGTAATTAAATAGTGGAAAATGATATCCAGTATTTAGTATTTTATTAGAAGGAAATTGAAAACACACAAATCGTGTTATTAATCATTTTCTGGATGTGTGTGGGTTTTGATTAAACATGCTCTGCTTCAACTGGTGTCTGTCTAATTGTTGATATTGATTATGGTCAATATTGGTAAAGTTAGATTTAACGTAGACCTTTAATAAATCTGAGATTTTTTTATTTTCATTAATTCTTTTGTTGTTATGGTTAAAAAGAGAATATTTACTGAAACCCCTTCTTGAACATATAATTTGTCATAGTGATCAGGAGGTGTTTAACTGTACGATTAAATTAAAATCAATGTCATATATCAAATATGACATTGATATATCAAATTATATGTTCAAGAAGGGGTTTCAGTAAATATTCTCTTTTTAACCATAACAACAAAAGAATTAATGAAAGCTAGAAAAATCTCAGATTTATTAAAGGTCTATGTTAAATCTAACTTTACCAATATTGACCATAATCAATATCAACAATTAGGACAGACACCAGTTGAAGCAGAGCATGTTTAATCAAAACCCACACACATCCAGAAAACGATTAATAGCACGATTTATGTGTTTTCAATTTTCTTCTAATAAAATACTAAATACTGGATATCATTTTCCACTATTTAATTACCTTCTTCTATGGGTCTGCCTCTCTGTCAATCTGCTCTTCTCCCCCAAAGGAATTCTAGGGTTTACACAGCGCTCCAACGAATCGATAAAATCTGAAAGATAAATACAACTATCTGTGTATACGACTCATACCCTGAACTTTTACAGATCTTTTAGGCTCGATTCCGTTCAGTCCCTATTTGCTATTGGGTTCACTCAGTTCGGGTTGGCCGGAGCTGAGAGAGAGAAGAGGTAGAGAGAGATAGAGAAGAGTTGGGGATAGGTATTTTGTGAGTTATATTGATGACCCATTTTATTTGACCCGCAATTTTTTTAAGTTCGTTTTGAGCTCTCAGATCAGTTTTAAAAGATCTAAGTGCCCGTAATGTTCACCATACTAATGACCGGTACAACATGTACCGGTTCTCCCCCCCAATCCCAAATGTTACTATATCTAAAAAGAAAAATGAAAAAGTTGATTGAAACCGACACGTCCAGAAGAGAAGAGAAGATTCATCCCAAGGGCACGGAGTTTGTGAATTTTCTCAAGAGAGATGCCAAACTAATCTATTATTATTATTATTATTATTATTATTAGTGAGTGCATAATAATCTTTCTCCCAGATTTGCCTCTCCCATTAATTGAGTTGCGTGAGTTTTTTTTTTTTTGCGAAGTTTATTTCTTCTTTATGTAGATTTATTATTATACTTTTTCACTAATATTATAATAAGAATAATATTGACAAACTATTTTACAAACGGTTGATGTGACATACTTCACCTCAACTTTTTATGTGGGGCCGAAAACTACATTGAAGTAATTTGTTAATCAATATGCTGTGGAGTATGTCACATCAGCAATTTGTAAAATATTTATAGAATAGTTTGTTTTTGTAGCATTACTCTTATAATAATATAGGGGTATGAGTAATGTTTTCCTCCCTCCTTGTCGAAACGCACTTCTTGACGTCGTTTTATTTAAAGTTTTTTTATTCTATGGCACTCCCACCCTCTCACCCAACCCCACCCCACCGCACCGCATCGTCTTTCTTTTCTTCTTCTAGCCCTCTCAATCTAAAATGCTCTAGTGTACAAAACTTCTATCTTTGCAAGAGAGATTTTATCTGTTCAAGACCTTGAATTAGTTTGAGAGAGACTCATTGTAGAAGACAAGTTCAGCCATTATTGTACAAGAAAACAAGCTCAGCCCTCATTGAGAAAGCACCCACTACGCCTTCTCAAGATTTCTTATCTGGGTCTTGGATTTCTTTTTCAAATTTCATGTCAATTTTTTTGAGAAATTGTTCATGAATTTTGTTGGGCAATGAATTTTTTGAGAAATTTCCTTTTCAGTTTTTATAGCAATGTGAAGTTTTACCAATGAAATCAAAAAGATATATTAGCTCTACAAATATGGATATTAACGCAAATGATTCGCCTAACAACGAAAGAGATGATGAAGTATAAGAGAATGGAAAACGAAATAATCAAATAGTGGAAGAGCCTAAATTACATATGATTTTTGACAATATTGATGAGGTTTATGAATAATATAGAAAATATGGTGCGCAACAAGGATTTGGAGTGACTAAAAGAAGTATTAAAAAATTGAACCAAGTGGTTAGATATTTTACAGTTGCATGTCACAAATATAGAGAGTCAAAGAAAAAACTCAATAAATAGTCTAATCAAGAAAAAAACCCAATAAATAGTCTAATCAAGGAAAATACCCAACAGAATCATCAATCCCATTTCAACAAGAAGACAATATCATCAATAAATTGTCTAATCATATAAGTGAAGAATTAGAAGAAATAAGCATAGATGAACAACAACCCACCTAAACACATCAATCAAACTCTTCTTCAATTCATTGCCCAACAAAATTCATGAACAATTTCTCAAGAAAATTGACATGAAATTTGAAAAAGAAATCCAAGACCCAAATAAGAAATCACCTCAAAGAGAGAGAGAAGGTGTAGTGGGTGCTTTCTCAGTGAGGGTTGAACTTGTTTTCTTGTACAATAACGGTTGAGCTTGTCTTCTACAATGGGTCTCTCTCAAATTAATTGAAGGACTTGAGCAGATAAAACTTCGCTCTTGCAAAGATAGAAGTTTTGTACATTGAAACATTTTTAGATTGAGAGTGCTAGAAGAAGAAAAGAAAGACGGTGGGGGGTGGGGGGTGGGGTGGGAGTGAGCAAAAAATGGATGAAATCGAATTATCGAACCGAATTGAATTTTTTTAACCGATTTTTTTTAATTATTCGAGTATTTTTTATAATTCGGTTATATCCAATTTTATTTTCGATTTTGTGGTTCTAGTTTGATTTTCAATTTTGGATTATTCGATTAACCGAATACCCGAATTAGAAATAAAAAAAATTTGGGTTATTCATAATTATCGCAAACCTCGTTCAAATAATCAGATCTCACTCTCGGATCAATCTAGCCCTCTCGGCTCTCCCTCTCACTCTCGGATCGATCTCTCACTCTCGCAAATCGCAAGCCTCGTTTAGATCTCAATCCTTAGGCCTTCTTCGCCGTCCTCCTCCTCCTCACCGCCGACTGCCTCCTCTACCCCTCGAACCCTGAGTTCACCCTCGTTTTTAGTTTCTTTTTCTCCTCCCTTTTCAATTGAATACCAAAAAGGCATAAACTTCCAGAGAGAAAGATATGCCAGTGAGATTCATAACCCACCAATCATTCTTCTCTGTCGTTCGATCGGAAGACCTGAAATCGATTAAAGAAGCCGTAAAGGATGATGGGTCGGACTCGGATCATCCAGCTGCTGCTGCTGCTCTGATCTCTTCTGGTCTAATGGAATTGCAGAATGATAAGGGCGAAACGACTTTGTATGTAGCTGCAGAGAGCAACCATGAGGAAGTATTCAGTTACTTGCTGAAATTGTAAGACCCCAACTTTTATGAAAAATTGAATTTCCTCTATATATTATTTTGAAATAGTCAGGGGTTAATTTGATAATGTGAAATATTATGGGTAATATGCGCAAATATTTTCAAAATAAAGAAGTGGTTATAAAATATTCATTGTTGTCGGGAAATATTCGCTTGGTCGTGGAATATTCTTTTTGTCGGAGAATATTCGTACGACGGCGCAGCCATTTGTGGGCCCCATAACGGAAAATCGTCGGATGAAAAAAACGACAAGAATAAGTTTTTTATAAATAACGGCTTAGTTGTTACCGTTAACACTGTTGAAATACTCGGTGGTTAAAAATGAAGTAATACGCTCGTTGTATAGTAGCACACAGTATTGTACAGTATTTTTATATTATTGTTAATTCAATAATTGCTACTGCACAGTATTTCCCATTATCAGATCAATTATTCATATTATTTGAATAATATTATTAGATAGCATTATTGGCAATATCTAAGGAAGTTCTGTCTAGGAGGGGTTATTTAATTGTGCGCTAGTAAGGAAAAATTCTTATCGGAAGGCCCCCTCTTTCTTGGGAACAACTTGGTTGTCAATATTGTAGTTCTGTAATAATATTTGTGAATAATTAATTATTAATTTATATGATAAGAAAATATTTATTTTTGTGGATATAAAAGAAAAAATTAGTGTTGAGGTATTTTTATCAGTATTTTGGTGTGGAAAATCATTCATTTGTGGATTTCGGACATTTTCTGTTTGAAATTTGGAAAAACTTCCTTCTACAAAGTTGTAGATAATTAAATTTTCTATGAAAAGAATATAGAATTTGTATTTTTCTGATAAAAGGACTATTTATTATGAATTATTGAAGTTCCAGAATAATTGATTTTTGGGGTTATAAATATTTTTTTTAAGAAAAATGTTTTTAAAATATGGGTGGGACTCACTGGTGGTGGCTGATGAATTTGGTTAAGGGGTGGGCGAATTTTTTTTTTTAATAAAATATTATTTTATTAAATTTTCTGCTTTGGCGTTCTAAACATTTTTTATAAATAGGGTGCTGAATTAGAATTTGAAAATCACACCAGAATCAGAAGTTTTCTCTCCATATAATATCGAGCGTATTTTTGTGAGTATTTAGATACTTTGACTGTTGCTATTCAGTGCAAGTTTCCTTCAGTATTATATCCGATATTCCAGTCAGAAGTACTGTTCTTTTAAGGTAAGGGATGTTATTTCCTTTTATAAATGATGTTATTCTTTTCAATATCATTATACCAAAATATTGGCATGAATTTTATTATAAAATTCTTACTTTTTCCGTTGAGATTACTATTCACATATACGGCACTATTCACCTATACGGCACTATTCACGAAAAAATTAAATTTTCTTCTATTTGTCCAAGTTGGCTATTATGGGTCCTATCTTTGATTGGATCCAAATTTTGATCTTTATTCTTGAATTTTGTTCTACAAAGTATTATTATGGAGTATTTTTGAACTTGGACAGTCTGATTTACGAATTCTTAATTTTTGTCTTTTATCTCACTGAATTCGTTCTTTAAAATATTTTTCATCATCTTCAGTCCTAAATGATGATATAACTGAATATCTTTGGCCTGTAGTGCAAAGATGGATAATTATTTGATGAATATCTTTGGCCTGTAGTGCAAAGATGTATGATTACTTGATGAATATCTTTGGCCTGTAGTGCAAAGATGACAGGTGTTGAGATGAACATGACCATTGGTGATACAAATGAATATCTTTGGCCTGTAGTGCAAAGATGAATATTTGATTTGAGGTATATATTGATTGATGTTACAGGGATAAAATATTGATTATAAACTTTCAAATCGTAGAAGATAGTAGACATTATTTCCTACTTAACTCTTCTGATGCATTGTTATTTTCGCTGCAGTTGTTGATCTAAAACTTGTTGTCCATAATATTTTATCTGATTTGTTGAAGACTAACGATAAATTGTTCTTTATTATCTTAGTCATAATATTCTTTACTGGACTAGTTAAGCTCACCCTTTTCATCTATTGTCCTCTTCAGGAAATGAGAATGTCGTAGGAACTAGTCGGGGGACAGAGTGATGGTCCGAGTTAGAGCAGTAGTAGTACTCACTATTTTTATAACATAGTGTGTTAATAATTGTAATGAGGACTTAGTTTGAATGTTTATAATTTTTTACATATTTGTATTGACACTCACAGTTGTGTGGTCATATTTTGCACGACCGTGTGATATAAAAGTTTGTATTTAGATTTGGTACCATGTATTTGGCGACCCAAAATGGGTTGGGTGGAATGGACCTATTCTGGGGCGTCACAGTTGGTATCAGAGCTTAGGGATATGATTTCTGGCGGAGATCGGAGAATAGAACTAGGAGGGGAGAGACGAGTAAATCCTTTATTAGTATGTCCTACCTAAGCTTATGTGGTATTTAATTGGTTAGTCGGAGCATAGGTTTAACATGTGATATGTTAATTTGTTTAATTAACCCTTGTTTTGTGGCAGTACTTGAGAATGACATCTGAAAATCAAGAGATGAACTCATATAGAGTTTTAAGTGATGAATTGAGGAGATTTATTTAAAGAATAAATATTAGAGTATAATATCTTGTTATAGGGTGTTTATTGAGGAGTGCTAATTAAGTTATTGAACTTGATTGTAGGATGTCAGGCGAAGAAGAAATTAGAGATATTCATATGGTGAGTGAAGAATTAATAGTTGCACCCGAGCTAGTCGCAGAGATAGCAGCTGAGAGTGAGGAAGGAGAGGAACCTGAGGAATATTTATTAGGAGAATTTTATGATCGGAATGTAGAACTGCAAAATCGTATTAATGAGTTAGAAGTGCAGGGTGAAGAACGACAGACAGCCGTGGAACAAAGGGATACAGCAATTCAAAATTTTGCTACTCGATATGCGAGGCTTGAACAGAAGCTCTCTCTGGCAGAGCATATGATATTAGAGCTGGAATCTGAGAATGCAAATGTTAACGATCAGCTGAAAGAAGAAACAACTGAACGAGTGAGAATTAAAGATGCATGGATAAAAGCCGCACGACGCGTTGATATTTTAGAAAAAGACGTTCGATCTAAGAAAGCCAAAATAAACGATATGGATTTCACTTTTTGGACAGCGATTGGGAGAATCCAACATCGAGTTTGGAATTATCCTGTGCATAGCGGTCAAATCCAATTCGATATGGATCGAAGAGTAATGATTCAAATCATGGATCAGGAATGCGACGAAGCAGTTAAGGGTGGAATGAGCTTTATAGCAAAGTCAAGACCAGCTGGAATAGTGACACCAAAGACTGTTCCGGACAAGTCAAAGTCGGTGGTTCCTGAAAGAGCTTTTGTCATAACTACTCAAGACGCGAGGAACCCGAACAAGGTTATTACAGGTAAGTTAATCATAAACTCTTGCGAAATCTATATCTTATTAGATACCGGTTCTACCCATTCTTTTATTTCATCTGCTTGTGCTTAACGTTTGAACTTGACTTCTGAGAAATTAGGCTTTGACTTATCTGTTGAAACTCCGTTGGGTGAAACTTTCGTTACATCTACAGTTTATAAATTTTGCTTGATTCAAGTTAGCACCCTCACATTAGCTGTTGATCTTATATCTTTGAAAATACTTGTATTTATTGTGATTTTTTTTAATCGACTGCTTAACTACTCATCATGCCAAAATTAATTGTTTCATAAGGTTGTTAGCTTTCGTTCAAGCAACCAGACCACTAAAATCAATCAATGTCATTTCAAGTCATAAAGTTATTCATTTATTGAAAAACGGATGTCAAGCTTTCTTAGCCCATGTCACTGATTTAAATCAGAATACATCATATTTGAATGATGTTTCTGTTGTTAATGAGTTTCCTGATGTATTTCCCGAAGAACTTTCCGGTCTATCCCATAACGTGAAGTTGAATTCTTTATTGACCTTGAACCCGGTACAAAACCCAATTTTAAAACCCCATATCGAATGACTCCTATTGAACTTCAGGAGTTAAAGGTCCAACTACAGGAGTTGCTAGACATCGATTTTATTCGTCCTAGTACGTCTCCTTGGGGTGCTCCTGTTTTATTCGTAAAGAAGAAATACAGTAGTATGCGACTATGTATTGACTATCGGGAGTTGAATCATGTCACTATCAAGAATAGGTATCCGTTACCTCGTATCGATGACCTGTTCGACCAGTTGCAAGATGCGCAATTCTTTTCAAAAATCGATCTTCATTTTTGATATCATCAGTTAGAGATTAGAACTGATGACATTCCAAAGACTGCCTTTAAAACTCGATACACGCATTACGAATTTTTAGTTATATTTTTCGGATTGACTAATGTTCATACTACGTTCATGGACATGATGAACCGAATATTTGAGAAATATTTGGATCATTTCGTGATTGTCATTATTGATGACATCCTAATATTTCTTTACTTATAACGAACTCAACACGCGACAACGACGTTGGCTCGAGCTGTTGTAAGATTACAAAAATACCATTCAATACCATCCTGGAAAAGCGAACGTGGTAGCTGACGTGTTGAGTAAAAGATTGTATGCGGGAACGAGTGCGATGTGGTCAACACAAATGCCTATTTTGTATTACGTACAAAAGATGGAAATAGAGTTCAAGACTCCGGGGATCCACGTGATGATGTCAAGTATACACGTAGAACCAGTATTGATTGATAAAGTTAAAGCTGCTCAAGTTACAGACCCGGAGATGATGAAGATGAAGAAGAAGATGCAAGAAAGTGCTACTCCAGAGGCGAGAATTGATGAAGAATGAATACTTCGAGTCAACGCCAAACTTTGTGTTTCTAATGATACTGATTTGAAGTATAAAATCATGATGGAAGCACACAACACACCGTTCGCAATAGTACCAAAATGTATCGTGATTTTGACATACATTTTGGTGGAGCAATATGAAGAGAGAGATCGCGGAGTTTATCTCGAAGTATTTAATGTGTAAACGTGTCAAGACGAAGCATCAAGAGCCATAAGGTGTGAAGAGCCCCAAGTCTCTCGCTGGTGACTTCTTGTGTGGGATGCACCGAAGCCAGACTCCGTAGGGGATGCCGTTTTGTGCGGTGGCAAACTGATAGGTGTCATTATGAGGTACTATGGTTGAAGCACCATGAGAGTCACAGTTGGAATCGAAGAAATGACCTGGGAGTTAAAATTGAAAATGAAACAAGGTATTCTTACCTTTTCGACATACCAGGTACGCACGTCAATTTCGAGGACGAAATTTCATAAGGATGGGAGGTTGTAAGACCCCAACTTTTATGAATAAAAAATTAAATTTTCTCTATATATTATTTTGAAATAGTCAGGGGTTAATTTAATAATGTGGAATGTTATGGGCAATATGCGCAAATATTTTCAAAATAAGCAAGTGGTTATAAAATATTCATTGTTGTCGGAGAATATTCGCTTGGTCGTGGAATATTATTTTTGTCGGAAAATATTCGTACGACGGCGCAGCCATTTGTGGGCCCCCATAACGAAAAACTGTAAAATGAAGAAAACGATAAGAATAAGTTTTCTATAAATAACAGCGTAGTTGTTACCGTTAACACTGTTGAAATACTCGGTGGTTAAAAATGAAGTAATACGCGCCGTTGCACAGTATTTTTATATTATTGTTAATTCAATAATTGCTACTGCACAGTATTTCCCATTATCAGATCAATTATTCATATTATTTGAATAATATTATTAGATATCATTATTGACAATGTCTAAGGAAGTTCTGTCTAGGAGGGGTTATTTAATTGTCCGCCAGTAAGGAAATATTATTTGTGAATAATTAATTATTGATTTATATGATAAGAAAATATTTATTTTTGTGAATATAAAAGAAAGAATTAGTGCTGAGGTATTTTTATCAGTATTTTGGTGTGAAAAATCATCCATTTGTGGATTTCAGACATTTTCTGTTTGGAATTTAGAAAAACTTTCTTCTACAAAGTTGTAGAGAATTAAATTTCCTATAAAAAGGACATAAAATTTGTATTTTTCTGATAAAAAGGCTATTTATTATGAATTATTGAATTTCTAGAATAATTAATTTTTGGGGTTATAAATATTTTTTTTAAGAAAAACGTTTTTTAATTGTGGGTGGGACCCACTGGTGGTGGTTGATGAATTTGGTCAAGGGATGGGTGAATTTTTTTTTTAATAAAATATTATTTTATTACATTTTCTACTTTGGCGTTCTAAGCATTTTCCTATAAATAGGGTGCTGAATTAGAATTTGAAAATCACATCAGAATCAGAAGTTTTCTCTCTCTATAATATCAAGCGTATTTTTGTGAGTATTTAGATACTTTGAATGTTGCTATTCAGTGCAAGTTTTCTTCAGTATTATATCCGATATTTCAGTCAAAAGTACTGTTCTTTTGAGGTAAGGGATGTTATTTTCTTTCGTAAATGATGTTATTCTTTTCAATATCATTATACCAAAATATTGGCATGGATTTTATTATGAAATTTTTACTTTTTTCGTCAGGGTTACTATTCACGTATATGGCACTATTCATGTATACGGCACTATTCACGGAAAAATTAAATTTTCTTCTATTTGTCCAAGTTGGCTATTATGAGTCCTATCTTTGATTGGATCCAAGTTTTGATCTTTATTCTTGAATTTTGCTCCACAAAGTATTATTATGGAGTATTTTTGAACTTGGACAAACTGATTTACGAATATCTAATTTTTGTTATTTATCTCACTGGATTCGTTCTTAAAAATATTTTTCATCATCTTCAGTCCTAAATGGTGATATAACTGAATATCTTTGGCCTGTAGTGCAAAGATGGATGATTGTTTGATGAATATCTTTGGCCTGTAGTGCAAAGATGACATGTGTTGAGATGAACATGACCACTGGTGATACAAATGAATATCTTTGGCCCGTAGTGCAAAGATGAATATTTAATTTGAGATATATATTGATTGATGTTACAAGAATAAAATATTGATTATGGACTTTCAAATCATAGAAGATAGTAGACATTATTTTCTACTTAACTCTTCTGATGCATTGTTATTTTCGCTGCAGTTGTTGATCTAAAACTTGTTGTCCATAATATTTTATTTGATTTGTTGAAAACTAACGATAAATTGTTCTTTATTATTTTAGTGATAATATTCTTACTGGGCTAGTTGAGCTCACCCTTTTCATCTATTGTCCTCTTCAGGAAATGAAAATATCGTAGGAACTAGTCGGGGGACAGAGTGATGGTCCGAGTTAGAGCAGTAGTAGTCCTCACTATTTTTATAAAATAGTGTGATAATAATTGTAATGAGGACTTAGTTTGAATGTTTATATTTTTTACATATTTGTATTGACACTCACAGTTGTGTGGTTGTATTTTGCACCACCGTGTGATATAAAAGTTTGTATTTGTATTCGGTACCATGTATTTGACGACCCAGAATGGGTTGGATGGAATGAACCTATTCTTGGGGCGTCACAGAAATTATGTCATCTTCAAACTGTTCTGATTAAGTCCAAAACATCCGGTTTGGATGCATTTTTCGTTGCACCCAAAAACGGCCACTTGTATATATATATACATACACTTTTCTCATTCTATTATTTCTTGAGTTGCTCCCCAATCTAGATAATTTTTTTCAGTAACTCAATTTGATAATATGTTAATTTTTGTATGCATCTTAGTTTGTGCTTTTCATTTGCAGTTTTAGGTTCGGTTAATGACCGAAATACCCAAATTTATAATTCGGTATTCGGTAATTCGATTTTTGCCAAATTCGGTTAGTAGTTCGGATAATAAAATAATAAATATTTTGGTATTTGGTTATAATCGTTCATTTGTCCTAGGTGGGGTGAGGTGGGTAGGTGCGTGGGTGGAAGGGCCAAAGAATAAAAATAAAAAAATAAAAAAACGACGTCAGGAAGTGCGTTTAGGCAAAGAGGGAAGAAAAGAGAGGGATGTATAGATTTACTCAAAAAATATATATTGAGTTGGTAGGCCCATTTGAACCAGGAGTCTATAGGACTTAAAAATAATGTCCGTTCTTGATTTTATGTGGACACTGGACAGGCATGCGTGGGGGAGCCTACCCATGCTGTCAGTGAGAATTTACAACCAGTTGAGACGTTGTTATATATGGGCCTGGGGTAGTAACTGATTGATCATAATTAATTAATATCATAAAAATAAATAATATGTTCCTAAAAATGAACCTGAATTAATGCACAATGGCCCGCCCGCCTATTGAGTTGTTAAGATAAATAATTGAACCAATTATCCGGTAATATAATGTTCAAATTATGACGTTTTTTTTTTTTAAACAGTCCAAAAATGGACTGAAAATATATTAAGCCATACCAAATTATGACAATATCAAATTACTACTATGAAACCGTTCAAAAATGGACTGAAACATTCACTTTCACTATACCAAATTATGACAGGTGGCATATGTAACTACATTTTTTGGGAAAAGATATATATATATATATATATATATATTACGCTCACATGTACAATATCTTGAATATTCTAATTTGTTTAACCAAATATAAAACACATTAATTGTTGATTTTTTTTATTTTATTTGAGAATCTGTTTTATTATAATTCAGATATAATTAATCATAAGGTCTCTAGCTAGGAAAAAAGGAAAGATTTTGCCACTCGGCTTATCACCTCTGATCTAACACTCATTGATGAATAATTATTACGAAATCATTAATTAAAAATTAAATTCAACCGGACGAAAGAACTCGGTCTTGAAAAATCACATGTCAAATATTTTAACAATAATATCTTTACATGCATTGTAATTTATTTATTTTCTTGTAGCACTCTATATATATTACTTTTGCTTGAAAATGCGATTAAAAATAATTTGAAAACATTGATGGATTACTCTACGCGATATGATCATATATGCATGTTATGTAATTAATTTAAGAGAGTGCTCAAGTGTTGATCGATCGATAGATAGTGTAAGAGTGAGGTCCCATGACATGATGAAGAAGGAATTAAATAAACACCAATTAATACTTTTATTGGATATTTTTTTCCCAACAAATGAATTAATTAGGAGCAATCTTTAACTTGCTAATCTTATTATATAGACTGTTTGCGCAAAACAACTTATGACACCAATGGTCAAATCATACAATACATAATCTTAAATTATATATATATATATATATATAGTGTTTTTCTTTTACAAAATAAATAATCTTCTATTTTCTTCCATCCGGAGAAGACCTCTCCTGCAGAATCCTTAGTCCCATGTACCTGCATGACAAACCAAAAGAAAAAACCACATTAACGTACGTAAAAATCTGGTTAATTATACAGATTATTACTTAAGATTAAATGACCATGCACAATTATATTAATCATCAAGTATATATAAATTAAAATAGTACAATATGAACTCAAATATATATATATATATATATATATATATATATATATATACCTTCCCAGCATCATGACAGTAGCTTGAGGGTTGGTGCCAGGAGAATCAAAATAAAATGTAGATCCGTCGATAACACGCAATGCATCCGCGCCAATAACTTTGTAATCATGATCCACAACCCTATCAACTTGGCATCCCCCATGATAATGCCATATGGTCATTACTGTGTCCACGCAGAACTGTTCAAGCGACAGACTTGAATCAAGGTGTCTAGGCCTCAAGTTAATAGGAAGGGCAACCATGGCCCTAAAATAAGCTTGAACGGCCACCAGAGGAAATCGTAATGCGGAGAGGGACTTGGATTCTATGACCTTTATGACAGTTTCCATGCCTTGAACGCACCTCTGCAAGTCTTGAGGGTGTTGAAAGTAATTAAAAGTAACTTTAGGGTTATCATTTACGTCCGTAGTATGGAGCTCGAGATGGCCGGAAGAAAGAGGACCCTGAATCTTCTCAAGGATGATTCCGGCTTGAAGGCTAGATGCCAGGAATTCTTTGGCTTCGGGGGTGAGTTTTTGTGGAGTCACTTGTCGCCCAGTCTACGTATATATATGAAGCATTAATTTCAAATTTATCACAGCTTGATTTATAAATTAAACTCTTTTATGACGTACGTTGTTGATGGGAAAAGGACATCAAACCTGATTTAATAATTCTGCAGGTAAATTATGGGCCCAAGCCAACTCGAGGGTCCCACTAGCTGCTTCGATGTAGCTACCGAAGCGGGTAATGCCCACAGTTTGAATGAGAGAGATTTCAAGGGGCCGAGGAGAAGGAATGACGAGTGCGTTCATTGGATTATCGGCCATACCTTGGCCGACCATCGGCAGGTGTAACACTAGCTTGATCCCCTTTGATAAAAGGTGTTCGGCGGGTCCAACGCCACTCAACATCAACAGCTGAGGGCTCCCAAGTGCACCGGCTGACAATATTATTTCATTTTTCGAACCCTCGTTCAAGTATGCCATGTGAATCACGCCTTTTGAATCTTTAAACGCAACTCCATATCCTCCTGGTTTTAGTTTTCCTGGTGTATTTGATTTCATCATCAATCATCAATCATCAATCATCAATCATCAATCATCAATATATAGTAGTAGTAGTAGTAGTAGTGTGTGTGTGTATATATATATATATATATATATATTAAAGTTCCCTGACATTTAATTATTTGAAAATTTTATTATAAACTTATGCTAGAGGCCGGTACTTGTATTTGCATAAACTGAATTTATGAACGAACAATTGTTAAGAAAGAGTAAACAATTTGTGGGTCCTGTCATTTAATTCTTAATTAATGAGTTTGTGAATTTACATCATCTTACTAACACTACTATTTATTACATTTGTCTTGTCTGTCATTTATTTGTTCGTACATAGAACTATTTTTATGTTAATGATACAGTTATACTATATGTTAGCAATTCGATCTTCCTTTCCATTATATCATTATTTTGTGACATAATTACTCATATTAATTTTATTAATTTTAATGTAAGATAATTAATGTTAGTTTGAAATTTCAGTATTACTACTCATGCAATTATTAATTACTCATTCTCCTCTCTCTCAATTAATCTAACTTTTTAGAGACAAAGTAGAAAATAGTTAGTTTGTTCTCCTAGCTAGATATATAAAATGTCTTATATTATGCGGAAAAATATATATTCTAAAACGACTTATATAATACTAGAAAAGATAAGAGTATTTTATAACTTAAACAAGGACTTTAATGCAATATAAACAAGAATTTAAGTGGAGATAAATTCAGCATGAGGTTGTAACAAATGTCGTCCAGAATAACATAAATATTAAAGACGAGTTTGTTTTTGGAGGAGAGTTAAACGGTAGAATTGTCAACACATATATGTGTGTGTATATATATATATATATATATATATATATATACACACACGATGTTAATGGAGCTATGCATCTGCTGTGTAGACTCTCAAATGTATACACTTTACGATCGTAGAATTAAGTTACTCTACGATTGTAGAATAGTCACTTTACAATCTAAGAGTTCACTCTACTTTTTTACGGTAGTAGTATAACTACTCTACGATTATAGGATAACTTAACTCTACGATCGTATATTGCGTACATTTGAAACTTATACAGTTGTGTATCTTTATTTTTTTGCATATATATATATATATATATATATATATTTTACCTTGAAAGTGATTGATCGACCAGATGCATAGGGAAAAAAGTACGGGGTTTTAATTGGATCAAACGTACAGTTTCAACTTTCAACTTTAGGATCTGTACTTTCACCTATACTTCATTCATAGTCAATAAAAGTAAGTGTAATCAACTCAGAATCCAAAGCCTTAATTGATCCATGGTGTTTTTAAGTTTTCCCTATAAAAGTAGTATACTTCTTCCATTCTTACATTTTATAATAATTGTCTTTTTAACTTCACCTACATACATTAAGTCATTTAGTACTATTATTTAACAATTACTCTATGAGAAATTAAAAATTACTAATATAAGAGAATTTTTTTTGCTGAGAAGTTATAAATGATATAAAAAAGTAAATAATTTATTATTCTAAAAAGTTGTAAACTACAAATAATTAAATTGGAACAATTATTCTTATAATTATAAATAGTACATTTTTTTATACTTCTGTTCAGTCTAAAATTAAAGATAATGTATCTAATTTGTCATTATCCTTTTACTTCTTTTACAATAAAATATAGCATCACATTCACAGCACCAGGCCAGGACCACTACCAAATCCTCATATAGTAGTATCACGTACGGAATATATAAAATTAAATTAAATACGGTCATGAGTACATATATAAATGTGTTAATTTTTAATTTTAAAAGGGATGTAATTAACGTACGTACCTTGCACCTTGAACAAAATCTGTTGCACGGTTGCATGAAGGTGAAGAGTAATTGACGAGGGATCAGCATACTCCAACAAATCAGCAGCAGTGTGTCTATGACCATCTTTATCAAAGATTGAACCGCCAACTTTTGTCCCAAATAAATGGTCATACGTAAAACCATTATCCGGCAGCACGCCCGCTTCAAGCAACCCGTCCCTCACCGCGGATTGCCACTGCTTAATAGATGGCTCGAACGCCACCTTCTTTTCAACCCATTCGTATGACTCTTTCACTAGGTTCGGCTCCCACCCGGCCGTGGCCACAAATTCGGCGCTGGCCCTGGTGAAAAAACCGGCGTTCAAGGCGGAGCCGCCACCCAAGACACGGGCACGGTGGTTAATGACTCCGTCGGTTGAGATGAATAACTGGGAAGGCGATGAGGGTGAGATATTGGCTAGAGTGACCGGAAAACCAGCTATGTTGGAGATGCTAGGGTCGCCGTAGGGTAAACCACCTCTTTCAAGCAACAAAACTTTTGCGCCTTGGGAGAGAGTTGCGGCTAATCCGCAGCCCGAAGTTCCTCCTCCAATTATGATGTAGTCATAGTATGCCACCGGTGGAGCCCATGTTGCATCTTTGGCGAAACTATGATATGGAGCTGGATCACTCGCACAAAATATATCCATAATTAATAAATGTATTTAATGAAAATTTTCAATACAATTAATACTGTCTATTTGGTTAAACACCTGCACCACTTAATTATACGTAAGCTGTAATCAATTGAGAAAGTCTAACTAAGCATATAGCTAGTAACAATTAATGGAAAATATTTTATTTGGTGAGAGAGAGAGAGAAAGAGATGATCAGCATATATGCAACATATATATATATATATGTACCTTCCTCTGAGGAACATGATAATTGAAGGAAGATAATTGCAGAAACAGCAGAAGCAACGAATCCCCACCACCCTGAAGCCATAATCTTGGATGATCTGAATTAATCTTATTGCACCAATCGAGGCACAAATGTTTTTGTGCCACGGAGAAGTACTTCAATGCACAAATCTTATTGCACAAATCGAGGCACACATTTATATAGATGGATACAGGTAGATAAACTCACACACTGGACATGAATAAGGGATCACAGCTTACAGGTAGCCACTGACCCATCCATAATCAGATTTCACTGTAATATTAGTACAGTACAGTAATAGGTATGTAATTAATGCAGACGTTTCATTTAGTCAAACCTTTTAGACTTTTTTTCCCTGAAACAATAACCCTAATTGAAAATCGACATTACATATAAGTAGGTTCATACCATGGCCTCTCATCCCTAAGCATGCTTAGGAACTAGTATTTGTTTACTTTAAAATGAGTCTAAATGAATTTGAATCTCATCTAATAAGTCATTCAATTGCTTATTTATAATTTTTAAACTCAGAATATGTTTGATTGTGGTTGAATCGGTAAAAAAATAGAGTTAAATGATATTTTTATTTATATACACACATTGACAATTAAAAATTACATTCAATATACATTTTGTTTTACTATTAAAAATAATTTTTGTTATGTACAAATTATTTTGATTTTTCCTTAACAAATTGGTCAATAACCAATTTAATGAATATTATTGTATAGTCTTTTGTTTTGATTTTATGAAATGATAGAATATTATTAATATCCTTCTTAATTTATTCCTAAAATTAAATTACTAATAGTATATATACACCATCAAAGATTGTTCAAAAAGTTTATATTTAATTTTTTTTAGATAGTTTTGTGTATTTATAATTACATAATAAATTTATTCATAAAACCCAGAACGTTTAAATAGGAAAATATATGTATTCAGATGTTTTAGACAAATAGTTATCATAATTAAACACATTATTTCATCTATATTCAGAATTTTTACTTCATTCAAAACTTTTCATTCAATTATCAAACCACCTCTTAAATAGGTAAATTTATGTTCATGCCCTTAATTAGATGCTCCATTGATCTATTCCTTTTTTGTGTTATTTTTAGACTAATTTTTTCTTTTAATTTGGCGCTTGTATATTTTATGAAATATTTAATGACTTAATTTTTTATATTATCTTAATTATATATCTTTTTAATGAATTTATGAAAGATAATATTAAAAAAAATATTGATCACTTTTTTCAATTAATGTACTTTCCTATAAAACGTCAACTAAAATAAACTGAGTGGCTAGCGAGTAGGGTCCATATATAGACAAACAACCCCCTTCTTGTTTAGGAGTAATTACTACTTTAATGCGTATATATATATATATGCTAGTATCTGCAATAATAAATTAGGATGTGATTTGGAAAAAAGTTTCAAAAATTAATGAGACAACAATCGCGGTTGCTATAAAGACATTGGCATTTTTTCCCCTTTAAAAAGAAAATTACAAAGATGTGGCACTTTTATCTCCTCCAGCTACGCATGCATGCCACTGGCCCACACGACAAAGAAACAGTTGAGTGAGAATTTTAATGTAATGTGGTTGCTAAATGAGTAGGTGCTTGTCTGGCTGGCTATAAATGAATTACTCCATTTCTTTTCACTATTTTTCAATGGTTGATTGACACTTCTGTCCCTTTAAATTAGTCATTCATTTTTAAAGTCGTTTTAAAAATATTATTTTCTTCAGTTAAGTCCTTAAGGTAGCATTTTATTGAAGTTTCTATTCCTTCAACTCATTTTAATCTAAACCCGACCCATTTTGATCAAGTTTAACCCAACCCGACCCAGTTTGATCCAACCCAAATTTTTAATATTTTAAAATATAATAGTATTTTTAAAATAATAATTATATTTAACATTTTAAAAAAAAATATTTAATTATTTAAAATAAAATAATTATTTTTAAAATAGTTATTTTTAATATTTAAAAATAAAATATTATTTTTTTATTTAAAAAAAATTAATAATTATATTCAATATTCTAAAATAAATAATTTTTAAATAATTTTTATTTTTAATATTTTAAAAGTAAAAAATATTTTTGTAAATAATATTTTTTAAAAAAATATTTACTTTTAAAATATTAAAAATAATATTTATTTTAGAATATTAAAAATAATAATTATTTTAGAATATTAAATATAATATTTATTTTAGAATATTAAAAATAATATTTAATTTAGAATATTAAAAATAATAATTATTTTAGTTTTTTTATAAAAAAAAATTAGAATAAATATTATATTTATATTTATATTTATTTTAATTTTAATTTTTTAATATATACTTTTAATATTCTAAAATAATTATTATTTTTAATATTCTAAATTAAATATTTTTAATAATTATTGTTTTTGAAGGAAAAATAATATTTAATATTTTAAAATAATTATTTAAAAAAGTAAAAAAATTATTATTTAATAATTATTAAAAAAAATCTTAATAATTATTATTTTAAAAACTAAAATAAGCTTAATAATTATTATTTTAAAAAATTAAACTAATCTTAATAATTATTATTATTAAATAAAAAGTTTTTTAAATTTTTTTAATAAGTATTTCAGAATATTAAATATTATTTTTCCTTGAAAAACAATAATTATGAAAAATATTTATTTCAGAATATTAAAAATAATTATTATTTTTTAATATTAAAAGTAAATATTAAAAAATTAAAATTAAAATAAATATAAATATCATAATTATTCAAAAAAAAATTTACAAATTTGAAAAAATTATTATTATTAATATTCTAAAATAAATATCATTTCTAATATTCTAAAATAAATATTATATTTACTATTCTAAAATAATTATTATTTTTAATATTTTAAAAGAAAATATTATTTTTAAAAATAATATTTACAAAATTATTTTTTACTTTAAAAATACTAAAAATAAAATTTTTTAAAAAATATTTATTTTAGAATATTAAATATAATTTTTATTTTTATTTTTTTAAAAACTAACATTTTATTTTTAAATATTAAAAATAACTATTTTTAAAATAATTATTTTATTTTAAAATATTAAAATAATTATTATTTTAATAATAATAATTTATTTTAAATAATGAAATATTATTTTTTTAAAATGTTAAGTATAATTATTTTTTAAAACTTATTTAAAAAATATTATTATATTTTAAAATATTAAAATTTTGGGTTGGGTCAAACTGGTTGGGTTGGGTTAAACTTGGTCAAAATGAGTCGGATTTAGGTTAAAATAGGTTGAAGGAATAGAAACACCAATAAAATGCCACTTTAAGGACTTAACTGACGAAAATGATATTTTAGGGACGACTTTGAAAGTGGATAGCAACTTGGAGGGACAGAAGTGTCAATCAACCATTTCTCAATAGTTGTCAATTACATTGATTTTATTTTTTTAAACGGATAAACAAACGAAAACGATAAATGCCTACCGCCACGTTTTTCTTAATAAATACTCGCTCCATCCCATATTAACTGTCGTTTTAGAAGAATTTTTTTTCCCCAATTTTTTTGTCGTTTATAACTTTCTAGGAAAACTATATTACCCATATATTCTCTCATTGTCCCAAAAAATTCTCTACCTTTTATTAATGGCTGATTGACACTTCTGTTCCTCCAAGTTGTCACCCACTTTCAAAGTCGTCCCTAAAGTACTATTTTCGTCAGTTAAGTTCTTAAAGTGGTATTTTATTGGCGTTTCTGTTCTTTCAACCCATTTTAACCTAAACCCGACCCATTTTGACCAAGTTTAACCCAACTCGACTGAGTTTAACCAACCCAACTTTTTAATATTATAAAATATAATAGTATTTTTAAAATAAGTTTAAAATAATAATTATATTTAATATTTTTAAAAAATAATAATTAATTATTTAAAATAAATTATTATTATTAAAATAATAATTATTTTAATATTTTAAAATAAAATAATTATTTTAAAAATAGTTATTTTTAATATTTAAAAATAAAATATTAGTTTTTTATAAAAATAATAATAATTATATTTAATATTCTAAAATAAATACTTTTTATTATTAATATTTTAAAAGTAAAAAATATTTTTGTAAATATTATTTTTAAAAATAATATTTACTTTTAAAATATTAAAAATAATAATTATTTTAGAATATTAAATATAATATTTATTTTAGAATATTAAAAATAATATTTAATTTAGATTATTAAAAATAATAATTATTTTAGTTTTTTTATAAAAAAATTTGAATAATTATTATATTTATATTTATATTTATTTTAATTTTTTAATATTTACTTTTAATATTCTAAAATAAATATTATTTTTAATATTCTAAAATAATTATTTTTAATAATTATTGTTTTTGAAGGAAAAAAATATTTAATACTCTGAAATAATTATTAAAATAATTATTATTTTAAAAACTAAAATAAGCTTAATAATTATTATTTATTAAAATAATCTTAATAATTATTATTATTAAATAATAATTTTTTTTAATAAGTATTTCAGAATATTAAATATTATTTTTCCTTCAAAAACAATAATTATTAAAAATATTTATTTTAGACTATTACAAATATTAAATTTTTTATAATATTAAAAGTAAATAATAAAAAATTAAAATAAATATAAATATAAATATAATAATTATTCAAAAAAAATTTAAAAAAAATTATTATTTTTTATATTGTAAAATAAATTTTATTTTTTATTATTCTAAAATAAATATTATTTCTTATATTCTAAAATAAATATTATATTTAATATTCTAAAATTATTATTATTTTAATATTCTAAAATAAATATTATTTTTAATATTTTAAAAGTAAATATTATTTTTAAAAATTATATTTACAAAAAAAAATTTTACTTTAAAAATAAAAAATATTTTTTAAAATATTTAATATAATTTTTATTTTTATTTTTTTAAAAACTAATATTTTATTTTTAGATATTAAAAATAAATATTTTAAATTTTTTTTTTTAAATATTAAACTAATTATTATTTTAATAATAATAATTTATTTTAAATAATTAAATATTATTTTTTTAAAATATTAAATATAATTATTATTTTAAATTTATTACAAATTTGGTTTGGGTCAAACTGGGTTGTGTTGGGTTAAACTTGGTCAAAATGGATTGAATTTAGGTTAAAATTGGTTGAAGGAACAAAAACGCCAATAAAATGCCACTTTAAGGACCTAACTGACGAAAATGGTATTTTAGGGACGACTTTAAAAGTGGGTGGCAACTTAGAGGGACAGAAGTGTTAATCAGCCTTTTATTAATAGTTTTCAATTTCTCATAAAGGGTAGTGATGAAATTTTACACAAATTTTAATTAATAAATGATAGCATTAAATGACTTTCTTAATCCATGTTCATGAAGCTAAAACTACATTCATTATGGGATGGAGGGAGTACTTCATCCTTCTTTTTAATATGTGTCGTGTATAGGTCTGACAAAATATAGTTATGAATTGATTTTGGTTTATAAAATTTGATTATGATTCCATTTAAGAACAAAAATCATATTACCTACTTATTTTTAATGAGTTGTGTGATTACAACTATATAGTTATGGACCAAATATAGGTCAACTCATATTTCAAAATTTCAAGTTTATCATTATTATGGTTCAATTGAATAAATTATTTATAATATTTAATTTCTATATACCTTCACCTACTATATGTTTTATACATTCTTCCTTTCTCTAAAAATTTTTATACACTAATTTTTTTAGATTTTTTTTCTCTACAATTTTTGTACACTTGTTTTCTTTAAAAATTATTCTACGCTCAATTCTTTTTTATATACTTTTTTTTCCTCTCTAAAAATTTTACTCTCAAATTTTTAAATAATTTCTCTCCCTCTTAATATTTTATACACTCCCTCACAATTTTTTTATGTTCTCTCTTAACTTTTTAAATTTGTAAAGTTTCTCTCTCTAAAATTTTTATACCTTAAATTTCTTTATATCGTTGTTTGATGCCTTGATGTACTTATATTTTATTTATGTAATATGTTGATGTGGTATTCATTTGAAGTTCGGGAAATTCTGTTTTTTTATATTATTATTTTTTTAATACTGCTTATAATAATTTATTCATTTTGCATTAATTAACTGTTATTTAGCACTTGATGACACATGTGCTACGTGTATAAATTATATATGTGAGGTAAAATAAAAAAATTATAAAATTTAAAGAATTAAATAAAAAGGTGTAAAAAAGTTTAAATTAAAAAAGGTGTATAAATTATCTTGTCTGTTCTTTATTCTGCAAGCGCATAGAGTTTGTGGAAGCATACGAAGGTAAAAAAAATGCTTTTATACTACGTACGCCTTTCAAATGCCTTTGAAGTTGTCTTTATTTTCAGTTATGATATGAATAAATATAGAATAACATAAAAGCAAATAATACATGAACTGCAAATAAAGGTGTTCCAATCAGCCGACACAGATTTAAATGGGTTGGAAAATGGTTTAAACGTTTGGAACTCTTTTTTTATTTTATGAAATTTGATTACAAACTTTATCCAACTCAAGTAATAGAAATTAATAGTTAATCAATTTAAATGGTTCTAATTAATCACAACAAACCTAAAAATAATCAGGTTTTTTCAGTTGTAGATATATATATTAGTAGTAATCTCTAATGTAAGTCTATTGACGCGTACGTGGATCATATATATGACAAAATTTTATATCTACTGAGTTGATATATATATGACACAAGAATAAATCATATACCTTAGTAGCCAAGAAGGTGAGTGGTGTATTAAAGAAAGATATGATATATATATATAACCACCCAAAATCATATGCAAATTAACTTTATGGGAGCATACAATTAAAAAGACTGGTAAATTACATGGACTTCGATCTCCTGAGGTTGGTATTTGTTACACATACAATCCCTCTTATATATTCGGATAGATTACGCACAGACCTCATGTCAGTAAAAACGTACACTCGTAACTTACCAAAATACATAGAGAAGAAGATAGAAAGGAAGACATATACCCCCTATTTTCTTTGGAACCGTATGCATGTGGAACAAAATCTTTTTTATTAATTACATTTAGAGAATTATATATATATAAAAAGAAAGATTGAAGGAAAAAAGAAGTGGCATATATGCATATTGCTCGATCCTTGATAAGTAACAATATTAACCACCTGGCTAATTAAAGAGTATTAATTAATGAATAATGCTAGAGACACAATTTATTTTACAATTATTTTATAACTTGCTGATGTGAAATACTTCATCTCATCATATTGACGAACAAATTGATTTAATGTAGTCTTCAGTCCCACATAAAAGCGAAGATGGAGTATACCACATCATCAAATTATAAAATAGTTGTAAAATAAGTTGTGTCTCTAGCATTATTCTTAATGAATAAAGAGGATATGATAGGAGTGGCGTGGTGGAATTGTGGAAAAGGAGAAGATAATTGTGGGGTTCCCACCGAAAAACTAACAACATCAAACCCAAATTAATTTCAACAAATCAACTCACCTTATGGAATTAATAGACGGGAGTTGTGTTGTGGTGAATTTAATGGTGCTCAACCAGACGGGACGGGATGGGACCATACTTCTAAATTCTAATTATACGACGACGTACACTATTTAACAATTCTAGGCTTGCCTCTTCGGTCGCCTGCGTGCCTTAAATAGTTTGGTGGACTCATCAACCTCGCGATTTCATTTAAGTTTGAGTTTGAACTTTAAATTAAGCATTTTAAATTTTACACAGAGTCTTTTATCAAACGAATTGATCATATATATATATATATATATTAAATTTAAAGTATAAAAATTAATTTTCAAAAATTAAAACAAAACTATATGCATGGCAAAATTAAGTATATATTGGAGATCTCAATAATAATTTTAGTGACAAGATAGTCTAATGCACGGTGATCGATGGTGTACATATTTATATAGTATTAATTACATGTTTTAATACTGTGGCAAAAAAAATAATTAAAATAATACTAAAATTAAAATAAATATTTTAATTCATTTTTTTTATAATTTTTCTTTTCCTTATCTCTTTTCCTTTCTTTTAATAATTATTTTTATTTTGAAAATTAATACTAATATATATTTTAATGATATAAAAAGGTAAGTACATAATTAACATAAAATATAAAATTTGATACAATTAGCAAAAATTAGTTAAACAAATGACATAAAAATTAAAATTAATTATACAATTAACGTAAATAAATTACACAAATAATATAATTAAGAGAGGTGAAATAATTAATTAATTTTCTTTATAATTTTTTTTTCCTTTATCTATTTTCCTTTCTTTTAATTATTATTTTTATTTTAAAAATTAATATTAATATTAATACAATAAAATCATTAAATTTAGACTTAAACATAAAAAAAAACATACTATTAAAATCTATTAATAACTAAACGTAAAAATAAAAAACAAAACAAAACCAAATCAAAATCAAAATTCTCAGTAGCGTGCTTCTTCTTCCTCGATCGACTCCCTGATCTCCCCTTTATCCCCAATTGGCCCAACTTTCACGATCTCAGCTCTAGGGAATGATTCAGAGCTCCTAAATGATTCCTTTATCAGAAATATCTGTACAAACCCGAAGAGACTCTGGATTTTAATTTCTCTGGTGGCGATTCCGAGCAGAATGGTGTAATCAATCGGATTCAGAAGGGGGCAGGAGAGTTTTGTGTCCAGTTCCGTTAGTAATTGGGCTGGAAGAACCGTCGGTGGTGCCGGAATTTTTACGGGATCTAGGAGTTGATTTACCCATAATTTGTGAGATTTGAAATTTGAGTACATGGGTGTGTTAATTTGGGGTTTATTTGATCTATAGGATTTGTTGTGTTGTGGATGTGATGGGACTTTTGTTTGTTGGTTCTGCCAGAATTTTTTGGTCGGCCGGAAGAAATGGTTCGTTTTTATTTTTAGGACGGAGATGATGGAGTCGGCCGGAAGAAATGGTTCGTTGGAGATGATGGAGTATGTAAAAGTGAATTTTTGTTTACTTTTTATTTTTTATTGTCTAATTACTTTGTTGTCCTCATATTACACACGTGACATGCACACGATCGATTTTTTTGTCCAAATTCAGTATTTAGGGGTTTTTTTAAGCCACATAGGAAATGACTCTTTTTTTTCAAAAAGTCACGTACGAAAATTGGCCTGATTACTTAATGTTCGTTACAGAAAATGGACGGAATGGCCTGAATTTTATTTTTTAAAAAATACAGTGGATCAATTGCATATTTTTAAAGTTCAGTAGCTAAATAATTATAACTCGACCACCACAGGGGATACAGGTGCTTTTTGCCAATTTCACTCATTTGAAAGAGAAGAAAAAAAGTCAGCCGCTGTAAAAAAACCATATATTATAGAGTGAACAAACACTTGTTTCTCGTAGGAAAGTAATATGGATTATGCCACGTACAGCTAGCTCCTTCCGCCAACAAGTTTTCCGCTGTTAAGTATGATAATGAATACAGACAATTAGGAACAAGGATTGACACGGGTAGTCCCTGTCCTTAAGGTGTTTATTGCCCCTTACCACTAAGGTTTGCTAAAGGCTACTAGCAATCTACCTCCAGGATTTATGTCAAGCCTATATATGTTCTAAGTGATAGCAACTCACTATCTGAACCTCAGTTTATACTGCTGTGTAAAGATGATAAGATGGAAGAAGATGGAGACTCTTCAGTTTCATAACTGAATTGTGAATTAAGCATTATTTACAAAGTAAATGATGTAATAATCACATCAGTTTTAAATCTCATGTAAATGATGTAATAATCACATCAGTTTTAAAACTCATTTATATCCCATAATGATTAAACACAAAACGGTTTAAACATTAATGAAGTTTATTAATCTGGTTCAATGCAAAAAAGTAGGCTCTTGGCTCCTAGCGACGATGCGAAGTGCAAAGTGCGCCTAAAGCGCCAATGCGACTTTGCGACCCGAACCCGACCCCCGGCCCCCGGGTCGCGGGACGCGGGCGCGGGCGGGTGGTGCTTTGCACCACGTCATTGTGACCAAATCCAAGCCTTTCGTTTAGTACCACAAGTGAATTAAACTATTCCACATATACTTATAAAGTATTAAATAGTTTTATTCCTACTCAATGTGGGACTTAAAAGAAAATAGTTTTCTTAAACAACAATGAACCTTTTCATGTACTCCACTTTGGATACAATTAAAACACAATATATAACTCCCACTTGAACCATATATTGCTCTCTATTAATCTCCTTGTAATAGACTATCAAATGCACATTTAATTTAATATAAATTCAATCAATTAATGGGTCTAAATAAATCCCCAAATTGATCAAAACTCATGTATTGAAAAGGTGCAATTAACAATCCCCCACTTGTTTGAAAAACTACTTTTCTTCAACAATTCTTTATCTATCAACTCTAAGATTTGTATGCATAATAGAAGGTGTGACGAACATTGAACCTTCTTTTAGTATAAACAACTCAAAGTAATATCAAAATAGATGGTGTCCGTAGATTGAACCTCTATTTCAAATAATATGACCGGAGCTATCATACACACACAAACCTCCCTTTACGGTGAGCATAATAATCGCTTTGCGCTATTAAAGCCATGCGCACTATCCTGTTTCTTGAACCTCTAAGAGAGTAAACCATAACTCTCTATAAGAAGCGGCTTCACTTCTAGTTCATATAGGCAAAATGTTTCTCTAGCACTCCTGTTGCTATAAGTGCAACACTTTGTTAAGAGCATAGCTCATCCTCGGTCGTGCAACAGACGTTACTATCATATACTACATATGAGACCAAATTGATAGTAACACAGCCAACAACTGTGATTTGTTTTTCCCATTGAACCTATAAACTAGGGGTAACCTAGTAATAGGTTGGGTTCCCATCACCCTTGGCTCAGAATGGTTTAAGTCCCATATCTCGTGTAGTCAAACTTATTAAATCTCTCGTCAGAGGCTTAGTAAGTGGATCAGCCAAGTTTTTACTTGACTTTACATAGACAATAGTTATGATACCATCATGTATCAACTGTCTCACAAATTCATGTCTTAGACCAATATGTCTAGACTTACCATTATAGGTACCACTATACGCTCTTGTTAGCGTAGCTTCACTATCACAATATAGTGAAATTGGAGGCATTGGATTTGGCCATAGATTTATGTCTAACAACATATTTCTAATCCAATCAGCCTCTTTTCCTGCTTGAGCCAAAGCAATAAACTCTGACTCCATAGTAGAATGAGAAATACAAGTTTGTTTCTTGCTTGCCCAAGAAACAGCACCACTGGCAAGAGTGAAAATCCACCCACTTGTAGATTTATTATCTCCCACACTATTAATCCAGCTTGCATCAGAGTATCCCTCTAAAACACTAGGGAATTTATAATAGAACAATCCTATGCCACTGGTTCTTTTTAGATATCCAAGTACCCTTCCAATAGCTTTCCAATGATCAATATTAGGACTGCTCGTATATCTACTAAGTTTAGAAACTGCAAAAGAAATATCTGGCCGAGTACAATGCATAGCATACATAAGGCTACCAATGACACTTGCGTATTCTAGCTGTGCAATAGCTCTACCATCATTTTCTTTGAGTTTAACTCCATTCTCAAAAGGAGTATTCACCTCTTTTAATTCGAGATGACTAAACTTAGTTAATATTTTTTCAATATAGTGAGATTGATTCAATACAAAACCCCCACTATGTTTTTTAACTTTAATGCCTAAAATAGTATCTACTTCACCTAAGTCTTTCATCTTAAAGACAGAGGATAAATACTTTTTAGTCTCATTTACTCCAACCATATTCGTACTGATGATCAACATATCATCTACGTACAAACAAACTATCACCATATAATCAGAAGTGGTTTTGGAGTATATGCACCTATCTGCACTATTATATTTAAACCCAAAGTTTATAATAGCTGCATCAAATCTCTCGTGCCACTGTTTTGGTGCCTGTTTAAGACCATAAAGAGACTTAACTAATTTGCATACTTTATCCTCACTTCCGGGAGCAACAAACCCTTCGGGTTGTTCCATATATACTTCCTCATTCAAATTGCCATTCAAAAATGCGGTCTTTACATCCATTTGATGAACGTAAAGATCAGACAACGAAGCTAAGGCAAAAAGAATTCGAATGGAAGTAACTCGTGCTACCGGTGCATAAGTATCAAAATAGTCAATACCCTCTACTTGTCTAAAACCTTTTGCTACTAATCTTGCTTTAAAAGCAGAAATAGTACCATTAGTGTTATACTTTGTTCTAAAAACCCATTTGCACCCTATAGGTTTAGAACCTCTAGGTAAATCTGTCAATACCCAAGTATTATTTCCCATGATTGAATCCATTTCATCATTTACAGCTTCCTTCCAAAAAGCAACATCCCTAGAAGCCATAGCTTCTTTAAATGATTTAGGATCAGTCTCAAGACTATATACATAGGGTATTTCATTTACCACCTCATTATTTTGGTCCCCTTCCACCAAAAATAATAGAGACTGTGATGAAATGAAATCATCACCTAAATCTTTATCTTTTCTAGCTCTAGTACTCCTTCTAGGTCCACTTGGTTGAATTGGAACACTAGGTTCTTCAACCTCAACATTAGACCTTATAGGACCTCTAGGCTCATCAAATTTAGGCATATCCACATTCTCAACATCTTTTGAGAATTTATTTTCAAAAAATTCCACATCCCTTGACTCAGTTATAACATTAGACTCTAAATCAAGAAGCCTGTATGCTTTACTACTCTCAGCATATCCAACAAATATACTTCTAATAGCTCTAGCTCCTAATTTAGTCCTTTTAGGATCAGGAACTCGAAAATAAGCTATGCACCCCCACACTTTAAAATAATTTATGTTAGGTTTTCTGCCTCTCCATATTTCATAAGGACTAGTTTTAATTACAGTACTAGGAATCCTATTTAAAATATGACAGGCAGTTAGAAGTGCTTCACCCCATAAATTATTTGGCAAACAAGCATGATTTAACATACAATTAATCATATCATGAAACACTCGATTTTTTCTTTCTGCTAAACCATTTTGTTGAGGTGTATATGCTGCACTTGTTTGATGTATAATGCCATTTTCTTCACAAAATGCATCAAAAGCATTCAAACAATATTCCATGCCTCTATCAGAACGTAATATTTTAATCTTCTTTCCAAGTTGATTTTCTACTTCTAATTTGTATTTTTTGAATGAGTTAAATGCCTCATCTTTTGTTCTCAACAAATAGACAAAACAATATCTGCTAGCATCATCTATAAAAGTAATGAAATATCGTTTTCCACCCCTTGTCAATATTCCATTTAACTCACAGATATCAGTATGTATTAAATCTAATAATTGTGATTCTCTATGTACACTTGGAAATGGTTTCCTCACAATTTTTGATTTAACACAAATTTCACATTTCTCGAGTTCAGTATTGCCAATATCAATCAATTTCATTGCATGCATATTTTTTAAATTCTTTGAATTTATATGTCCTAAACGACTATGCCACAAAGAAATTGCACAAGTGATATAAGCAGAAACTGAACTATTTTTATTAATAGATAATTTGTACATTCCATTACAAGCATAACCCTTTCCAACAAAAACACCATTCTTTGAAAGAATGACTTTGCCGGACTCAACAGAAATTTTGAAACCTTTCCTATCTAAAAGATCAACAGAAATTAAATTCTTTCTAATTTCTGACACAAACAACACATTCAGCAAGGTTAGCTTCTTCCCAGAGGTGAAATTAACTTCCACAGTTCCTTTTCCATTAACTTTAGCTAATGAATTGTTTCCCATTTGAACTTCCTGTCCAATAATTTCTTCAAATGTTTTAAACATTTCTCGATTATTACAAATATGGACAGTAGCTCCGGAGTCCAACCACCAACCATTTGGCTCATTTACCATGTTAACTTCAGAAATCATAGTCACATCAAGACTAAGATCAGATACCATGGCAACAAGGTTCTCCTCAACCATGTTAGCAGAACCGCTTTTGCGTTGTTTACATTCTCTGGCATAGTGTCCAGTTTCTCCACAAACATGACACTTACCCTTTCTTTTATTAGGATCAGAATTTTTATTTTTCTGTCCAGGATGCTTGAACTTATTATTATCTTTTTTAACTCCAGGTCCTTTCCCTTTAAATGGTTTTGCCTCCAAATAGTGTACACTAGACTGTCCTTGAATCAAATTCTTAGCATCGCGTTTTCGGGCTTCCTCCTCAATACGAAGATGCTTCTGAATTTGATCCAAGGAAAAATCCTCAGATTTATGCATCAACTTTTTAGCAAAATCTTTCCAAGATGGAGGTAACTTTGCAATTATTGCTCCAACTTGAAAAGTTTCAGGCAAGACAATTTTAAGAACCCTCAACTTGTTAACAATAACCTGGAGCTCATGCACTTGCTCCAAAATAGGTTTCTTATCAATCATCTTAAAATCAAAATATTTAGATACTAAATATTTATTTGTACCTTCCTCCTCAGCCTTGTATTTGAATTCCAAAGCCTCCCATAACTCCCTTGGTGACTGAATATTGCTGTAGAAATCGTAGAGACGATCCGACAGCGTGTTGAGGATATGTCCACGAGCAAGTTCCTCATCTTCAGTCCTTTTCATTCTTTGCCCTTTCAGTGCTTCGATGGCATCATTATCTGGCTGCTGACCTTCTACTGGTTTGGGATCTTCTGGAATAGGCTGAAGGTTAGGGTCCAAAACATACGCAATCTTCAAAACAGTGAGAAGAAATTTCAGTTTATCTTGCCAACGACTGAAATTATTTCCATCAAAACGATCGAGCTTGACAAAATCCTGGTTCATGATTTTGAAAGACTCTGTATCCATTTTGAATAAACACCTTAAGATTGTTAAGTATGATAATGAATACAGACAATTAGGAACAAGGATTGACACGGGTAGTCCCTGTCCTTAAGGTGTTTATTGCCCCTTACCACTAAGGTTTGCTAAAGGCTACTAGCAATCTACCTCCAGGATTTATGTCAAGCCTATATATGTTCTAAGTGATAGCAACTCACTATCTGAACCTCAGTTTATACTGCTGTGTAAAGATGATAAGATGGAAGAAGATGGAGACTCTTCAGTTTCATAACTGAATTGTGAATTAAGCATTATTTACAAAGTAAATGATGTAATAATCACATCAGTTTTAAATCTCATGTAAATGATGTAATAATCACATCAGTTTTAAAACTCATTTATATCCCATAATGATTAAACACAAAACGGTTTAAACATTAATGAAGTTTATTAATCTGGTTCAATGCAAAAAAGTAGGCTCTTGGCTCCTAGCGACGATGCGAAGTGCAAAGTGCGCCTAAAGCGCCAATGCGACTTTGCGACCCGAACCCGACCCCCCGGCCCCCGGGTCGCGGGACGCGGGCGCGGGCGGGTGGTGCTTTGCACCACGTCATTGTGACCAAATCCAAGCCTTTCGTTTAGTACCACAAGTGAATTAAACTATTCCACATATACTTATAAAGTATTAAATAGTTTTATTCCTACTCAATGTGGGACTTAAAAGAAAATAGTTTTCTTAAACAACAATGAACCTTTTCATGTACTCCACTTTGGATACAATTAAAACACAATATATAACTCCCACTTGAACCATATATTGCTCTCTATTAATCTCCTTGTAATAGACTATCAAATGCACATTTAATTTAATATAAATTCAATCAATTAATGGGTCTAAATAAATCCCCAAATTGATCAAAACTCATGTATTGAAAAGGTGCAATTAACATCCGCTCTAATCATCATATTCCATAAACCCTTATAAACCACATTCACTTCCAATGTAATTATGAAACTCGAGAGATCCATTTCTCGTCTATTCAATACCTTCACAGGGAGCCCACATTCAGAGCGACTAACCAAGAATTCGCTGTACAATGACGCAATGAAAAAGCTCCACGGACGCCTCATCAAAACCCAATTACACACTGACCCATTTTGTATATCAGATGTTTTTCGATCTTACGCTCTATCTTCAACCAGTCTGGATAAAGCCCGCTTCGTTTTCGATCAAATTGAACGGCCCACATTGTTAATTTGGAACATTATGATCCGTGGTTTGTCACAGAGCAATCACCCCATCGAAGCAATCAATATGTTTGACAGAATGCGTGACCAAGGACTCCGTGGGAATAATCTGACCTTTATATTCGTCTTCAAGGCTTGTGCCCGAGTTTCAGGTATTGTGCATGGGCGGAAGGTTCACGCTCATGTTCTGAAACTTGGGTTTGAATCGTATCTTTATGTTTGTAATGCTTTAATTCATATGTATTCCTCAAGTAATGATTTGCGTTCTGCTCGGGATATGTTTGACAAAATGTCTGACAGAGACTTAGTTTCCTGGAATTCATTGATTTGTGGGTATAGTCAGTGTAATAGATTTAAGGAGGTTTTGAGTATTTTTAATGCCATGCGAGCGGCAAATGTGAAGGCTGATGCTGTGACGATGGTCAAAGTTATATTAGCTTGTAGCCACCTAGGTGATCAGGATATGGCAGAGTCTATGGTTAATTACATTGAGGATAATCATATTCAGATTGATGTTTACTTGGGAAATACTTTGATAGACATGTATGGACGGTTTGGCTCGGCCAAGTTGGGACGGGAAGTTTTTGATCTGATGGCTGAGAGAAATATAGTTTCTTGGAATGCCATGATAACTGGGTATTTGAAAGTGGGAAATTTAGTTGCAGCAAGGAAACTTTTTGATGAGATGCCGAAGAGGGATGTGATTTCGTGGACTTCTATGATCACAGGTTACTCTCAAGCTAACCAATTTTCTGATGCATTGGGACTTTTTCAAGAAATGATGGTGGCTAAGGTTAAACCTGATGAAATTACTATTGCTACTGTTATTTCTGCTTCCGCACATTTAGGCAGGCTTGACATTGGCAAGGCAGTTCATGACTACATTCACGAATACAATGTAGAAGTGGATATTTATGTCAGGAACTCTCTGATTGATATGTACTGCAAATGCGGATCGGTAGAAAAGGCATTGGAAGTGTTTCAAGGGATGAAAGAGAAGGACTGTGTCTCGTGGACTTCGGTCATCTCGGGCCTAGCTGTGAATGGTAGTGCTTGCTATGCCCTTGAGCTCTTCTCTGAAATGATAGCTGAAGGTTTTGAGCCAACTCATGGAACATTTGTTGGGGTATTACTAGCTTGTGCTCATGCTGGTTTGGTAGACGAAGGATTGGATTATTTTGAGAATATGGAAAAAATTTATGGATTAGTGCCAGAAATGAAACATTATGGATGTGTGGTTGATCTCTTGAGTCGCTCAGGCCATCTAGAAAGGGCATATGACTTCATAAAGAGAATGCCTGTAGTTCCAGATGTTGTAGTATGGAGGATGTTATTGAGTGCTTGTAAGCTTCATGGTAATGTGGTCCTAGCTGAGATTGCCGCTAAAAAACTTCTGAATTTTGATCCTTGTGATAGTGGGAATTATGTTTTATCGTCAAACACTTACGCCGGGGCAGATAGATGGGATGATTCTGAAAAAATAAGAGAATTAATGGAGAAAGGTGATGTCCTGAAGCCATCTGGTTGGAGTTCTTTAGAAAAACATGTCTAAACAGCTAATAACTGATATTGGGAATGGTTGAGTACAATATTGGAATCTCGGTTCATCAAGACATGCTATATGGATTATTGTAAATTTTTATTGAAGTGATATGAGTGAGCATTTGCTCCTGGCAGAATTCCAGTTTTCTTAATTAAGGAACTGGTGGGACTTTTGCGATCATGTATAATTTGAACAAATCGTGCAAATTGCATGCATTAAAGAATGCCTTCTTCACTCATGATGGTGTTTCAGTTCCCCTCGGTTAGTGTTAACGCCAGGATCTTTTCACGTGCCTCAATCACCGAAAAGCGCGTCCAATCCTGCACAGAAAATGAATCAACACCAAGAGCTTGACGGCTTGGGCCGCCGGGAGATAGCTCCGGTGTAAGAGTAAGTACATGCCGGAAGTCAGGTTAACAATGGAGGTTGTGTGCTCTAGTGTCTGGTAGAGTAAATTTGCATGTACTTTTTCCATGTAGTGCTCTATCCTTTTATATTAGTCTCACCGCCTTGCATGTAACACCTTCTGTGACCTCATTTAATTGCATGCAATCCATATCAAATCACTGTTTTCCACTAACTCAGGAATATGCCAAATCCTCATTAATTAAGGTGTTGGATCCATAATCCAACACCTGTCCATAACAATAATCTTCAGCCCAAACCCAAATAAAACTTTATTTAAATGATGGCCCAACATTCCAAAGGCCCAAATAAGTGTGGCCCAATAGGCCCAAATAATCATGGCCCAACAGTTAGGAAATTGGTGGACCTTGGGAATCATATACTCTTCTGGAGGAATAATCATATAGAGCTAGCTAGGTACAAGAGTACCAGATGACTTTTAGGCAATATGAAATGCTCGACATTGAATAGCTTTTCGATCTTATTGCAACTTTTCATTGAGCTCTGCAATTTTGCTGCATTCAGAGAAGAAAGGCTCTTGCATGGCAATAATCAAAGACAAAACAAATTTATGAAGAATGCTTTCTTCTTGGTCATATAGAATGGAATGAACTGCATAAGTCGCGCAAAATATTCTACATTTTGCAGACTACAGGTTATAGTATACCGATCCCTTCTTGATTAACTGTTGAAGAGAGTGAATGGTCTGATATGCTTTCCAGTCTCCATCAACAAAGATTGAACACCTTGTTCACAGGATAAAGACATTAACATTTATACAAGTTCCTAGCAGAAGGCATTTTATAGGTTGTTGATGTTGCCATCAAGATATTGAGCTGAGCCAGAACTTAAAGCCAGGCACCAAGTTACTAACTTCAACTACAGTTGAAAATTGAATTGTTGGGTTTGATCATTGTTGTTGTGCAAAATGGAGCTGTACATGGTATGGAATATTTGAGGTTTGGTGATGTGTTCAGAGACTGATAAATATGTAGAAACCAAACATGTCGCGAACAACGTTAACAGCTGAATTGTAGCTCATTAAGTTCTCCAAGGTACACAGATTTAAATCAGCTATGTTAATTTCTTCACCTTTTAATTTAATTTAAATGTATTTTTATAACTAGCAGAAGCTTTTTGTGAATTCCCTTTAGATTTTGGAAAATGGTGGTAGATTTTGTAACAAGGCAGAATATTACTCGATGTAGTTTACCAATGTCAAATGAATTTTCACCATAGCGACTTAAATAAACCAAAACCTGTATTAGCGTGACAACTGCTAAATAATATTCATTATCTATTTTACTTTAATTATCTTCCATTTGCACAAATTAGCATACAGTTTCCAAATAACTGACACACAATTTAATCCAAAGGAACACTATTATTAGTTTCGATATGCCTGCACCATCTGTGATAATCCTATGGAAATACATCTCCTACAGGTTAAACATGACCTTTATAGCATTACCACCGCGAGCACTGGTTTCAAACGCTTCTTCAACCCCTTCCTTGGTAAACTTAAACCTGTGAGTTATGAGGGGCTTCACATCTATCTTACCGGTCCTCAGAAGCTCAATGCAGAGTGGCCATGTGTTCCTATATCGGAATATGCCGACCACATCAACCTCCCTATCACCATAGAAGAAAGTTAAACTTGAAACTTAAAAAGTCTATAGGAAACTTTGAGTATCTAGCTTTCAAAGTACCTCCCAAACGGAAATTCAGAAAATATATATACTACCTTGCAGCGGCAGCAGTGAGAGGAATCTTCATATCGCTCTGCCCCAATCCCACCAGACATACTTTACCACCAGACCGGGTTGCATTCAAAGCCGTTGACATGGTTTTGGTAAAGCCAACACAGTCAAAGCTCACATCCACGGAGCTATTCATGGCTTTATGTATTTGTAATACTTCCTCGCCTATATCCTGTTAAGATAATGACTTGCCAACTGTTTGATAGATTATCATAAAAAAATGTTGTTTAACTGATTTTGTACTGATAGAAAAACCTGAATATTTATAGATCCCTTGACAATTTCATCTGCTCCAAGATCTTTTGCAAATGATAGACGGAGATCATCAACATCAACCATAACAATTTTAGGGGCTCCAAAAGCACGAGCAGCCAACATAGTTACTAGTCCTATCGGTCCTGCTCCTATGATCAGCACTTTTGTCTCTGGACTGATATTGGCACGGCGACAAGCATGGACTCCAACACTGAGGGGTTCACACATAGCCCCTTCTTCCAAGCTCACATTTTCTGGTAGTTTGAAACATAGATTTGCAGGATGTACCACCTGATTACATTAGAGCTAAGCCGGTAGAAAGGAGCATAACATGTCACAATAGAATAAATATCAAATAAGATGATTTTTTAAATCTTAGTTTCTTCACTCTGACAACAAAAAGAATAAGAACATATTTATAAGCAATAGGCAGAATCACGATAATTGAACAGAGAACGTGATTTCTTTTGTAATCACTTATCATCCATGTACTCTATTATATTTTGAATTACCTGATGTGCCAAAGAACCATTAGTTGGAGGTGAGCCAAAAAACTTCATTTCTCGGCACAGATTGTAGCGACCATTTTTGCAAAGATGGCAACTCCGGCAGCTTATACCAGGCTCCAATGCAACACGGTCACCCACTTCCAGAGACTTCACTTCGCTACCAACCTCTTCAACGAAACCAGCACACTCATGCCCGATTACCATTGGCTTTTTAACAACAAAATTTGCACACCTCATGTGCTGGATTCAAAGATATCAAATAAGTAAGAGAATTTAAAGAACCCCACAAGAAAAACATTATATATATATAGTATTCTTGTGCTAGTTTAGAAGTATAGGAAAGTGTAATAATTGATGATTTGATGGGTGAAATATTGTTTAGGAGCATTTTACCTTGAAGTGATGAACATCACTTCCACAGATGCCAACAGCTTTCATCCTCACCTTAACATCATGAGGGCCTAATGTCACCAAAAAAGAAGGGGGGAAAAAGTCTCAATATCCTTGGGTTTATCATCACAAATCCATCAATATGTCATAAATTCTAAACTAAATACTCAATAATTTTTAGTATAAACAGGGAAGTATATTTGCAAATGATACTCTTTTTGTGAAAAAGAAGGAATATAAAGAGCAGCGCTAGGTGTGCCTAGATTAGTCGAGCATGGTTTGAAGTATTATACACAATCCGGGCACTACAGCTTTGTCCCAGTAATTAATACTAGTACCCCCGCCTCAACAGTACATGGATTCAAAGGATAATTCTGGGTATTATTTCAATTAGACTGATACTTCAAATCAGATGATTAAACTTGGCAAAACATTGGTAGACTGTTTTGAGCGTGATGCGGCAAAAATTAAAATTTTACCCGAATCGATCGCAATTTGAATATTTGCACAATAAGGAAACATTAAACTGTATGTAAATTGCACTACTTCGATTTGAAGGAAGAAGAAAGGAATGAAATTATTTGAAGAAAAACAGTATTATAAAACTGTATGTGGATGGATGGATGGATAGATAAGTAGATGTAGAAGATCGATCGAACCGAGAGGAGGGAGATGATAGGGTTGAATTTGAAGATTTTTGACACCAAGAAGCCAAGCTGCCATGTTGTTGTTGTTCTCCTCTGCTTCTCCATCATACTTAATTTCATCTCCATCATCACCTCCAACTGTCGTACCTCCTCTTCCCATCTCTCTCCCTTAGAGCTTAATAACGAAATGTGAAGAGTCGCAACACTCTTGGAACTTTTGTCATCTATTAACTTTTTAGGGGGTCATATGTACCATTTGAACTAGGATCATTTCTATTTCTTCTCCGTCTCATGAAATGGAGAGTTTTTATTTAAAAATTTAGATTTAAAATGTAGCATTAAAATATGAGATGATTATAATAAAAAAGGGATGATGATGAAAAATACATTAGAATGAAGACTCTGAACGTCCGTAACATTTGGTTTGGCTTTACATGCACAACTGTATGTAGAATTAAGATGCTTTTGAGTCGATTCGGACTCGACTCAAAAAACTATTCAAATTTTCAACATATTCGAATTGATATTCAATACATTCTCTTATAATATGTATAAAGTTCAATAATAAATTTAGGATAATTAGTTTTTTTTTTAAAGAAATTATTGTAATTTTATATTTGTAAAGTATAATTATAAATTTATTTTCTCATTTTTAAGTAAATTATTAAATTGAATTTATAATTATATATATTATAAAGTTAATCACTAATAGTGAAACTCGAATTTAAGTTTGAATTCGAAGTTCGCAAGTAATTTGAATATAATTTAATTTAAATCGAATTGAATTTTAGTAATGAATACTCTTATTAAAAAACAGATTGCGCCTGATTTTTATATAAAGATGTGGTACTCATTAATTTTAAGAAACGGATAGCGTGTATCGTATAATTTTTTATATAAAAATGCGGTATTCATTAATTTGAATGAATCAAGTTGGTGTTTGATTATATCTTAACATATTTTAAGAGTCCACATTTTTGTATCAAGAGTTTCTTTGAAAAGTTAAGATACAAATATGAATCTAAACTATTCAGAGAACCTCTTAACACAAATATATAAGTTGTTAAAATGCATTAGAAGATGAGTTGTTAAGATGCATTAAAATATAATCAAAAACAAATAAAGTAACATATTATTTTAATAAATTTGAGGGAAATAATAGTTAACTAGTTTGGAACAATATTTGGACAACCAAATATAGTTCTAAACTATGTCCAACCTAGATTATAAATCTAGATATCCAATCCGATCCGGTTAAGCTCGGGTTTTAATATGATTTTTCAATTATATTGCCAATTGTTATAAAATTATAACATATATGGATGTCTAGGTTCATTCCTCCCTTCTTTATTACCATGTCCTTTAATCTTTGTAACTCCTATGTTCTTTAATATTTGAAACCCCCATGTCTTTTAAGTGTTGATTATGATCTTTTAAGTTTTGTAACCTCCAAGTGTTTATGTGCATGTGTCTATATATAGGAGCATGAGATACACACAAAGGGGGACAACTAATATGAATTAAGCAGATTTTCTCTCTTCCTCTAATCATCTTTATTCTTTATTTTAGTAATTTTTACAATACGTTATCAGCACGAATTGCTCATCACCTTTGTCTTAAAGTAGATAATCATATTTGGTTTGTTGATAAGAAATAGAAGGTATGTTTTCTGTTTCAGAATTTTAGTTCAATAGATGGTCATTTATGTACTTCTGGTATAGCTTTAACATGCATGTCGTCATTGTGTGAATAATCTTGTTCTAAGGTCAAACTGTATAGCTACAAAACTTTTTATCTCACTTCGCTAAATTCTCTATTTTTGTTATTAATCTTAAAACTCATAGATAATGCTTGTTCAAGATGATGTTTCATGTTGCCTAACAATTCTAAAGATCCTTTGAAGGGACAAGTAGTGATGGATATCTATAAAATTCTATTTTAAATATATAATTATTAATATCCTCGATTTAGGTAAGAATGAAGACTTGTACTCTTTAAGGTTCTGTGATTCTAAATTCTTAGAAAGTAATAAATTAATATCAATTTGCTTCTAACGAAATCATAATTTTGTTACTTATATATATTATATAAAAACTTATAGTTCTTTGATATTATAAGAATTTGAGGTCTATGTGATGTGACACTGTGAAAGTTTTGATAATGTAATCAGTATGAGGCATGAACTATTATCATTTCTTATTCTTTATATTTTTTATATTTCTCATGCTAATTTTCGGTCTTTGAATGGTGATCGGAACGTTGCATTGTTATTATAATAAATTAACTTTTTAATAATTTTTGATATTTTTTTATGAAGTTACAATGACAAATCTTGCCAAACTTGAGTTCGTGGCACTTGATATTACGGGTAAGAATTATTTGTCATGGATCCTTGATGCCGAAATTCATCTTGATGCCATGGGTCTTGGAGACACAATTAAAGATGGTAATGAAACATCTAGCCAAAACAAGGCAAAGACCATGATTTTCTTACGCCATCATCTCCATGAGGAGTTGAAGTTAGAGTATCTCACAATAAAAGATCCTCTCATTCTTTGAAAAAATTTGAAAGAAAGATATGATCATCAAAAGACAGTTATTCTTCCAAAAGCTCGCTATGATTGGATACATTTACGATTGCAGGATTTTAAATCAGTAAGTGAATATAATTCTGCAATGTTTAAAATCAGTTCTAAATTGAAATTATGTGGAGATAATATCACTGATGGAGATATGTTAGAAAAAACATTATCTACTTTTCATGCCTCGAATGTGCTCCTGCAGCAGCAATATAGAGAACGAGGTTTTAAGAAATATTCTGAACTGATTTCATGTCTCCTTGTGGCTGAACAAAATAATGAACTCTTAATGAAAAATCATGAATCACGACCAACTGGTTCAGCTCCATTCCCTAAAGTGAATGTTATGAGATATAACAATAATTATGGTCGTGGTCGTGGTCGTGGTCGTGACCGTGGTCGTGGTCGTGGACGTGGCCAGGGGCGAGAACGGTTTAATTACCACAACCATGATATCAAACATTCAAAGAATGAGGAAAAACAAGAAAAGGGGAAGAATATAAATAACAGAGATACCAAGAAGAAAGAAAATATTTGTTATCGGTGTGGAATGAAAGGATATTGGTCTCGTACCTGTCGTACAGCCAAACATCTTGTTGATTTATATCAGTCCTCATTGAAAGGAAAGGAGAAGAACATAGAAATAAAATTTTCTCATCCACATCAAGATAACGATGATATCTATTTTGATCCTATGGATATGACACACCTTGACGTTGCAGATTTCTTTGAGCAAAATAATGAGCAAGTTAATATTTCTTGTAATGAAAATAATTAGTTCAGAATTATGTTAGTCCTTTTAAATGTGCTTTCTTTATTCCTTTCATGTTAGCTTATTGTATTTTGTTTTCTTTATTTCGTAAAGAATTGTGTTATTAAATATATATAATATTATGTCTTATTATAAACTTATTATATATTTATTTCTTTTTATGAAGAAAATATAGATTTGCGTCATGCTATAAATGAGCCTAATATAAATGGTGGAGATATATGCTTAGCAGATAGTGCAACGACACATACCATTCTTAGACATAAGCAATATTTTTCAAATCTAAGAATGATGAAAGCAAAAGTAAATACAATATCAGGTTCAGCAGACTTGATTGAAGGCTCTGGAAGAGCCAATATAATGCTTCCTAGTGGAACAAAATTTATTATTGATAGTGCTTTATTTTCCACTAAATTAAGGAGGAACCTGCTAAGTTTTAAAGATATACGACTTAACGGGTACCATATTGAGACAGCCAATGAAAATGGTATATAATATCTTTATATCATATCAAATGTCTCTACTGAAAAATAAATATTGGAAAAATTACCCGTTTTATCTTCAGGCTTGTACTATACAAGTATTAGTACAATTGAAGTAAATGCAATAATGAACCAGAAGTTCAATGAACCAAATAATTTTATTACTTGGCATGACCGGTTGGGTCATCCTGGATCAATAGTGATGCGAAGAATTATTGAGAATTCACATGGCCATCCATTAAAGAACCAGAAGATTCTTCAATTTAAGGAATTCTCATGTGCTGCTTGTTCTCAAGGCAAATTGGTCATTAGACCATCACCGGCTAAAATTGGGACTGAATCCCCAAGATTTCTAGAACGTATTCAAGGAGATATTTGTGGGCCTATTCACCCACCAAGTGGACCATTTAGATATTTTATGATTTTAATAGATGCATCTACAAGATGGTCACATGTGTGCTTATTATCAACTCGCAACCTGGCGTTTGCGAGATTACTTGCTCAAATTATTAGATTACGAGCACAATTTTCGGATCACACAATCAAGACTATTCGTCTTGACAATGCTGGTGAATTTACATCCCAAACATTTAATGATTATTGCATGTCACTTGGGATAAATAATGAACATCCTGTTGCCCATGTTCATACTCAGAATGGTCTTGCTGAATCATTTATTAAACGCCTCCAGTTAATTGCAAGACCATTGCTCATGAGAACAAAACTTTCTGTCTCTGTTTGGGGGCACGCTATTTTACATGCAGCAGCACTTATTCGCATTAGGCCAACATCATATCATAAATTCTCCCCATTACAATTGGTTTTTGGTCATGAGCCAGATATTTCCCATCTAAGAATATTTGGTTGTGCGGTATATGTTCCAATTTATCCTCCACAACGTACAAAGATGGGTCCTCAAAGGAGGCTGGGAATATATATTGGGTTTGAGTCCCCATCAATAATTAAATATCTTGAACCCTTAACAGGTGATTCATTTACGGCTCGATTTGCCGACTGTCATTTTGATGAGACTATGTTCCCATCATTAGGGGGAGAACTTAAATAGCTAGATAAAGATATAACTTGGAATGCATTGTCATTGTTGAATTTTGATCCTCGTACAAAGCAATGTGAACAAGAAGTTCAAAAGATACTTCGTTTGCAAGATATAGCAAATCAGCTACCAAATGCATTCACTGACTCAAAAGGAGTAACCAAATCTCATATACCAGCTGTAAATGCTCCAGCTCGAATTGAAGTCCCAGTAGGACAATTCGAAAAAATTATAGCAAATGAGTCTAAGGCACGCCAGAAGCGTGGTAGACCAATCGGTTCGAAAGACAAAAATTCTCGAAAAAGAAAAGAAGTAAATAAACAGGTTAGCATTATTGAGGAGAAAAATATTCACGAGGATATAGACATAGCTAATCATAAAACCCCAGAAGAGGTTCAGGTACCTGAAAACAATAAAAATGATGAGATCTCGATAAGTTATGTCTCTACAAAGAAAAGATGGAACCGAAGTGAGATAGTTGTTGACAACATTTTTTCATATAATATATCGCTTGATATCATTAATGAAAACAAGGATTTTGAGCCTAATTCTATCGAAGAATGTAGACACAGAAATGATTGGCCAAAATGGAAAGAAGCAATCCAGGCAGAATTAAATTCACTTGCAAAACGTGAAGTTTTTGGACCTGTAGTCCAAACACCCGAAGATGTAAAGCCAGTTGGATACAAATGGATCTTTGTACAAAAAAAAAATGAGAAAAATGAAATCGTAAGATATAAGGCATGACTTGTGGCACAAGGGTTTTCACAAAGACCTGGCATTGATTACGATGAAACATATTCTCCTGTGGTAGATGCAATTACGTTGCGGTATCTTATTAACCTAGCAACTCATGAAAAATTAGATATGTGTCTAATGGATGTTGTTACAGCCTATTTATATGGGTCAATTGATAATGATGTTTATATGAAAATCCCTGAAGGATTTAAAATGCCTGAAGCATATAAGTTAAATCCTCTGAAAATTTACTCAATAAAGTTGCAGAGGTCCCTATATGGGTTAAAGCAATCAGGACGCATGTGGTACAATCGTCTTAGTGAATATTTATTGAAAGAAGAGTATAATAATAACCCTATATGCCCATGTATTTTTATAAAGAAGTCAGAATCTGGTTTTGCTATCATTGCTGTGTATGTTGATGATTTAAATATTATTGGAAATCATGTAGAGATACCAAAGACAATGAATTATTTAAAGAAAGAATTTGAGATGAAAGATTTAGGAAAAACAAAATTTTGTCTCGGCCTGCAGATCGAGCATTTAGAAAATGGAATTCTCATTCATCAGTCAACTTACACAGAAAAGGTTCTTAAAAGATTTTATATGAATAAAGCACATCCATTGAGTACCCCAATGGTTGTTAGATCACTTGATGTGAAAAAGGACCCTTTTAGACCCCGTGAGGATAATGAAGAAATACTTGGTCCTGAAGTACCATACCTCAGTGCAATTGGTGCATTAATGTATCTTGCTAATAATACACGACCTGATATAGCATTCTCTGTAAATTTGTTAGCAAGATATAGCTCTTCTCCTACCCGGAGACATTGGAATGGGGTTAAACATATTTTTCGTTACCTACGAGGAACTATAGATATGGGCTTATTTTATTCAAATAATGATAATCATAAATTAGTTGGATATGCTGATGCAGGATATTTATCTGATCCACATAAAGGTCGATCTCAAACAGGTTATCTCTTTATGTGTGGTGATACGGCTATATCATGGAGATCTACAAAGCAAACTCTAGTTGCCACTTCATCTAATCATGCTGAAATACTTGCAATCCATGAAGCAAGTCGAGAATGTGTATGGTTAAGATCAATGACTCAGCATATTCGTGAAACATGTGGTTTATCCTCCAGCAAAGGAACTCCAACCATTCTGTATGAAGACAATGCTGCATGTATAGCTCAATTAAAAGGAGGATACATCAAAGGAGATAGAACAAAGCATATCTCACCGAAATTCTTTTTCACACATGACCTTGATAAGTGTGGTGACATTGATGTTCAACAAATTCGATCAAAAGACAATCTAGCAGATTTGTTCACCAAAGCATTACCAACTACAACGTTTGAAGGATTGCGTCGCAATATTGAAATGCGACAGCTGAAGGACTTAAGGATACATTCATGAGGGGGAGCAAATACGCGCTGCACTCTTTTTTCCTTAACCAAGGTTTTTTCCCATTGGATTTTTCCTGGTAAGGTTTTTAATGAGGCAGCTTTCAATGCGTATTATTGTACAATAGACATCCAATGGGGAGTGTTATAAAATTATAACATATATGGATGTCTAGGTTCATTCCTCCCTTCTTTATTACCATGTCCTTTAATCTTTGTAACTCCTATGTCCTTTAATATTTGAAACCCCCATGTCTTTTAAGTGTTGATTATGATCTTTTAAGTTTTGTAACCTCCAAGTGTTTATGTGCATGTGTCTATATATAGGAGCATGAGATACACACAAAGGGGGGACAACTAATATGAATTAAGCAGATTTTCTCTCTTCCTCTAATCATCTTTATTCTTTATTTTAGTAATTTTTACAATACCAATTTTACATATAAGACAATTTCACTTATTACATATTCTTTTTTTTTAAATACTATTAATATTTATCCTGACAATATATTTATATCATTTTCCGAATTTTAATTACAAGACATTAAAACATGAAATTAAATAAAATTACGAGAGTCCATCTCTTACCGATACGGATGCTTATCCTCCGCAAAGAATCCTCCACATAGAAAATTAGAGGCAATATATATAATATTAAATTATGTAATCCGTGCCTCTGATACTTTCAAAGGTTAAATTTATTTGAAGGCAGTCTCAATAATTTATTAAGTTGAGTGAGAATTTTTTTTTTTAAAATTATTTGTATTTTATATATATATATCACTCGGTAGTCGGTACTCATTAAACGAAATTATAATTAAATAGAAACCCCATAATCCATATAATTCCAGTCCTCAATAGCTTACTTGAATACTGTAGGAAGAAGAAAGAGAAGATGGGTAAGGGAGAAAAGTCGTCTCATGGCGCTGATGGTGTGGAAGAAGAAGAGAACATGGCAGCTTGGCTTGTTGGCATCAATACCCTCAAGATTCAGCCTTTTAAGCTTCCTAGTCTTGGTAATTCCTTCTTTCTTTCCTTATACTCCCAACACTTTGTGTAATTGATGAGTTTTATTGCTGCTTTAATTTTGTGTTTCAATATGGTTTATCCTTCTTTGTTTAAATTCCTCATGATTTTTTAGGCCCCCATGATGTTAGAGTTAGGATGAAAGCTGTTGGTATATGTGGGAGTGATGTTCACTACCTCAAGGTCAATCCCTCTCTTTTATTTTATTTTTCTAGTATATATATATATGGGGACGGATCAATGGCACTACGTTTTTTACACAATTTTTTGATTCTTGAATTTGAATACTCTTAATGGCTAAGATTAAAGTTGATTTTTAATTTATACACTATAACAACCTATATAAATGCATATATTATCATAATATTGGTAATAACTAACCAAAATTTTAGTATAATTTTATACAAATGCTATGGAAGCAAGTATGTATATCTAAAGCAATTTTGGTTAGTTATCACCAATATTATAATAATATATGCATTTATATAAGTTGTTATAATGTATAAATTAAAAATCAGCTTTAATCTTAGCCATTAAGAGTGTTCAAATCCAAGAATCAAAAAATTGTGTAAAAAATTGTGTAAAAAACGTAGTGCCATTGATCCGCCCCCTATATATATATATATGTATGTTTGGGTAGATTACATTGAAAAAGGGAAATTTCATGAGTTTGGTTTTTGACCAGCTATTCTTTTGCACAACTTCAGACTATGAGATGTGCAGATTTTGTAGTTAAAGAACCAATGGTAATTGGCCATGAGTGTGCTGGGATCATAAAAGAAGTTGGTAGTGAAGTGAAGAATCTGGTGTCTGGTGATCGTGTAGCTCTAGAACCCGGTATTAGTTGCTGGAGATGTGATCTTTGCAAAGAAGGTAGATATAATCTATGCCCTGAGATGAAGTTTTTTGCTACGCCACCAATTCATGGTTCTCTTGCCAATCAGGTATATTCACATACATAGCACTAGTTCTAGCTTATGTTTGTTTTGAATTCAAATTTTTGGCATGCTAGTTGAAATTAAAGTAGTTTTTTTCTCTCTAATGCCAATTACAAAATGCTGAGTCTGCAGACCCATGCTCCCCCAAATGCATTGACTTCCTCTATTTAAGCATTACATCATTCTCCTCTTAAATATAGCAGTAGGAAATAACGAGCATTAAATTGGTTTTTTGATTTTCATAATTCTGATTAGATCGATTATGCTATCTATGTTATTTATATCATGATGTTCCACTATCAGATCTCATCTCAAATTCCAAAAGAAGAATATTTTTCTTTTTGTTCGACCCTTTTCAGCTTTTATTAACAAAATTGCTTAGACAGTCTCTAGTACTTGAGGGAAAATTACTGAGATCTGTGCTACCAGCTACATTATAAGGACTAACTTATAAAGATTAGTCATGAACAGACGTGATCCAATACTAGGTTGAAGAAACTCCCTAAGAAGTTAGAATGTGCAGAATGCCTAGTCAAGGTCTCTAGGAGGTAATCGGATAATAAGTTTTGTCATCTGGCGGCCTGTGCCATCTTTTCCTACTAAATGTATCATTATTTTCTCTAGGTTGTACAATACATTCCACAGCAAAGACAACATTATTACCTCGACAGAAAGCTAGATGGTATGTAAAACATCAGTGTCCAACTAGATGTCATATCATCTAGAAAACGCAAGTTTGTTTAAAAACTGAACTTAGTAACAAATTTACAATTGCATCTACAAATGCAACATGCACCCGTAGCTGTTAGACCTTAATGTATTGGATTGTGTAAAATTGATTGCAACATGGGTATAGGTAATTTCTTCTTGGATCAATCTTTTTGGAGCTAAGGCAGCATTAAATCCTTATTTTCCCCTTGTAACAGGTGGTGCATCCTGCAGATTTATGTTTCAAACTTCCTGATAATGTGAGTTTGGAAGAAGGGGCAATGTGTGAGCCCTTAAGTGTTGGTGTGCATGCCTGCCGGCGTGCTAACATTGGTCCCGAGACATATGTATTGATAATGGGAGCAGGACCAATTGGCCTTGTTACAATGCTTGCAGCGCGTGCTTTTGGTGCCCCCAGAATTGTAGTCGTGGATGTGGATGACTACCGTCTATCTGTTGCAAAGGAGCTTGGTGCTGATGCAGTTGTCAAAGTTTCAACTAATATTCAGGTTTTTATGTAATCCTTCCCATTCTATTGAGGAGCACTAGTTTGTTCCAAAGAAAGATTTTGACATAATCCCTCCACTTGGCTTGACCAGAGAAAAACTTTTGAGATAAATGTTAAAGAAAAGTGTAATGTTTGAAATGGTGTACTTCTCTACCTTGTTTAATTTTTTAAAAGTATTAATCACTGGACCTCTTCAGAAAGTTTAATATTTGAGGGCTTGGAAACATCATTATAACTTGGTAGTTCTGCAACTGATAGGTATCTCTTGCCATTCTATGAATAAAATGATGCATGTCTGGTGTTTATCAGTGTGTTTTTGCTACTTGTCCTATTTGAGATTGTCTAAACTTATCTCGACGATGTTCTAACAGAAAACCTTTCTACAGGATGTAACTGCAGAAGTTGAACAGATTCACAAATCTATGGGGGCTGGAGTGGATGTAAGTTTTGATTGTGCTGGCTTCAACAAAACCATGTCAACAGCTTTAGGTGCCACTCGAGCAGGTGGAAAGGTTTGCCTTGTGGGAATGGGTCATAGCGAGATGACTGTTCCTCTTACCCCAGCTGCCGCTAGGTATTGTGTCCTTTTGTTTATAATAGCTGAGACCATGGTCATACATTTGCCTTCTCCAAAACATGCTTGCGTTTACTCTTTTCATCATTCTCTCGTGTTTGTGAAATTTTCTTCTCACGGTGATAGTAGTGAGACTTTGCTTTTGAATAAACTCAGGGAGGTTGATGTGGTAGGCATCTTCCGCTACAAGAACACATGGCCTCTGTGTCTCGAGTTTCTCACAAGTGGTAAGATTGATGTGAAGCCTCTAATAACCCATAGATTTGGGTTCTCCCAGAAGGAGGTTGAAGAAGCCTTTGAAACCAGCGCTCAAGGTGGTAGTGCCATTAAGGTCATGTTTAATTTGTAGTGTCAATTGCTAAAGATGTCGCAAGCATGACTTTCTGCGTTCCGTTAAGAGAGAGTTGAAGAAGGCGCAAGTGTAGTCCTCATCTCCAGTTAAGAGAGAAGACTGGTGAAGAAGTCATTAGTACAGTCTCCGTGTTATATAATAGTAATAAGAGAGAAGAGAGAGAATGCTGTAAAATGAAATCTAACTACTATGGCCTATCAAAAGCTGTTGTCATGGTTTTCATTTGAAGTCTGTGTAGCTGTAGTTGGTTATGGGTTTTTCTTTCAAAGAGATATATGTTGTGGATGATTTTCTCCACTTCTGGCCTTTAAAAATTCGCATGGCTATATGGATGATAATATATAAACTAGGCCTTCATTTTGCTTGCCTGCCTGCCAAGAATCCTAAGGTCTTGTTCTTTATTTGGACGGTAGCACAACTTTGAAGTGGGGAAAACTAAAAATCATTTTTAGATTCTATTTTGGAACGCTGAAAATGGAGGAATTACAAAAATCGTGAATTAAATTCTGAGAGGGATAGGTTATTGCAGAGAAAGGTTTCTGCATATAAAATCATCATAAGAAATGAATATGCTAACCAGAGTTCAGTCTTTACAAGGAACTATGACTATGATAAACTTTCTTTTTCAAGCTTTCATATATAAACAACAAAAACTAGGCTTTCTGTTAAAAGCTCGTAGTTGACACCAACATATAGGGCACAAACCCTCACTAATGATAATGGGTCTGACACTACAATTACGGAATCAAAACTGCATCCATCCAGTCATCTCATGGCTTATCACAAATCTTGCAGCAAAGAAGAAAGAATCATTCAAACCATCACCGAAAGGATACATTATGATGATTGAATACCCTCATCAGTCATCAAGCAGTTGCTGTCGGTTTGGCCAACCACTTCCATACTCTCACTTCACCAGTTCCATCGCCGGTGAAAAACAGACCACCTGGACCTATTCGTATGGATCGAACCTCCTGCTTCGAATATATCTTCCCCCTCTCGGAGAAACTAAACCAAAATAAAAGAAAGATATCTTTTAAATAACTGGAAGATAAAAAATAAAGTAAATATGAGTCATTACATTTAAACTTACGATGGTAAGTCATAGACATGAATAGAGTTATCATTGCTAGAGCACAACACCACCGGCTTGGCTTCTGCATCGTGCATTCCACAGAAGGTGAGCAGACCCTGCGGAAACAGGTGATACAACTAAATCATATTCCTACTCATTTTTTGAAACGATTAGAAGAAAGAAAGAGTGATGAAAGAATTAAAACTACAGTACTTCATATATTAGAGGACTAGAATATTTCATAGAAACAAAGCCAGCCCAAGTTTTTTTTTAGAAAAAAAAATACACATGTTACATGTACTCTTCACTTTGTCATGAAATACGTGTTAATGTACTCTTCTTGAAAATGTGCATGTTGTGATACTACACTCTATGTTACATGTACTCTTCATTTTGTCTTGAAGTACACATGTTTGCCACTTGACACTTCGACAATACGGGTGCTAAACACTTCATTTAGTGTAAAAAATTGGCAAAATTGAGAATTACCAGTGTTCAATGGACACCACATTTAAGTCCATGCAACACTATATCTCAACTAGTTTTAGCTCTATATCTTTAAGAACGTTGGTAAAGTGAACAACGTTCCGAATACAAAATAATTTGTACCAACTAAGAGATCTAAAGAAACCTACCTCTCCGTATTTCGTATAACAAAATGTGACGTTTACCTTTCCCATTCCCGTTTTCGTTCCACGTACCACATCGAACTATGATCCAAGTAACATAGATACAAAGACAAGCATACACATTATATAGATGACCAAGAATATACTCTACTAGAACTTACATGTTCTTCGTTGTGTGTATATGTTACTTCCAAGTTTCCATTCTCAGCAGCAACCCACACCTTCATAACAGGAACAACTAAATTAGAATATACTACAGGCATAAGTATGTTGCAGTTTACCATAAAAGAGGGCCCAGGGCTCACAACCTTTATTGTTTTGTCAAGTGAACATGATAAAAGAAACTGATCCCAGCAAAGAACAGACATCACGACTGATGTATGCTCTGTCAGAGTCTGTACACACTGCAAAGTTTCAAGGCTCCATACCTAAAAAGCATCACACAATGGGAACTAAATTCAAAAGAATGCAAAGGCCCGATATCATGACGCCGAAATTCCTCCAAGTATCTTCATCAACAATCAGAAATATGTGCAGAAGGTCGCAAATCAACACAACCAACTTACTCGTATAGAATTGTCCATAGAACCAGAGTACAGCCTGTTAACACCAACAACAAGTGTGACAACAGCGAGATTGTGACCCTTAAGTGAAGCAGCTGGTTCAAAGGAGTTCGCAACTGCATTAAATTTCCATGCCAAAATAGTCCCATCCTGCGCAAGGAGTCCATTTTTTCAAAATATATATACACACACACACACACACACACACACATATATATATATATATATGTTTGTGTGTGTATTTGTGCCAAAAAACAAAAGAGAAATATAGGAGCAAAACTAAATACAGATGTATGGATTTTTAAGAAATGAGTCCAAGTTCACAGCCAACAATTTTTAATTCCCTTGAAACCCTAAAGCACCACTCTGATTCCCGTGAATTTTTAAAGAAAGAAATATTAGTTTTTTATAAGTAAAACTATGTTAAGGAAGAATAGAACCCCTGACCTAATAATAGCTTATAACTAAGTGCAGCTAGACTACAACCTATTACTTCAAAGACCGGATATTATATACCCTAGAAGCCTAAATAGTAATTGTAAGCACAATGATCACCGTTTAACAAATGATCATCAGAAATAATTCCCAGGAACGGGGAAATGCAGAAGTCAACGGGATTTAGCAATGGAGTCATTACAAAATTAGGTGAAAGCCAGTAGTAGAAGTAGACTATGAAAACAGAAATTCATAGTACCCATTACAAAATTTATTCACCGTTATAAGATTTTACCTGTGTACCGGCAAAGAGTAAATCATTACCCACAACGAGGGCATACACTTGGCCAACAGGTCCGTTAAGACTCAGATCAGTAGCGGTTTGGACATTCCATGCCTGCCAAAAACATCAGAAGTCCAGACAGGCAAAATAAAAATTTAACTTGCTTAATTACAAAACCCTGAATGTAAATATTATTGAGTTAGTCAACCACACAAGGAAACAAAAGTAAATGAATATTTTGACTTCCACTTTACCTTGACTGCATTTGGTAGACCCACAAATATCCATGGTCCTTCATTGAGCATACAACCAACTTCACCAGCTAAATTAATCACCCCTGCACACTACAGAAAACGACAAAAGATTACAACTTTGATTTGGTCTGCAAATAAATGAAAGAAAAGAATTATATAACATATATATATACAAACACATACACACACAACATAGCATTGGTGTCTGAGTAGCCACCTTCCGCTACTCCTTCCCCCAAAAGGTATTTTAATTTTTACATTATTGTTTAGAAATCCTTCTTGGGTACTATATGATTCTTTTATATGATTTTTTTATTTTTACCCTTCACATTAGTTCACAATTCTAATAGCTAATTTTTTTTACTCCATTACATGGTTTTCTTGGCATTAATCACGTTTTCAAACACTTGTACAAACTGAAAGCATTGTTACGACATTACACATTGTTGTTTACCAACTACCAAATATTATCAAATTGCAGACATATAAAAGCTCAGCCTTTATATCTTTTTTCAAAGTATTTGATACGCATTGGGGTTGTTGAATATACACTATAATGCTAGAGAGAAGAGAAAACAAAAAAATTAGAACCTTGTTGTTCCATTTAACCTCCTGAGCTTTCTTAATATCAAGAAGATAATTAAAAGATAATATGAACAATTATTTCAATATATGCTAACAGTAATATATATATATATATGTGTGTGTGTGTGTGTGTGTGTGTCAACCTGACCAGATTGGCAGTCCCAGACCCTCACAGTCTCATCTTTGCTTCCTGTGTAAAGCTTATCAGACCCAGAAGGCAGAGCTATTCCATTAACAACCTGTTCCAATATTCCTTAATTAGTACAAGTATCCAAATCAATATGAAGAGCATAAGATATCTATACTAGCCTAATCAAAAAGTAAAGGATAAGCACTCTCATCTCCTTAAGCATAAGAGAAGGGAGGGCTAGCGTCATTATTTTATTACAGTAACTAACATCCTTTGGGCTTTGGGAAACAAAAACAAAGTGACTAATAAACCACTACTATATTTAAAAGAAAAACTTGGATATTAACAAGTTTGTATTGATGTAAAAATCAAGTAATTCAATCTTAACAAAGTGCAAGTTAATAAAATCAAATTTTCAACAAGGAAGACAATAAATAGATAAGAATTTGAAAAAACAGACCACAATAGTTCTTGATATATGTTTAACTATCAACAAGAATGGATTAAGATGAAAACAAACAATTCAGCCAATACAACCTAACGAACTCAAGATAAAGAATTCAATTTTTACGACAAAAATAAGTTTGTAATGTGTATATGTGAACAATCACAATCTCGTGCATCCAAAATAAAGCTTCTAGCACTTCATCCCCTATAAAAAACAATGCAAGAGTGAAGGTGTTAGCAGCTTACTCTTAAGTGCATAGATCAATACCTAGTTGACGTTGTTAATAAATTTTCAAGAAACAGGATCAGTTAAAATAATACGACCTTTTATTTTTATAGGTAATTTTGGCCCCGAGTATGCGTATTGGAACCAGCGGCAAATTTCTCCCACCCCTTGAGATCTCGAATAATATATCATATTCCTACAATGGATCAGTGGCTTTACAGGAAATGGCTGATAAGTGTAGCAGGTATTCAATTGTATTGATCTCGTATGCATTGTCTATACATGAAGTGCCTTTATCTTTCAGATTAATGTAATAAGAATAAACCACAACAAATTCCAAAATAATAAGAGTTGGATAGCACGAAATCAGAAACTACCTATACAAATGTTTAAGGGGCTCATAGGTTCAACCTTAACACTACATTTCATTGAGAAAGAAGCAAATTTACCTTCTGGTGGCCTTCAAGCTGTGTCAACAAAGAAAAAGGCCCAGTACACCAACAATGTATATATCTACACTTGTCCCCATAACTACAGTTCCCCTGTATCCAAAAATTACAAACTTTCTCAGTCTTCCTCACAACTCCACCGCCCCTTACCCCACCCGTAACTCGGCCCCACGTGTTACTAAAATTGGAATGTCGCCGCGGTAAATTTGAATGATCGTCTGAAAATCCAAGCGGCCTCTTTGAAGATGCGGCTGTACCATTGTCCATATGGGGCTGTTGCGGCGGCGGCGGTAATTCTCTGTGTAGGTAAGGACATGAAAATCTGCCACACTTGCCTGCCCTCCAATGAAAACATACTTTTTGATGTTTATTGTTGTTGTTAGAAATAGAATTCGAATTGGTGGAATTCGAATACCCAAGTCTTTGAAATACACGCTTACTTCCATCAGCATCCATTAAACTTATAACTCCAAAGATAACTCAGTTGATTCTTGGAGTATTTGAATGCGAAGAATCAGATGGAGTACGTGAATTGAATGTGATCATCAAAAGAGAAAAGCTCTGCTGACCGAGTTGGAGGCTGCAGAGAAACTGGTAAGATTAAGCAATTCCTTTGATTTGTTGCAAGATTAGGGGATTTTCAGGTTGTATGATTTTGGTATAAGGGTTTTGGATGATCGAATCAGAAACCCTAATTTGTTTTATTTGCCGAGTTCTTGTTACCGGGTTGGGTTGGGTTGGAGTAGCAGTGATGAAAGAAGGTATTTACGACTCCTTGCGATCGAAAGATTTCTACATCTGGGTCTGGGTCTGCTGTACGCTTGTACGTAGGTAATCCATAATTGTGTCACCTCTCTGGAGTATTTTCTTTCAAATTTTAACCCTCATGTGATTTATTGAGGCCTGAGGGTTTTTCCTAAACATTAAATTTAGACGAAAGTAAACTACCTCAAACTTTACTTATCAGACATATCTTAACCTAAAGTTACTGACTACATGTTAATGTGCACCCGCCCAACATTTAACCGGTCAAAGGTAGTACCAGTTTTCTAATTTTTTTGAAGGGTAAATAAGTCATATCATTAAAAATAAACTTAACAAAACCCAAATATATTCGGAGCCTATTGGGAGATCAACTTATAAATCATTCGTTACTATTCACCTGTTTAGGAATAACTTATTTTGTTACTTATAAATTAAGTTTTAAGTAAAAAAATGACTTATAAGTCATTTTAAAATAAATTAGTTTGACCAAATGATTTTATCCCTCTTTTTATTAATGTCATTTTTTTTATTTTAACTTACAAGTCATTATGAGCCGAACACCTTCATAACTTATTTTAACTTAATTTTTGACTTATAAGTCAAATTGATGTCGAACGTTTGTACTTATAATGACTTAAAATAACTTACAAGTCAACTTATATTTTTAATTATAAGTCATTTAAAATAAATCATTCCTGAACAGCCCTAGATCTATCCCTTTCACCTTCAAATGAAACCCAAGATTTTTTATTCCATACTTTTCAAAATCATATGTCTTCAAATATATAGTGTGGCTTTATTATCAGTTTATCTCCATCATTAGGTGCTTCCCTCTTCTTCACCTCTTTATTTTACTCGACGGACAACACCGCTCATTCTTTGGCGGCAACGGATAGAGAAAGGTATAGGCATAGCCTTTGTGTCGGGCGTTGCTCATCTTTCCTCTCTGATCGGATATAATCCACCGACCCCTACATGGTTAGAAGGCCTGGGCCGAGAGGAGCTTACCGGGCCCAAGAGACCGAAGCCAGGATTGGGGTAGCAGAGTTCGGGATCGGGTATCTGAGCTCTTCGGGCCAGAACCCAGACCCAGCTGGTATTATCCGGATCGGGCATCTTACACTACAAGAAAAGAGGCTATCAGCGACCAAATATATCAGCGACCGCAAAATACGGTCGCTAGTGGTGGAATCAGCGACCGCCTTTGGCGACCATCATAAAATCTGGTCGCTAATTTATATCTGCGACCGCATGCGGTCGCTATCCGGTCGCAGGTGTGTTTTTGCCGCCTAAAAATTGGCGTGAATTGTTCGCGGTCTTTTCTTCAGCGACCAAGGAGTGACAGCGACCGCATGCGGTCGCTGATATATCCACGTCATTAAAAACTAGCGACCGTATGCGGTCGCTGAAAGCGGTCGCTGATGCTTTTAAATGTTCTCAGCAACAGGCCTGGACAACAGACGCGAAACGGAAAAAAAAAGAGGGAGACAGAGAAGGAGAGAAGAGGGAGAAGGGAGAGAAGAATAGGGAGAAGAGGTGCCGCCCATTGCTACCGTCTCGCTGCCACCGCCCGCTGCTATCGTCGCCGACATTTAGGTATATATTAGTTATACTATGAATGATTTTGGTATACAATGAATGATTAATTTGGGTAATGTATACATATATGCATTGATATGTTGCTATGAATATATATATATATATATACATGTTATTATATTGATTTGTTGCTATGAATATGTATATATATATATACATAAATTTGATTAATTTGGTGTATGTATACCCCATTGTTAAGAACCCTTAATTAGGTTTAATTTGGATAATTAGATTTAATTTGGGTAATTAGGTTTAATTTGGGTATTGTATACTATATATATATTCTTTGTAACATTACTAAGTTACCATTTACTTAGTTGTCAACTAATAAATAAATAAAAATTTGTGATCACATATGTATTTAGTGATCATTTTGGATGACTAATATAGAGTACTGATTATAATTTTATAATTGTAATAGCCAACCCAACCCAATATAGAGTACTGATTTTCCAATATGCAAACTTAGATGCTATATTATGAATTAGGTATTAGGAATCCCAAATAATTTTAAACAAGTCTACCATAAATTAAAAAGCACAGCCTTTACTTGGCTTACCCACCCAATATCAATGAATCTTCTCTTTTTCTTAGTATCTTATTTTTCTTAGTTAAAAAAATAAATTATAAGTCAACAAACTCTACCACCCACGGCAACAAGAAATATTACTTCTTGACACATTCAAATGGAAAAGGTATGGTTTCAATAAAATAGTGTAATAATAAGTTAAAAAGCTAATATTATAAGTAAGCAAATTCACTAAATTTCTCTCTACTGTTGGATGGATGAGAATTTATTTACGACCAACGAATAGGAGGCATACAACCCACATATATAATCACATACAGTTTACTTAGTTTGCATAACAGAACAGCTAGAAAATAGTGCCTAATATTTTTAGGTACAAAACACAATCTTAATATAACCTACTACAAACTTGCTTCAAAAAAGAATAAGAAAATGACTGACATCCAAAAGAATAGAGCATCGGATGAACTGCCTCTCCGAGTCTTCTCTATGTAAGCTCCTCTTCTTCACATATAAAGCATAGACTATTAGTATCAAATATAAAGGGTTATCTAGGAAGCAAAATTAATTAAACACTAAACAAAAAGAACAAGAATGAAATTGATCTAGTTGAACTGTTATAATGGGAAGATGTTATAGGTTCAAGGGGCTTAGGTTATGTTAACAAGAATAATCTATGATCCTATAGAAGAACTATGACTAATCAAGTTAGGATTCTACAGCTATATCATAAATTCAGGCAGGACGGAAGTATTCAGACAAGAGAATTAAATGCGTCACCAATCAACTAGTTTCCTTTGAAGCTTGAAGATGGGAGAAGTATGGTTTGAACATGTATGGTTGGAGCTGTGTTGTTGTTTGAAGACCCTCAAACAATAACAGCTTACATGTATGTTGAAATGTTAATCATATACGTGTATATGCTCAAGTCATATGTTTACAATTATGCTTAAATGTTAATCATATGCTTACAAGTATGCTCAAGTCATATGCTTACAAGTATGCTTAACGCATATGCTTACAAGTATGCTCAAGTAATATGCTTACATAAGGATACATCTATATGTATTTATATGCATCATAAATGACATTGGGCTGAATTGTAAATATCTAACAAGGGGATACAATAATTCTTGTTTGCAATAGGTACCGTGGTATCATGGACCTTTATTCAGACCGAAGTTGGATGAGAAAACGAAAGTCAAGTTCCCAAATAGGTGCTACAACTGAATTTAGAACTGGTTGTCAAGTGTTTCTAGATTATGCATATAGTCATCCGGAATGTGTGAATGGTCAGAACAAGATAAGATGCCCTTGTTTGAAGTGTAAAAATCAAAATTATATGGACAGAGACATAGTAAACTATCATTTACTTGTTTCTGGGTTCATGAGAAATTATGAAGAATACTGGTGGGCACATGGGCAGAGAAGAGATAGTGGCTATGCACAAGTACACACTCCGGGCAGCAGTACCCATCGTATGAATGCCATGGTTCATGATATTGCAGGGCCGGATTTTGATTGGGAACAAGGCAGAGAGCAACCTATGAATTCTGATGCCAAAGCGTTCTTTAAGTTGTTAGACGAGGGTAGCGAGCCGTTGTGGCATGGTTGCACCAAGCACACTACATTGTCTGCAGTGGCGACATTACTTAACATCAAGGCTGATCACAACATGAGCCATGAGTGTTTTGAGTCGCTATTGAAGGCCATTAAGAGTATGTTGCCAGACGATGAAAAATTACCCGATAACTACTACTACTGTAAAAAAATGGTGAAGAAGTTGGGTCTTGGATACCAAAAGATCGATGCATGTTCGAACGATTGCATGTTGTTTTATAAGGAAAATGAACAAAAGACAAGGTGCACGTTTTGCAGTCATGATCGGTTCAGGCCTAATAAAGAGGGTGTGACTACAAAAAAGACAAGTATACCTTTTAAGATTTTAAGGTATTTTCCAATTACGCATCGATTAAAAAGGTTGTACATGTCTTCAAGAACAGCTGAACATATGACTTGGCATGCGAAATCTCCAGCTAAAGATGGAGAACTTAACCATCCCGCAGATGGGCAGGCTTGGAAGAATTTTAACTTAGCACATCCTGGATTTGCATTGGAACGTAGAAATGTGAGGCTTGGTTTGTCCACTGATGGATTCAACCCGTTCGGCCACTTAGCTGTTCCGTACTCATGTTGGCCTGTGATTGTTACTCCGTACAACTTGCCTCCATGGATGTGTATGAAACAATCATACTTGTTTCTTTCACTCGTGGTTCCTGGTCCTAAGAGTCCTGGAAAGAACTTAGATGTTTACTTGAGACCTCTTATAGATGAGTTGAAGGTATTGTGGGAGGATGGAGTACAGACTTGGGATGTTGCAACGAAAACAAATTTTAACCTTAGGGCAGCGGTTATGTGGACTATAAGTGATTTCCCTGCCTATGGTATGTTAGCTGGATGGAGTACACACGGGAAGTTGGCTTGTCCGTATTGTATGGAGCATACAAAGTCTTTCAATCTATCAAAAGGTCGAAAGCCTTGCTGGTTTGACTGTCATCGTCGTTTCTTGCCGGTAGACCACCCGTTTCGAAGAAATAGAGAACACTTCAGGAAAGGGAAAGTAGAGAATGATATTCCTGCACCGCGATTGTCGAGGACGGAGATACGTGACCGTGTGATGAGATTGCCGGTCATCCCATTTGGTAAGATTGATGCCACAAACATAATCAATGGGTTTGGCGAGTCTCATAACTGGGTTCGGAGAAGCATCTTTTGGGAATTGCCTTATTGGTCTACAAATTTGATTCGTCATAATCTAGATGTGATGCATATTGAGAAGAATGTGTTCGACAATGTGTTTAACACCGTGATGAATGTTACGGGGAAGACAAAAGATAATGATAAGGCACGTTTGGACATGAAAGATATTTGTAAGCGTCCTGAATTAGAACTTTATGAATCTCCTAATGGTAAGATTGTCAAACCGCATGCAAGGTACACATTGTCCAAAAAGCAAGTTGAAGATGTGTGCACATGGGTTAAGTCTCTGAAACTACCAGATGGATATGCGTCAAACATTGCAAGGTGTGTTACGGGTGGAAAATTGCAAGGGATGAAGAGTCATGACTGTCATGTGTTCATGGAGAGACTCATGCCTATAGCATTTCGGGATCTGCTTGATAAACCAATATGGGATGCTTTGACGGATCTTAGTCGTTTCTTCAAAGACTTATGTTCAAAAACATTAAATGAGAAGGACATGTCTCTACTTGAGAAGAACATCATAGAGATCACGTGTAAACTGGAAAAAATATTCCCGCCTGGTTTTTTTGACTCCATGGAGCATTTGCAAATCCATCTTCCCTATGAAGCTCGTATTGGGGGTCCAGTTCAATATAGATGGATGTACCCTTTCGAAAGGGTGATGGGAAACCTTAAGAGGAAAGTTAAGAATAGAGCTTATGTCGAGGGGTCGATATGTGAGGCATACAGTTTCGATGAGATATCTACGTTTGTCTCAGACTATTTTCCGGACGAAGTCTTGACAAAGGCCAATCGAGTCTCGAGACATGATGATGGGGGAAATGTTGAACTAAATGGTCGGCTTTCTGTATTTGGTCTATCGGGCCGCGCTTATGGAAAAGGGAAGCGCATATTCCTCTCTGAGCTGGAATTACATGCTGCACATACTTACATTCTTCTCAATTGCGAGGAGATTGACCAATTTGTGAGGTACACACGTAAACTTAAAAATTTATCCCTTAACTTTCAATGACATGTAATATACATTCCAATATATTAATGTTTATAACATTGTATAGATTGTACGATGACGAGTTAAAAGTGAAGCATCCCGGCATAACTGATAAAGATATTCAAATCAATCGTGATAAAAAATTTGCACTTTGGCTAAAGGACAAAGTAAGTTCAATTTCTTAAGCACGACATATATATATATATATATATATATATATATATATATATATATATATACTCCATATTAACGATGACTTCATTTAATAAGATGGAGTTTTTGTAGGCTTTGACTAAGGGATCAACGATTCCGGCTAATGTACAAGTCCTAGCTATGGGACCAGATAGGGACCAAGTCAGCCACAATGGTTACAAAATAAATGGTTGTGAATTTCATACAAAGCCATATGGGCGCGGTAAAAGAACAACAAACTCTGGAGTGTGTGTCCAAGGAGATTGTTACAATGAGCTTGGTCGTGCCTTTTATGGGGAGTTGGAGGAAATCGTAGAGTTGTCGTACAAGGGCACGTACGGGGGTCATATTAACTTGTTCAAGTGTCGTTGGTTTGATTCAGAAAAAGGGATACGTGTTGACAGACATGGAATCGTCGATATTGACCTCCATAGGTCTGCGTACTCCAACGAACCATTTGTTTTACCAACTCAAACAGTACAAGTATACTACACTCCTAGTCCTATTAGGAAAAGGGATAGACCGCCTACAGATTGGCAAGTTGTAATTCATACTCCCGCGCGCAGTCGTGTAGAAGTAGTTGATGGGGAGATTTACCAAGAGCATATGCTTCATGCTCAAACTATAATAAATGTGGAGGACGACAATGAAGTAATCCAGTTAGATGGTGGAGATGAACCATATGAATTAGATCCTGAGTCAATACTTGTGTTAGATGACATTGATACTGAGGAGGAAGAGTTACTAACTGAATCTGACACTGAATCTGAAGCAAATGATGGTTATGAATCTGCAATACGTATACAAGATGATTCTGAATCAGACATTGACACTTGAACAAATGAAATGTATATTTAGCATTACATGTTTAGCATTTTCTGTCATTATTGTCATTTTATATTCATATATATACATGTAATCAAATATAACTCATACTAGCATCTTTATATCACTGACATGTTTATGTACTTAACTATTTAAATGCAATTTCCTGTCATTATTGTCAATTTATATTCATATATACATGTAATCAAATAGAACTCATACTAACATTTTGAAATTTGTAATATATAGATGGCTTCTGAAGCAGCGCAGAAAAAGTGCGGCTTGGGTAGGGGGCCTAATCATGTGCCCAAGGCCCCTACTAATCCGGATGATCGGATTCTTATTCAGATTCGTCCTTCTCCGAATAGCACGTACGTCCCGCATCATTTATATATAAGCATTTTAGATTCCATTTATACAAGATATATAACTAATGTAAATTGCTTTAATATATCTACTTATCTTTGATGTAAATTATTGTATATTATAGTGATTTTTCAGATAATAAGATCGTCAAGTGCATATCACAATTGTGCTTACAGAATTGGCCCACACCTGTGATTACGTGGGCGACCACACCTATCGCCCACAAGGATGCAGTTTGGGCTGAATTTCAGGTATTTCTTTTAATTATGATAGATAATATAATATTCTAAGGATAATTGTTTAATAGTGTTGGATTATATGTTAAAAGTATCATTTTAATATTATTATTGTTATTTTATTTGCAGAAAAGGTATAGATGGGAAGACGCGCAGGCTTCAGTGATACAGACACTATTTTGGCAGAAGTGCGCCGCCCGCACCAAAGACAATTTGAACAAAGAACGACAAAAAGCCCTTCACAATGCATCGATCGACCATCCAGGCCAGGGTGAGGATTACATGCATGAGCATAGCCCCTGGTGGTGCACCCAGTCCATATGGGCTGAGATGTGTGCCCAATGGAGAGATGAGACCTGGGTCAAAAGACGCAAGACTGCCGCCACTAATAGATCCTCGGGTGTACCTGATGGCGAAAAGGCTAAAGGAACCTACAGAGGCGGCAGTATTTCACAGTTGCAGCATATCACTGCCAGGGTACGTATGAATAGTTTTAATATGTTTGCAATTATAAATTGTAGAATATCACATGTGTACTTAGTAATATTGGAATATATTTTGTATAGGAGTCTCAGTCTCAAGGTCAGCCTATCCATTGGCTGGATGTGTACGTGGCCACCCGTGATGGTCTGCCTGATGCTGTCCACATAGCGGTAATAAGTTTCAACAACTTAATCTTGCTTATCAAGTTTTACGTCATTCTTTAGAATTTTACCAATTTATTTTTAACTATTTAATTGTTAACATGATGACAGGATACTTATAAGCTTTTATTGAATGAGCGCTATCCTGAAGGCACCCCACGTCCGCCAATTGATCAAGAATTGTGGGAGAGGGCGTCTGTTGTGAAGAAGAACTACGTCAAAGGTCAAGGACAACGACGACGCCCATCCTTCAGTGGCTCAGGCAGCTCTGCTACCCAGTCTTCACAGTCATCGAGTCATCCAGCCATTCATACTCCTGCTGACTGTGTGAGAGCTATATGTCAAGATCGCGATCTTCTAAAGATACTGGGCGGGCATTTGGCGGCTCTGAGTGCTGATGAGTTAGCTGATGCAGTGGCGGCAGCAGCAGCATCACAGCATGGGCATGGCGACGAGGTAATCAATCTTATTTATTACAATCAAAGTAGTGACTTATATATATATATATATATATATATATATATATTGTTGTGTTTAAAAACAACTGTATATTGTCGATCGTAACACCAGTATCAACATATATACTATATTATATGTAATTTGTTTTATTTTTTTGTTAATTACAGGGTGATCAAGATCAAGGAGAAACTAATTTGGACAATGATGCTTGACGACTGATTTAGTGTTGTTTTGTAGTTATTTGAGAATCTTATACTTTTATATTCATTCTTTGGATGTCTGTATGTTGCTTAAAGATTATATTTGTTTATATTTATTCAATTTATATCGGTTTTTAAAGGTTTATATAGTTTATATATAATTTATATACTAGTTTGGTGTATGTGTCGGTAAATGGACGATGGATGTTATATTGTTGTGAATGTTTATGTGTTGGGATAAAGCAGGTACAAAACAGGTATATAAACTGTACCTGTACAAAACAGGTACAGTTTTTTGGGAATTCGACAAAACAGCAAAATTCTGGTTCCAATGTTTTTTTACATCAGCGACCGCATGCGGTCGCTGATAAGTATAAAGCAGTCGCTAATCATATGGGGATTTCAGCGACCGCATGCGGTCGCTGTTTGCAGTCGCTGACACGTGGCACACGTCAGCCTGTGGTCCTGAACCTTGCTGACTCATTTTAGCGACCGAAAGGACAATAACGGTCGCTAATTTCGGTTGCAGATAATGCGGTCGCTAATAGTGGTCGCTGATGTGCATTCTAGTGACCAGATTTTATGCGACGCATATCAGCGACCGCAAACGGTCACAGATGGTTATCTGCGGCCGCATGCGGTCGCTGATATGCGGTCGCAGATAGGCTTTTTTCTTGTAGTGTTAGTCCCACGAGACCGGGGCCCAGACCAACATAATGATGATCGGGATCGGACTGCCGAGCCCTTTGGGACGGGGTTCAGACCACTTTGTAAGGCCCATACCGAAGGTTATTTCTCGGATGGAGCCCGGAGCAATAAGGAGTCTAAAGGATTAAGGGTTTTAACCCTAATCCTATCTCAATACCAACTCTTATAAGGCAAGTGGTTGGATAACTACCAACTTGTACTTTTAAAGGAGATTGCGTTGGACCCAAACAATGGTAACTGCCATGTTTAGAAGTTCTAATTCGACTGGGACATGGACTCTAGAGGCGGTGAGAATGACTATAAATACAAGGCTTGACCTAATGGTAACGGGTAATATTCACTTGAGCACTATACACTACTGCCTCCATTGTTAACCTTGTGACCGGCCTGTACTTATTCTCACACCGGAGCTATCACCTGGCGGCCCCAGCCGTCAAGCTTCGTTTGTGACGTGTTATTGTGCAGGTCTGAGCGCGTGAATTTAGTGATTGGACGCGCCGGCAAAACTTGGCGTTAACATTGGCGCTAGAAGGAGGGGTAATTAGTGCCTTAATCAATCACGTTTGTACTTTTCCGGTAGAAAGGACATGGCCAGTAAAGACGGTGGAGCTTCAAACCAGGAAAGGACCAAGACCCACCCAACGACCCTAGTAAGGGCATCGATCAAGGATAGATTGGGACCTAGCAACCAGGAGGGCAATTCGGTGCAGGTCCAGTCGGCACGAAGGCAGCTGTTCGTACCCAGTCAACATACTCCGATCCCTCAGCACACCCACGTGGGAGACAACCAGTCTCGGGCCTATGAACGACGGGATAAGGATCGGGTGGAGAACAGCAAGGACCAGCGTCAGTTTATTCTGTTGACCAAAATACAGCAAAATAAGGACGCCATGCTAGCCTTGCGTCTCCAACAAGAAGAATTGGAGTTGCAGATGGTTAAGGTGGCTGGAGAACAGGAGGCTTCTTCGAAGAAGCGCAGGTATCGGAGCCGATCCAGATCTCCACGACAAGGTGAGACGGGAAAAAATAGAAGCCGATACAGAAGCCATTCTCGGGAAAGGAGGAGCCAAAGAAGGAGTCGTTCCCCCGAATGAAGATCTGAACGCCTGGGCCGATCGGGACAGAGGGCGAAAATCGGATCTCCCAAATATGAGGGGGACAGGCGCAGACCTTCCTCCCGTAAGGAAGATACCGATCCCCTCGCTCGACGAGTCGCGGAGTTGGAGAAGCTTCTGGTCGCGAAAAATCAGGTAGGAACACCCTCGAGCTGCCACAGTTCGCCCTTCTCGCCCGAGATCAGTCAAGTCACTGCTGACCCAAAGAAGAAAATGCCCCCGATGGAGACATACGACGGAATGGGAGACCCGTATGACCATTCGGACGGATATGATAGGTTGATGACATATTATGGGCATTCGGACGCAGCAAAGTGTCATATATTTACAACCACCTTGAAGAAGAGTGCCAGAGAGTGGATGGAAACTTTGGCATCAGGAACAATTACTTCATGGAACGATCTTCGGGAAAAATTCCACGCTAGGTTTGGAAGCAACAGGAGAAGGGGAAAGATCACAGCTTCCCTCATGCAAGTGAAACAACGTTCGGACGAGACCCTCGGCACCTACGTCAAGAGGTTTCGGGAAGCTGTGGGATCGGTGGCAGAATTAAATTCACCGCAGGCCTTGGGATTCTTCACAACGGGTTTGGATATGGGGAGGTCAAAGAAGTTGATGAAAGACCTAGTGATCAACCCACCCTCGGACTTGACTGAAGCCTTTCATCGGGCCGAATGATTCATTGCCATTGAAGAGGCCATGGAAAATTTCAAGCCACCTTCACACGACAAGTCTAAGGACAGAGATAAGCCGAACAACCATCGATCGGACAATAATCAGGGGAGATCGAATAATCAAGGGAAAAGAAACTATAACAGTGGGGGATCGGGCAGTGGCCGACCACCCTTCCCGGGCAGAAGTGTCAACAAAGTTTTCACTCCCCTCAACACCGATCGAGCTAGAATATTGGAAGACATCAAGGACAAACCCTTCTATGAGCCCTGCAGGATGAGGCCGAAACCTGGGAGGCGCAACAAAAATAGGTATTGCAATTATCATCAGAATGCGGGCCATACGACAGAGGAATGCCTGGATCTGGGGGATCTCATCGAGAAGAACATTCAGAATGGGACGTTGGTTCAGTATGTGGCCGGCAGGGAAAATACCGGAACTCAACCAAGGGAAGAAGACAGGACTCAGGCCCGAGAAACACAGCCGAATCAGAACCAGCCCGCTCGGGGGGTGATTGATGTTATTTCCGGAGGTTCGGTAGGGCGCGTGACCGGATGGAAGGGAAGTGAACATCTAGATGCGGTCTTATCGATTGCTGGGTCCACGATAAAAAAGGAAAGGGCCTTCCCGGGGGCAGTTATTTCCTTTTCGGATAAAGACTACCCTTCAAACCCCATAGAGTCACATGATGGGGCATTGGTGATAACAGCTCAGGTCGGACCAGTGGATATGAAGCGAATGATGGTAGACAACGGATCCTCGGTCGACATACTATATACACATGCCTATCAGAGGATGGACCTAGGGGGAAAGAAGATGGAACTGGGGGGAGAAGGACCATTGTACGGATTCAGTGGCGACCCGGTGCAGGTGTCGGGCACCATCGAACTGTCGGTTAGGTTTGGCACAGCCCCTCAACAAATGGAGGTTATGGTCAGATTCTTCGTTGTCCAGGTGGATTCGGCTTACAACGCCATATTGGGAAGACCGACCCTGGCAGCCTTACAAGCAGTCACCTCCATACCTCATTTTAAGATCAAGTTTCCAACACCGAGCGGGATCGGGGAGGTAAAAGGCGACCGAGACATTGCCCGTAGGTGTTATCGGAATACATTGATCTCTTCAAGAACCGGGGTAAGTAAGCAGAAGCAGACGATGGCTATCGAGATAGAGCCATTTACAGAAGGTAGCGCAGAGCCACTCGCATTACCAGCCGAAGAAACAAAGGATATACAACTGATCTTGGGGAACGAGAAAAAAATGATAAAGATTGGCTCAGGATTGACAGAACCCTTCCGGACCGGGTTGATCGATCTGCTTCGGGCGTACGTGGATATCTTTGCATGGGTACCCAGCGATATGCCCGGGGTGGACAAGTCAGTAGCACTACACCGACTGGAAGTGGATCCCAATAAGAGACCAGTTATACAGAAGAGAAGAATTTTTGCCCCGGAGAGGCAGAAAATCATCGATGAAGAGGTTGCTAAATTACTGGAGGCTGGGTTTATCTTCGAAATTGACTATCCGGAATGGCTGGCAAACGTGGTGTTGGTTCAGAAATAGAATGGGAAATGGAGAATCTGCATCGATTACACAGACCTGAACAAGGCTTGCCCGAAAGATTTCTACCCTTTGCCCAACATTGATCAGTTGATTGATGCCACTTCAGGGTACGGCATGCTGAGCTTCATGGATGCTTTCTCGGGATATCATCAAATCTCAATGGCTAAGGAGGATATCCCGAAGAAAAGCTTCATCACGCATCGGGCCATTTATGCATATCGGAAGATGACCTTTGGACTGCTCAACGCAGGGGCCACTTATCAGCGAATGATGAACTATGTGTTTACAAAGCAGCTAGACCGAAGCATGGAGGTCTACGTAGACAACATGATTGTAAAAAGCGTGTCAGTCCGAGGTCATCTGGTGGACCTGGAAAACTGCTTTGAAACGGTTCGAAAATACAAGCTTCGCCTGAACCCAACAAAGTGCACCTTCAGATTGGGATCAGGAAAGTTCCTGGGTTATCTGGTTAGCAAAAGGGGCATCGAGGCCAACCCGGAGAAGATCCAAGCGATACTGGATATGAAATCCCCGAAGTCATTCAAAGATGTGCAGAGGCTGACAGGTCGGATAGCGACTCTTCGAAGGTTCGTATCAAAATCAGCAAGGTGTTTGCCATTCTTCGACACTCTAAAGAGGCCAAAAAATGAGAAGAGTTTCCAGTGGACCTCCGAGTGCGAAGACGCCTTCCAGGGGATTAGGCAATACTTGTCCTCGGCACCTTTACTGATGAAACCGATCCCCTCGGAGCCACTATATCTATACCTAGCCCCAAGCTCGATGGCGGTGGGGGCAGCACTGGTACGAAAAAAAGCGGAAAAGCAATTTCCGGTCTATTATGTCAGCCACGTCCTTCGAGAAGCAGAAACCCGGTACCCTAACCTGGAGAAGTTCGCCTACGCTCTGATCATCGCGAGCCGGAAGCTTCGGCACTATTTCCAAGGTCTGCTGATGATAGTCTACACAGATCAACCATTGGAAAAAGTACTACACAGGCCTGAAGTCTCGGGCAGGCTTGCCGCATGGGCAATGGAACTAACTCAATTCGCCTTAGAATACCATCCCCGGACGGCAATTAAGGGACAGGCCTTAGTGGATTTTGTCATGGAGTGTTCTTTCACCGAACCGGATGTGGCTTTGGTCACCGAAGCTTGATCACTACAAACGGTCTGGACTCTCTACGTGGACGGGTCATCTACCTCAGACATCAGCGGAGCGGGGGTCATTCTGACTAGTTCCGAAGGGTTCTGGGTCCAACAGGCCATTAGGTTTTGATTCAAGGCCACCAACAAAGAGGCCGAGTACGAAGCTATTTTGGCCGAACTTAGATTAGCCCGATGCCTGGAGGTGCAAAAGATAGTGGTGTACAGTGATTCCCAACTGGTGGTTAAACAGATATCGGGAGAGTATAAGACCCGGGGGGCCCGAATGGCAAAATACCTGGCAGAGGTAAAGGACGAACTCTCACACTTCGGGTCGTACAGCTGTCTAGGGATCGATCGGACAGACAATACAGTAGCAGATTCCCTAGCCAAACTAGCCACAACCGAAGCAAGTTCTTTCACCGGATCAGTATACTTGGAAGTATTAGACAAACCTAGTATTCAAAGGACAAACGTACTGACCCTGGATCGGCTCGACTGTTGGCTTACGCCTTACATCACTTACTTGGCCGAGGGGATTCTGCCTTCGGATCGCATGTACGCTAGAAAAATCAAACACAGGAGCTCTAACTTCATTCTTATTGATGGGGATCTGTACCGAAGGGCATTCACCTCTCCTTTACTGAAGTGTCTGACGCCTTCGGAGGTTGAGTACACACTGAGGGAAATACATGAAGGAATCTGTGGGGATCACATGGGGGCCAAGTCATTGGCTTACAAAATTCTGAGGCAGGGATACTATTGGCCGACCATCTTCCAGGAAGCAAAGGACTATGTCAAAAAATGTCCTAAGTGTCAGTTATATAGTTCTATCCCACATCGACCTCCCGAGGAGTTGTATTCGGTCTTATCCCCGGTTCCATTTGCTATGTGGGGGATTGATATCTTGGGACCATTACCGAAGGCCAAAGGGCAGACCACTTTCGTAATCGTCGCAACCGACTACATGACAAAGTGGGTGGAAGCCAAACCATTACAAAAGATTACCGAATAAGAATGCCTCAAGTTCTTTAAGGAGTATGTTGTTTACCGGTTCGGCATTCCGATGGTCTTGGTCTCGGATAATGGCAGACAATTTATTGGGTCAAAGTTTGAAATTTTCCTAAAAGAGTTAGGCATCCAACACAGAAAGACTTCAGTGGCCCACCCCCAATCCAATGGACAGGTAGAAGTCACCAACAGGATCCTGCTCACAGGAATTAAAAGAAGGTTGGATGAATTAAAGGGAAGATGGCCCGAAGAGCTGCTCAGCGTCCTATGGGCGTATCGGACTACCCCGAGGACCACAACAGGGGACTCACCGTTCAGACTAGCCTATGGAACCGATGCACTGATACCCGTTGAGATCGGATCACCAACACTTCAGATCAGTCAGTACCAAGAATTATACAATGATGATGGTTTACGATTGAATTTAGATCTGTTGGATGAGGTTCAGGATACAGCATCAATAAGACTAGCTATATACCAGAAGAGAACGGCCCGACACTATAATCAGAATGTGAAGCAAATGAGGTTTGGGGTCGGGGACCTGGTTCTTCGGGAAGCAGAGGCATCAACCCCCCAGAACACGGGCAAGTTAATGCCGAACTGGGAGGGACCTTATGAAGTGACGGAAGTGTTGGGTTTGTAAGAAATCGTGATGCAATCAAATTGCAAAAATTAGCGGAAGCATGGTATATCAGAGTTTAAAAAAATTTCTACAAAACCATTACCCGGATCATCCTTTATGCAAATTATTAATTTAAAACGATAAATAAGAAGTTATGGAATCATACCCTTATAAAACGAAGCTTCCACAGGTACGAGTTCAACTCCTTGTTCTTCGTGATCTCCTTGAATTTCCGGGTTAGATTCTTTCCTTTGATCAACGTTAGCCACCCAAGTGTTTGGCCTCTAGAGGTGATCCACCAAAGAAGATGAATTATCAAGAAGGAGGGTGGTTGGCTTAGTTTTCTATCCTCTATAAAAAAGGAGTACTCTCCAACAATTAGAATTGCCTCATCTAATATCTATTATAAGACTCTTCTTATATAGACATTGGTCAACCCTTCTAATCCTATTAGACATGGGATTTCTTTTAATTAATTAAATTCCTTTAATTAATTTAGGCTTTCCACCACATGAGGAATAATTAATTAAATTTATTTAATTAATTTGTCTCCTAATCTTATTAGGAATAAATGAGAGTACTAATATTAAATTAATTACTAAACTTCTTTAGAAATTAAAATAATAATAATTGTAATAATATTAATAAGACTCCTCTTATTAATTTATATTTAATATTTTCAAAATATTAAATAATAAACATTAAGTTATTTAATTTATTCTATCACTATAGATTAAATTAATTACACTTAATGCATTATTATAATTATGCCATTACCTTCTTAAATAATTATTCTTCCTTTTATGGTGTGACCCTTTAGGTTCTTTATATTAAACCGGTTGTGAATAAATCAATTAGAACAATTCTAATCTTATTTAAATAAATAAATTAAACTAATAATCTATGTAAATAAATAACATTTATTCTGTAGCTTATCATTTTCAAACTTTTTGACATAAGCTGGGTAACCCCAAGTCTTAACATGCTTAAGATTTGGTTTCCTCCCCTTCCACATCTCATATGGAGTCTTTGGGGCGGATTTGGTAGGTACCTTGTTAAGTAGGTATGCAGCCGTTTCTAGGGCATATCCCTAGAAAGAAATTGGAAGGTCGGTAAAACTCATCATGGATCGAACCATGTCCAACAGTGTTCGATTTCTCCTTTAAAATACTCCATTTAACTGTTGTGTACCTGGAGGAGTCCATTGTGAGATTATACCATTTTCTTTGAGATAATTGAGAAACTCACCGCTTAAGTATTCTCCACCTCGATCTGATCGAAGTATCTTTATACTCTTGTCCGTTTGTTTCTCTACTTCACTTCTGAACTCTTTGAACTTTTCAAATGATTCTGACTTGTATTTCATTAAATACACATATCCAAATCTTGAGTAATCATCAGTGAAAGTAATAAAATAAGAATACTCACCCCGTGCACTTGTTGTCATAGGTCCACAAACGTCTGTGTGAATCAATGCCAACAACTCTGTAACTCTTTCTCCTTTTCCACTAAAAGGAGATTTAGTCATTTTACCCATGAGATTCACAAGTTGGATATGATTCATAATCAGATAACTCAAGGAGCCCATCTTTATGCAACTTGGATAATCTTGTTTCATTGATATGACCGAGTCTACAGTGCCACATGTAGGTATAATTAATATCATCTCTTTTCCTTTTCTTAGTTTGTTCAATTTGAAAAATATTTTCTTGTAAGTTAAGTGTATAAAGTCCATTTCGCAAATTTTCAACACCATATAAAACATCGTCTTTATAAATAGAACAACTATTGTTCTTTATAACAACGTTAAATCCTTCCATATCCAATACAGAAATTGAAATAATGTTTTTAATAATATTCGAAACATAATAACAATTATTAAGATAAATGGACTTGCCCGAAGGCATTGCTAAATAATAAGTTCCTACAGCTAATGCAGCAACCTTTACTCCATTCCCCACTCGTAGGATCACTTCATCATTGTTCAGCTTTCTACTTTTAACCAGTCCCTTCACATTATTACATATGTGAGAACCACAGCCGGTATACAATACCCAAGTAGAATTTTGACTTTCTGAAAAAATAATTTCAATCATGAACAAACCTTGATTGGAAGTCGAAGCTTCTCCAAGCTTCTTCTTTGCTAGAAACTTCTTGCAGTTCCTCTTTCAATGACCCGGCTCGTTGCAATGGAAGCACATTCCTTTGCTAGCTGGATCAGATTTCTTTTGTTCCTTTATGTTCACTTTGCCCTTGGTCATCCGAAATCGGAAGAGCTCCTTAGATATCTCATATCTAGCAGTCCTACTTTATTCACCATACAACTCCTTGAGGCGAATCAACATAGTAGGAGCATCCATGTTTTCGTGCTGACGCTGAAGCTCGTTATTCATGGATGCGAGCATGATGCATTGAGCCATAGATGCATCATCTTGCCACTTTACAATGGTGGCAATCTCTTCCTTAGAGGCTGTTTCTGGAACAGTTCCAGGGACAGATGAGTTTAGGACATAAGAAATCTTTTCAGCAGTGAGAACTATTCTTAGATTTCTTAACCAGTCCGTATAATTCGGCCCGGTAAGCTTATTAGCATCAAGTATGCTTCGCAGTGAAATTATTGATTTTAACATTTTTAAAATTCTGCATGTGAAAACTAATATTTTAGCAAACATTCATTTTATTAATTTTGCATACCAAAATAAATTTAGATTTTTATTTTAAATTGGTATCTCCCATTATTTTTATCAAACTATATTACCCTCACTTATATAGTTTGGCAACACCTAATTAAAGATTTGCTAGTGAGAATAAGGATCCCATTTCAAATGTATATAACCTTGTGGCTAGCACAACAAGCGATATACAAATAAATAGGTAGACAACTCTTGTCAATTACATCACTATATAACTCCTTTTATTTTGCCTCTTAAATCATAATGGTCAAGTGTGTGCACATCCGAACTAAAATGATTTAAGTTAAGTACAGCCTAGCACTTCTATAAATTCAAAAAAGAAAAATGTTCGTCCTTGTGGATAGCACAACAAGGCTAGATCGTTCAATTTTCTTGATAAGCATCAAATGTGATTAATTAACATCTTAAATATGCAATACTCGCCTTGTGGATAGCACAACAAGCTCATATTAAATATTTAATACTCTATTAATTTATCATGCTAGAAGGCGACGTTCGATATTTCAAATATCATTTGAACGCTTCGGACTTAATATTATTTCTTTGAGGGGTTTGTTATTATTTGTCTCATCTTGTTTAGCGCGCATGCACATATATATATATATAAAATACGCGTCATTTTATTAAACATGCGAAGCATATTTGCATAAAATATAATATATATAATATTTAGCATGCAATATAGAATACTATATTCTACCCGGATTGATTATGGACTTTTATTCTAGTTTGGTTTACTAGAGCCACCAAGTGAACCAAAAGGTCAAATCTAGGAGTGCAAGAATTTAAATTTAAATATAACTATTACATTTAAACCCGGGCTCCATACAAACGGGTCTTCACGCGCTCCTTGCTCCTTGGTCTCCAATTTCTTCAAGATAATTTTAACTATTTCTATTACATTAAACTATTTAATTTAAATAGAAACCTTGATCAGCAGTCAAGGGGAAGTACATAGGAGGGAGATAGAATTTTACATCAAGAAAAAAAAAATTAGAGAAGACGAGATACACAGACCCCATTTAATAAAACCCATTCATTCAAGCATTCAACTAAAATAAAATCAAATCACATTGGTCAAATAGTCCATAATCAATCCCCATTTATTATCATACATATCACCATATATATCAATAAATAAATATTCATCTCATGAATTAAAACATTCCATATATATATGAGTATCATTTAATGGGCAATTTTAAATTGCATGAAATCCAATTTCAAGATTAAAATAAACTCTTTATTTTAATTATAAAATTATTTAGAATATAATATATAAATATATCATATATATATATATATATATATATTTGATATTACCGTATATATTATATATATATATTTATATAACGAATCAGGTTATATATATATATATATATATATATATAATATAAATTCACATTTATTTTTTTAAAAGAAGTCACCTTCTATTATTAAAAGAGTCGTGCAGGTTTATTAAAAGAGTCATTTCCTGATGGGTCACCTTCTTTTTGGAGTAAGAAAGAGACAACAACTTTTCTTTGCAGAATTCAAGATTAGCACCCAAAAAAAAAAAATTGTGATTCGTCCAAAAAAAAAACTTCATTTTTTTTTCTTAAAAAAAATAATTTTATACAATAAAATTATGCCCAATAAATTAATTTAAATACATATCCATATGTATATGAAATCAAAAATAAATTAATAATTGCATAAAGGTTTGGCTCTGATACCACTGTTGGGTTTGTACGAAATCGTGATGCAATCAAATTGTAAAAATTAGCGGAAGCATGGAATATCAGAGTTTAAAAAAATTTCTACAAAACCATTACCCGGATCATCCTTTATGCAAATTATTAATTTAAAACGATAAATAAGAAGTTATGGAATCATACCCTTGTAAAACGAATCTTCCACAGGTACGAGTTCAACTCCTTGTTCTTCGTGATCTCCTTGAATTTTTGGGTTAGATTCTTTCCTTTGATCAACGTTAGCCACCCAAGTGTTTGGCCTCTAGAGGTGATCCACCAAAGAAGATGAATTATCAAGAAGGAGGGTGGTTGGCTTAGTTTTCTATCCTCTATAGAAAAGGAGTACTCTCCAACAATTGAAATTGCCTCATCTAATATCTATTATAAGACTCCTCTTATATAGACATTGGTCAACCCTTCTAATCCTATTAGACATGGGATTTCTTTTAATTAATTAAATTCCTTTAATTAATTTAGGCTTCCCACCACATGGGGAATAATTAATTAAATTTATTTAATTAATTTGTCTCCTAATCTTATTAGAAATAAATGAGAGTACTAATATTAAATTAATTACTAAACTTCTTTAGAAATTAAAATAATAATAATTGTAATAATATTAATAAGACTCCTCTTATTAATTTATATTTAATATTTTCAAAATATTAAATAATAAACATTAAGCTATTTAATTTATTCTATCACTATAGATTAAATTAATTACACTTAATGCATTATTACGATTATGCCATTACCTTCTTAAATAATTATTCTTCCTTTTATGGTGTGACCCTTTAGGTTCTCTATATTAAACCGGTTGTGAATAAATCAATTAGAACAATTCTAATCTTATTTAAATAAATAAATTAAACTAATAATCTGTGTAAATAAATAACATTTATTCTACAATAGGGATAAGTCTCCCTAGCGATCAACGACTTTCCAGATAATATAGATTTCAACATTAATCATAAAAGAACATGTGAGTTAATAGTTACCATACAATTCAATCCTTCCACCATACATTGTCCCAATTAAATATAAGACATGGATTTACTGTCAAGTCTTATTTTATTTAATTATATGTATTTCGATTAGAAAATGCACAACTCCAAATAATGCAAATTAGAAACTCCTTTCTAATTTCATTTCACCTTGGCCAAGGATTCCTGGGTTGTCATTTAACGAATCACATAGGATGTAAGACCCCAACTTTTATGAATAAAGATTTAATTTTCTTTATATTATTTCGAAACAGTAAGGTGTTGTTTTGATAAATATGAAAGTTATGGGTGAAATGTGCAAATATTTTTAAAATGAGCAAGTTGTTATAAAATATTTTTGTTGTCGGGGAATATTCGTTTGGTCGTGGAATATTCTTGTTGTCGGGGAATATTCGTATGACGGCGCAGCTATTTGTGGGCCCCCACAACGGAATAACTGTCGGATATAAAAAGCGACAGAAATAACTTTTTTTACAAGATAACGGCGTAGTTGTTACCGTTAGTACTGTTGAAATATCCGGTGGTTAAAATACAGTACGTGGTGTTGCGCAGTAGCACACGGTATTGCACAGTATTTCGAATTATTGAGTCTTACGTGAGAAGGAACCTACTCAATTATTGTTACAATATTTACTTTTCAATATTTTATATTATTGACTCAATAATTGCTACGTTGATATTTTATATTATTGACTCAATAATTGCTGCATTGATATTTTATTGACTCAATAATTGCTACGTTGCTATTTTTTATGATTGATTCAATAATGGCTACAGTTGATATTTTGTAGTATTGATTCAATAATTGTCGTTGCACAGTATTTCACGTTATCAACTCAATAATTCATATTATTTGAATAATATTATTAGATAGCATTATTGACAATGTCTAAGAAAGTTCTGTCTAGGAGGGGTTATTTAATTGCGCGCCAATAAGGAGAAGTCCTTATCGGAAGGCCCCCTCTGTCCTGGGAACGACCTGGTTGTTAATATTGTAGTTCTATAATATTATTTGTGAATAATTAATTATTGATTTATATGATAAGAAAATATTTATTTTGTGGATATTAAAGAAGGAATTTGTGCTGATGTGTTTTTTTATCGGTATTTTGGTGTGAAAAATCATCTGTTTATGGATTTCGGATAATTTATGTTTGGAATTTGGAAAAATTTCCTTCTACAAAGTTGTAGAGAATTAAATTTCCTATGAAAGGACGTAGAATTTGTATTTTTCTGACTAAGGGGCTATTTGTTATGAATTATTGAAGTTTCGGAAAATAAATATTTTTTAAATAAAATGGTGGGCCCCACTTTTGTTTCTTGGTTGAAAAATCCTGATTTCATAGCAGCCGGCGGCGGAAGGATTTTAGAAAAAATAATAATATTTTATTATTTTAGTCTCCTTTGGCATCCTAAGCTTTTCCTATAAATAGGGTGCTTTGGTTAGAATTGAAAATCACACCAGAATCAGAAGTTTTCTCTCTCTATAATATCGAGCGTATTTTTGTGAGTATTTCAATACTTTAAGTATTAGTATTCAGCGCAAGTTTCCTTCGGTATTATATCCGATATTCCAGCCAGAAGTGTTATTCTTTTTGAGATAAGGGATGTTATTTCTTTCGTAAATGATGTTATTCTTCTCAATATCATTATACAAAAATATTGTCATGGATTTAATGTTGAAATTCTTATTTTTTCCGTCGGGGTTACTATTCACGTATACGGCACTATTCACGAGAAAATTTATTTTTCTTCTATTTGTCCAAATTGTCTGTTAAGGTTACTATCTTTGATTGTATCTAAGTTTTGGGCTTTATTCTTGAATTTTGCTCCACAAAGTATTATTATGGATTATTCTTGAATTTGGATAAACTAAATGACGAATCCCTAATCTTTGTCTTTTATCTCACTGGATTCGTTCTTTAAAATGTTTTTCATCATCCTCAGTCCTAAAAGGTGATGTAACTGAATATCTTTGGCCTGTAGAGCAAAGATGAATGATTACCTGATGAATATCTTTGGCCTGTAGTGCAAAGATGACAGGTGTTGAGATGAACATGACCACTGATGATACAAATGAATATCTTTGGCCTGTAGTGCAAAGATGAATATTTGATGAGATGGATATTGATTGATGTTACAGGGATAAAATATTGATGATGAACGGTTATTCCCGTTGCGAATATTGATCTAATACATGTTGTCAATAATATTTTATCTGAACTGTTGAAAGCTAACGATAATTTATTTTTCATTATCTTAGTCATAATATTCTTTACTGGGCTAGTTGAGCTCACCCTTTTCATCTGTTGTCCTCTTCAGGAAATGAGAATGTTGCGGGGACTAGTCGTGGGACAGAGTGATGGTCCGAGTTAGAGCAGTAGTAGTCCTCACTATTTCTGATAAATAGTGTGATAATAATTGTAATAAGGACTTAGTTTGAATCTTAATATTTTCTACATATTTGTATTGACACTCACAGATGTGTGGTCGTATTTTGCACGACCGTATGATATAAAGTTTGTATTTGAATTCTGTACCATGTATTTGGCGACTCAGAATGGGTTGGGTTGAATGGACCTATTCTGGGGGCGTCACAGTTGGTATTAGAGCTTAGGGATATGATCTCTGACGGAGATCGGGGAATAGAACTAGGAGGGGAGAGACGAATAAATCCTTCGCTAGTGTGTCCTACCTAAGCTTATGTGGTATTTAATTGGTCAGTCGGAGCATAGGGTTAATATGTGATATGTTGACTTGTTTAATTAACCCTTGTTTTATGGCAGTATTTGAGAATGGCAGCTGAGAACGTTAACAACGAAGTGAATGAGACTGTGGAGACACCTTTAATCGTTAACCAGGAGAACGTGCAACAAGAAGGCAATGTTCATCCTGAAAACAACGTTGGTCAGACGATAAACGATGAGATGTTTAGAAGTTTTTTGCAGTTCATGCAAAATCAGACGAGGGAGACTCGTGTGCAACATACAGGTGGAGATAATAACAACACGCGAGCTGTCACTGCCAAGCAGTTCAAAGAATTGGGACCACCAGAGTTTCTGGGAAAGCCAGATCCGATCAAGGCGGAAACGTGGATTAAACAAATTACCAAGATATTTGATGTCTTGGGATGTACAGAGGAACAGAAGGTTCCATTCGCCACGTTTATGTTCCGTGGAGAGGCAGATTACTGGTGGGAATCCGTGAAGCGTACCCAGCCTGCCGCACTCCAGATGTCTTGGGAAGCGTTCCAGAAACTGTTTAATGACAAGTACTTTCCTGAAAGTATTTGTCATATGAAGGAAGTAGAGTTTATCAGACTCGAGCAAAACAACATGACGGTATCCCAGTACGAGGCTAAGTTCGCGGAGCTGTCCAGGTTTGCACCTCATTTGGTGGAGAATGAGGAACGTATGACGCGGATGTTTCTAAGAGGTTTGAAACCCGAAATACGTCAATACCTCATTTCTCATAAATTTTCTCTATATTCAGATGTAGTGAACAGGGCCCAGTTATTAGAACGAGATAATGATTATGTTCAACCGAGGGACCACAACCAAGGTCGTACCGGTGGCAGCAGTCATCGGAGCAATGACAACCAGCGAGGAGGAAAGTATGACAGAAGCGGTAACCACTCAGGTAGTTATCGTGGCCATGATAGTAGAAGAAGCGAATCGGGAGGAGATTTCAAAAAGAGAAGGTATAACAATGAGAACGCGAAGATGTCAACATCAGCACCAGCATCAACTGTTTCGAGGGGAGGAGAACGACCACCGGTCGTATGCTATAAATGCGGGAAAGAGGGACATATCAGCCCAAACTGCCCACAATAATTCAAAGGATGCTATAACTGTGGAAAAGAAGGACATATAGCTCGAGATTGTCCTGTTGCGAAATCAAGTTCAGCGGGGGTGGTGATTCCAAAGGCGGTTACAGACAAGTCAAAGTCGGTGATTCCTGGAAGAGCGTTTATCGTGATAGCCCAAAACGCGAGGAATTCACACGAGGTGATTACGGGTAAGCTGATCATAAATTCTTGCGAAGTTTACACCTTGTTAGATACCGGTGCTACCCATTCCTTTATTTCACCTGCTTGTGCTCAACGTTTGAACTTGACTTCTGATAAATTAGACTTTGACTTATCTGTTGAAACTCCGTTAGGAGAAACCTTTGTTACATCTACAGTTTATAAATCTTGCTTGATTCAGATTGGTACCCTTACCTTACCTGTTGATCTTATATCTTTGAAAATACTTGCATTTGACGTGATTTTAGGAATTGACTGGTTAACCACTTACCATGCCAAAATTGATTGTTTTCGTAAGGTTGTTAGTTTTCATATTCCTAATCAACCTGTTGTGCGAATCCAAATCACCAAACCACTAAAATCAGTCAATATCATTTCAAGTCATAAAGCTATTCGTTTATTGAAAAACGGATGTCAAGCTTTCTTAGCTCATGTCACTGATCTAAATCAGAATACGTCAGGTTTGAATGATATTTCCGTTGTTAATGAGTTTCCTGATGTATTTCCCGAAGAACTTCTCGGTCTACCCCCAGAACGTGAAGTTGAATTCTTTATTGACCTTGAGCCCGGTACGAAGCCCATTTCTAAAACCCCATATCGAATGGCTCCTATTGAACTTCAGGAGTTAAAGGTCCAATTACAAGAGTTGTTAGATATCGGTTTTATTCGTCCTAGTACGTCTCCTTGGGGTGCTCCTGTTTTATTCGTAAAGAAGAAAGACGGGAGTATGCGACTTTGCATTAACTATCGGGAGTTGAACCATGTCACCATCAAGAATAGGTATCCGTTACCTCGTATTGATGACCTGTTCGACCAGTTGCAAGGAGCGCAATTCTTTTCAAAGATCGATCTTCGTTCTGGATATCATCAGTTGAAGATTAAAACTGAGGATATTCCAAAGACTGCTTTCAGAACACGATACGGGCATTATGAGTTCTTAGTCATGTCTTTTGGATTGACTAATGCTCCTGCTGCTTTCATGGATATGATGAATCGTGTATTTAAGGAGTATTTAGATCAATTCGTTGTTGTCTTTATTGATGACATTCTCATCTATTCTAAAAGCCGTGAAGATCATGAACACCATTTGAAGTTGGTACTTCAAAAGCTTCGTGAGAACAAGCTATATGCTAAGCTGAAGAAATGCGAGTTTTGGCTTGAGGAAGTAGCATTCCTTGGGCACGTGATATCGAAACGTGGAGTGTCTGTGGACCTGGCGAAGATTGAAGCAATACAAAGCTGGGAGCAACCTAAGTCGGTGACCGAAGTACGAAGCTTTCTGGGCTTAGCTGGTTACTATCGGAGGTTCGTAGAGGGATTTTCTCGAATCGCTACTCCATTAACTCAGTTGACTCGGAAAGATACAAAATTCATTTGGAGCGAGGAATGCGAGAAGAGCTTCCAAGAGCTCAAGAGGAGACTTATCTCGGCACCTGTTCTGACAATACCATCTGGTTCGGATGGATTTATTATTTACAGCGATGCTTCGGGCAAAGGGTTAGGATGTGTTCTCATGCAACATGGGAAAGTCATAGCATATGCCTCGCGACAACTCAAAGAATATGAGAGGAATTATCCTACTCATGATCTAGAGTTGGCAGCAGTCGTTTTCGCGTTGAAGATCTGGAGACATTACTTGTACGGAGAGAAAGTGGATATTTATACGGATCATAAGAGCCTTAAATATTTCTTCACTCAGAAGGAACTCAACATGCGGCAACGACGTTGGCTTGAGCTGTTGAAAGATTACGATCATACTATCCAATACCATCCTGGAAAAGCGAACGTGGTAGCTGACGCGTTGAGTAGAAGATCATATGTGGGAACAAGTGCGATGATGTCAAGTATACGCGTAGAACCAGCTTTGATTGATAAAGTTAAAGCTGCTCAAGCTACAGATGCGGAGCTGATGAAGATGAAGAAGAAGGTGCAAGAAGGTGCAATTCCAGAAGCAAGAATCGATGAAGAGGGAATACTTCGAGTCAACTCCAGACTTTGTGTTCCTAACGATTTCGACTTGAAGTATAGAATCATGATGGAGGCACACAACACACCGTTTGCGATCCATCCTGGGAGTACTAAAATGTATCGTGATCTTCGACATACATTTTGGTGGAGCAATATGAAGAGAGAGATCGCGGAGTTCATCTCGAGATGTTTAACTTGTCAACGTGTAAAGGCGGAGCATCAAGTGCCGAAGGGTCCATTGCAACCACTGGAGATTCCGAAATGGAAGTGGGAACACATTACGATGGATTTCGTTACGGGTCTTCCCAAGGTTTCTCAAGGCTTAGATGCGATTTGGGTTATTGTTGATAGATTAACCAAGTCTGCTCATTTCTTGCCGATACGAGAGACTTATTCCCTTGAACGTCTTGCTCATATGTACGTGAATGAGATTGTGAGATTGCATCGCATGCCAGTATCCATAGTTTCGGATCGTGATCCCAGATTTACTTCACGATTTTGGATCAGTTTGCAGAAAGCTATGGGCACGGATTTACGATTCAGTTCGGCTTATCATCCTCAAACAGACGGATAATCGGAAAGAACTATTCAAACTCTTGAAGATCTATTGAGACTCTGTGTTCTAGACTTCAAAGGGAGTTGGGATAAGTACTTACCATTGGTGGAATTCTCCTACAACAACAGTTATCAGGCAAGTATAGGCGTAGCTCCATTCGAGGCATTGTATGGGAGAAAGTGTCGCTCTCCAGTATGTTGGAACGAGGTGGGTGAAACAACATTGTTGGGACCGGAGTTAGTACGTATGACTACGGAAAAGATCCAAATAATCCGACAACGTATACAAACAGCACAAGATCGACAAAAGAGTTATGCAGATCTTCATCGAAAGGACGTGGAATTTAACGTTGGGGACCATGTATTGTTACGTATTGCTCCGTGGAAAGGAGTTACAAGGTTTGGGAAGAGAGGAAAGCTTAACCCACGATTCATTGGTCTATTTGAGATTCTTGACCGAATAGGAAATGTGGCTTATAGACTCGCTTTACCTCCAAGCATGTCTCGTGTTCATAACGTGTTTCACATATCCGTGTTAGGTAAATATGTGAAGGATCCAAACCGCATTATTGAGTTAGAACCAGACGAGATAGCTGAAGATTTAACGTACGAGGAGGTACCTGTCAAGATCTTGGATAGGAAGGAGCATGTCCTACGCTCGAAAATTATACCTCAAGTTAAAGTTTTGTGGAGAAACCAGGCTATTGAGGAAATGACTTGGGAGTTGGAATCGGAAATGAAAGCGAGGTATCCTCACCTTTTCGACATACCAGGTACGTACGTCAATTTCGAGGACGAAATTTCATAAGGAGGGGAGGTTGTAAGACCCCAACTTTTATGAATAAAGATTTAATTTTCTTTATATTATTTCGAAACAGTAAGGTGTTGTTTTGATAAATATGAAAGTTATGGGTGAAATGTGCAAACATTTTTAAAATGAGCAAGTGGTTATAAAATATTCTTGTTGTCGGGGAATATTCGTTTGGTCGTGGAATATTCTTGTTGTCGGGGAATATTCGTATGACGGCGCAGCTATTTGTGGGCCCCCACAACGGAATAACTGTCGGATATAGAAAGCGACAGAAATAACTTTTTTTACAAGATAACGGCGTAGTTGTTACCGTTAATACTGTTGAAATACCCGGTGGTTAAAATACAGTACGCGGTGTTGCGCAGTAGCACACGGTATTGCACAGTATTTCGAATTATTGAGTCTTACGTGAGAAGGAACCTACTCAATTATTGTTACAGTATTTACTGTTCAATATTTTATATTATTGACTCAATAATTGCTGCATTGATATTTTATTGACTCAATAATTGCTACGTTGCTATTTTTTATGATTGATTCAATAATGGCTACAGTTGATATTTTGTAGTATTGATTCAATAATTGTCGTTGCACAGTATTTCACGTTATCAACTCAATAATTCATATTATTTGAATAATATTATTAGATAGCATTATTGACAATGTCTAAGAAAGTTCTGTCTAGGAGGGGTTATTTAATTGCGCGCCAATAAGGAGAAGTCCTTATCGGAAGGCCCCCTCTGTCCTGGGAACGACCTGGTTGTTAATATTGTAGTTCTATAATATTATTTGTGAATAATTAATTATTGATTTATATGATAAGAAAATATTTATTTTGTGGATATTAAAGAAGGAATTTGTGCTGATGTGTTTTTTTATCGGTATTTTGGTGTGAAAAATCATCTGTTTATGGATTTCGGATAATTTATGTTTGGAATTTGGAAAAATTTCCTTCTACAAAGTTGTAGAGAATTAAATTTCCTATGAAAGGACGTAGAATTTGTATTTTTCTGACTAAGGGGCTATTTGTTATGAATTATTGAAGTTTCGGAAAATAAATATTTTTTAAATAAAATGGTGGGCCCCACTTTTGTTTCTTGGTTGAAAAATCCTGATTTCATAGTAGCCGGCGGCGGAAGGATTTTAGAAAAAATAATAATATTTTATTATTTTAGTCTCCTTTGGCATCCTAAGCTTTTCCTATAAATAGGGTGCTTAGGTTAGAATTGAAAATCACACCAGAATCAGAAGTTTTCTCTCTCTATAATATCGAGCGTATTTTTGTGAGTATTTCAATACTTTAAGTATTAGTATTCAGCGCAAGTTTTCTTCGGTATTATATCCGATATTCCAGCCAGAAGTGTTATTCTTTTTGAGATAAGGGATGTTATTTCTTTCGTAAATGATGTTATTCTTCTCAATATCATTATACAAAAATATTGTCATGGATTTTATGTTGAAATTCTTACTTTTTCCGTCGGAGTTACTATTCACGTATACGGCACTATTCACGGGAAAATTTATTTTTCTTCTATTTGTCCAAATTGTCTGTTAAGGTTACTATCTTTGATTGTATCCAAGTTTTGGGCTTTATTCTTGAGTTTTGCTCCACAAAGTATTATTATGGATTATTCTTGAATTTGGATAAACTAAATGACGAATCCCTAATCTTTGTCTTTTATCTCACTGGATTCGTTCTTTAAAATATTTTTCATCATCCTCAGTCCTAAAAGGTGATGTAACTGAATATCTTTGGCCTGTAGAGCAAAGATGAATGATTACCTGATGAATATCTTTGGCCTGTAGTGCAAAGATGACAGGTGTTGAGATGAACATGACCACTGATGATACAAATGAATATCTTTGGCCTGTAGTGCAAAGATGAATATTTGATGAGATGGATATTGATTGATGTTACAGGGATAAAATATTGATGATGAACGGTTATTCCCGCTGCGAATATTGATCTAAAATATGTTGTCAATAATATTTTATCTGAACTGTTGAAGGCTAACGATAATTTATTTTTCATTATCTTAGTCATAATATTCTTTACTGGGCTAGTTGAGCTCACCCTTTTCATCTGTTGTCCTCTTCAGGAAATGAGAATGTTACGGGGACTAGTCGTGGGACAGAGTGATGGTCCGAGTTAGAGCAGTAGTAGTCCTCACTATTTCTGATAAATAGTGTGATAATAATTATAATGAGGACTTAGTTTGAATCTTAATATTTTCTACATATTTGTATTGACACTCACAGATGTGTGGTCGTATTTTGCACGACCGTATGATATAAAATTTGTATTTGAATTCTGTACCATGTATTTGGCGACTCAGAATGGGTTGGGTTGAATGGACCTATTCTGGGGGCGTCACATAGGACATATCTCCTCTTTTACTAGAGGTGGTAGATTCTTTATTGATCATTCATTATCTCCATATGTAACTCATTATACCCAAGCATACCCTTTTATATACCCTAAAGGGCTTTAAGGAATAAGTAAAAATATAATTCATTACATACAAGATACTATGATGATCTCAAGTCCAAGGATCACTTGTACTACTATCACATTAGAAATTCCTATTGGCAGGCGAGTAAAACTCCATTAGGTATTCCATAGCGAATCACGTTCAGTGAACTTATTCTCCAATAAGCACCTACATACTTGCTTTAGTGTCTCCACACAAATGATCATGAGATCAATCATCCTCATCCAATGAGCAAGCAACATATGTACCAATCTATCCGAATTTACTAATCCCCTTTTTAGTAATCCCACGATTGGGAACTATTTTAGTTTTAAAACTTTCTAAGAATTTAGATCTCATTAGCATGATCATCATCATGATTCTAAAAGTATTGCTTAAAACTATGGGTTATTTACATATTATAAAAACAGCAACATGTAGATAATTAAATGCCTTTAATAAATGAATATTTTATTAATAAATAAATAAGATTGTTTACAAAGTACGTGCTTTATCATCATACATGATTGGCTTGTATGCACACTACTATCAGGAAGTGCCGAAGCCTGGTACCTATCGGCTTCGAGCAATGGATGGCACAGACATAAAAAATACATGGCATGCTGGAAGACTTAGAAAGTATTATCAGTGAGAAGTTATGTAATTCTTTCTTATGACTTGTACCAATTACCTCAAGCATCAATAAAATAGACGGGGTTTCCCCTCGAAAATTTTTGTACTTCATTTATGTTAGAAACTTTTACAAAATCCATCGGACTGACGATGAACAAAGATCCAATCAGTTAAGTCACAAACAACATAACTGATCGAACAAAGTTACACGCAGATCCAATCGGGCAAAGTTACAAAAGAAATAAAGAAGACAAAAAATTACAAGTGAAATCCTAAACTACGGATTAGGAGCCTCGCCATCAGCATCGTCTCCGTCATCGGACTCTTCATCGGAGGAGTCTAGGATAGCAGCATCAAGCCCAGCAACTGTCATCTTCTCCTGAGCCCGCTCCTTATGAGCTCCATAGCCTTCAGAGAATTGACCCACAATGGTATCGCGGAGCTCAGCCGACTCCCGATACTCTTGCGCACCCCGCTGCTTGGCTTCGGCACACTCTGCCCCCAGAGCTGTATTTTCCCTCATCAGCACCAGGTGTTGGGCGTACATTTCAGAAATTTGGCCCTGAAGGATCAGAAGTGCGTTCTGCTGATCCAGATCCTTCTCTTTCAGAAGAGCCCTTTCCTCGATGAGCTGTTTATTATAGCCGTCAAGGGCAACGAACTCCTACTGTAGATTATGATGGAGCCTCTGGAGTTTGTTGGCTTGACGTTCAGCGAAGGTCACCTTAGTGCGGGTATCGGCATGACCTTCCTTCTCCTTGGCCAAATCAGTCGATAACCCCCGAACATCCGCCTCGAGTATCTCCACCTCGGCCCAAAGCTGAGCCTCCTTCCGGGTAGCCTTAACGACAGGGGGGATAGCTCGGGCCAGAATGGCATTAGCCTACATCGGGGAAAAAGAAACAAGTTAATAATGGAAAGGCAGATATTCAGAGGATAGTCAAAACACAGAGTCTAAGGCCTTCGGAATTACCTGACACTGGGCCTTAATATAAGAGACCAAGAGGCCCTCGGTAGAGTGCCCCTTGAACCGAGCATCATCTCCAGGAAGTTTGAAATGATCCAGGACATCAAAGGGGAATACTTCAGAGGGGTTCTTCGGCCAAAAGCTTGTCGGAGGCGAACCCTTGGATGAGCCGGACGCAGAGGACGGACCGGCCTTAGGAGAGGGATCGACCTCAGCAACAGGCGTAAGAGCCGGGATGACCTAGAGATCGGGCTCATCCACCAACCTCTGCTTCAATTTCTTGGGGCGAGGTTCGAGAGCTTCGTCTTCGGTCTCCTTGGGATCCTCAAGGACTTTCACTTCACAAGTTGGTGGAGGAGCCGACTCCAACACCTTCGGCTGCTGAGAAGATGGCTTAGGGGGGCCTTGGTCAGAACCCTCTTCTTTCCCTTTTTCAGCAAAGCCACCTTCTCAGCCTGAGACATCTGCGTGACATCCTTCGGGGGAGCAGGAGAGGAGTCCACGGAGAGCTCAGAGATCGGTATTGTCTCCCCTTCGGTGACACCATCCCCAAGGGGTAGGTGGATCGGGCCGGACAGAACGGGGAGAGGGGAGATAGACTCATCGATGCCCTTCGGCTTGAAGATGGTCACTACAAAAGGAAATTACACACATCAGAAATTAGGACAAAATAAAACAGAAGGGAAAAAAAAGACAAGCGAGACCGAGAGTGAAAGCTTACATCCATGCTTGTACAGCCAGACCTCATTGGCTAGAGTATCCAGGCTCCACATAGTCTTCTTCACCTTCCGATAGAAGGTTCGGAACTCATCTCTTCGGGCGGTTGGAAAGGTGGTCACTTTCACAATGGTGTCATCGGGAGACGACCAGTTCGGAAATAGCTGTAGGTCGGTCCCCTTGACGAACATCCACTGGTTGTGCCATCCCTTGTTGCTAGAGGGGATTTTGGCGAAGGTAGCTTGGCCAGAAATTTGGTTCAACTGACGGAAGCCAGGCTCCTTGGACTTGCCAACCAAAAATAATACGAAGAAAAAATCAAGACCGGGGGTAATACGAGTGGATATACGAGTTCGGCACAATCTGTGCCAACCCGATTCCCACAAAGCAGAGAAAGGACACAATGAACTCGTGAAGTGGGAAGCGGACCCCATACCTCAGAGCATATGTTGGGACGGCCATCCACTTGCCTTCGGGGCTCCAGAACATCCTCTCATCGGGCCTTGGCACCCGAAGCTTGTACTCTTGGGGAATGTTGAAGAGTTCCCGAGCGTCAGAAAGTTGGGTGGGAGTGATGGTGGATTTGGTGTTGATATGGGAGAAGTCCGCCTCAGATTGATAGGCAGCCCGGATCCCAGCCTCGGTACCATCGGCGTTGTCATCAACAAGAACTTTTGGCAAATCAACCGGCACCAAATCGGTGCTGACGATGGTGACGGTGGCGGCCATTTCAGCAGAAGTAAGAGTGACCTCAGTGGTGGGCGTCAAGTCGGTGGTAGAAGCAGCTGGAAGGATGCCGAAATCAGCCATTAAAATAAAAAGTCGGTGGAAATGAGGGGATCTGGGGTGGTAAAAAGCCTGATTGGAGTAAGAGAAGTCTCTCGCCGGAAATCATGCTCACCGAAAAGTCTTTTGAAATGAGCTTAGAGAAAGAGAGTTCGTAAAAAGTGACTGTCGTGAGGTGGGGAGGTATTTATACTGATGCTGCACGAATCTCAATAGGCGGCTAATAATGACGTTGGGCCGTTCATTTCTTGTGTATCGTGTACTGCATTAATTAGGTCGGTTGGATTACCCAGGCATCTCTTCAAATCTCTCATTAAATATCCCATTAAAGGCTTGTTATAATGAGAGACTGGGGGGCAATGATTGGATATAATCCACCGACCCCTACATGGATAGAAGGCCTGGGCCGAGAGGAGCTTACCGGGCCCAAGAGGCCGAAGCCAGGATTGGGGTAGCAGAGTTCGGGATCGGATATCTGAGCTCTTCGGGCCAGAACCCAGACCCAACTGGTATTATCCGGATCGGGCATCTTAGTCCCACGAGATCGGGGCCCAGACCAACATAATGATGATCGGGATCGGACTACCGAGCCCTTTGGGACAGGGTTCAGACCACTTTGTAAGGCCCATACCGAAGGTTATTTCTCGAATGGAGCCAAGAGCAGTAAGGAGTCTAAAGGATTAAGGGTTTTAACCCTAATCCTATCTCAATACCAACTCTTATAAGGCAAGTGGTTGGATAACCACCAACTTGTACTTTTAAAGGAGATTGCGTTGGACCCAAACAATGGTAACTGCCATGTTTAGAAGTCCTAATTCGACTGGGACATGGACTCTAGAGGCGGTGAGAATGACTATAAATACAAGGCTTGACCTAATGGTAACGGGTAATATTCACTTGAGCACTATACACTACTGCCTCCATTGTTAACCTTGTGACCAGCCTGTACTTATTCTCACACCGGAGCTATCACCCGGCGGCCCCAGCCGTCAAGCTTCGTTTGTGACGTGTTATTATGCAGGTCTGAGTGCGTGGATTTAGTGATTGGACGCGCCGGCAAAACTTGGCGTTAACACTCCCTATAAATTTTCTTTTCATTTCCACTACTAATTTTAAAGGTTTTTTTTCTTTTTAAAAGTACTCATTCTTAAGACAATCTTGATGGTACCAAAGGTCCGAGAGTGGTTATTATAAAATTAATTTTGGTCAATTGACTAATACAGTATTAACACACAAGTCGGGATGTGATATGTTATTCTGTTGTCAATACTGTATTGATCAATTGAATTTACCATGAATTCATGATAATCGGATCCCAAAGGTCCCCTTAACATAATTAAGATTTTAGGGTTCATAATTAGGGCACAGACCTGGGTTTAGGTCCCATTGGCGATACTCTCAAGTTTCAAGCTCTGCTTTCTCACTCCTTGCAGCTACTCCTCTCTTCTCCTCTCTTCTCCTCTTCTACTTAGTGCGGCGACAAGTAGCAAACTCAAATTAAAATCCTATCTAAATGATCTACTCTTTTTGTGAAACATATTGAGACGATTTTACCCTTAAAAATGTACTAAAATAAGTGAACACGGTACTCCGGTCATATTTGACCGGTTAGATGTCGGGTTGGTGCATTTTAACATGTAGCCAGACTTTAGGATGAAAGGAGACATCTTTTAAAGGTTTAAGGTACAAACTGTACTTTAGTACAATTTTTAAAAAAATAAATAATGGAATAAATTAATACAATATTTTTAAAAAATGTACAATAATTTTAAATTATTATATTATACCACAACTAAAAAAATTAAAGTGTTGTTTGATAAAACTGAATGAAAAGTTCTGAATGTATATAAACTGAATGAAATAGAAGCTCAGAATATAAAATAAAATAATATGTTTGATAATTATCTGTTTAAAACATAAAAGAGAGCAAGTAACTGTATTCATAACCATAATCTCAACTGTAAAAAAATTGTAAAATTATGGATGCGAATGCGGTACATTCCATGTAACTGTACCACACCGCACCGTTTGTATAAATTTTATTTTTATATATAATAAATATGAACTAACTTTCAATTATCTAAATTAAAAGGCATGCATTAATGGCTATAGTGGTGTAGAATTGATAATATCAAAGAGGTGAATCTAATAACTAGGTACTATCATGAGGATAATCAGGAAGCCTAAGGAGCTTGGGGTTTTAAAAAAAATCACCATTACACCTAGTAGCTACTGCATCAACTTTTGACATTAGTAGGATTAATCATGCTACCAAAACAAATAATGAGAATAATTTTCATTCAGACTAATTATTATTGTATAGATCATAACTAAACTATAGCCATTGCAAGCCCCCAAGTTAAGTAGCATTCCAATTATTTTAATATAGTTTCCACGAAGGTATTGAATTTTTGTTTTAAAATGTAACCAAAATCTTCAACTCTGATCAAGCCTACAAGATAAAGGATATTTGAAAGATGATTGATTTATATAAAAGTCATTTAGTTTAATTTTTTGACATGATTATACAACATTTTATTTGTTATTACATCGAATAAAAATTTATTTTTTCTATCTTATTACATAATTTTCTATCTTTATAGTAGTGTTAATAATTTGTTTATGATGTCTATTATAATTATTTACTTATACTTAAAAGTGGTTTTATAACCGCATCTGCACCACAATCGCACCTCAACTGCAAGTAATGGCAATCAAAAGTGAGAGCAGATCCTCTGTCTCTATTTTTCCTGTCCCTCTTGTGTCCCCCACTTAAATTTTAACACATAACCTCTTACTTAACATCAATTAACTCTAAAATTAAATAAGAGGCCAGGTGTCAAAATTTAAATGGAGGACACAAAGGAAACAGAGAAAATGGGGACAGAGGATCTTCTCTCATCGAAAGTAACCACATAGTTGTGGTTGTCAAATTTAATAACTGCATATTGCGGTTGCGGATAGTACTTGTAGTCGCACCGCACCACGCTTACACTACTAAAACATTTAAATATGTGTATTTCCCTATTCTAACCTTCCAGGGGCGGAGCATGGAGTTGGCTTTCGGGCCTATAGCCCGGCCCAATTTTTTTTTTTTTTACTATATATACTATATAATTATATAGCCCAAAGTAAAAAAAGTTGGAATAGTCTTGGCCAGTCCAGTCCAAATGTACAATTTTAGTATTATAATATTATTGGTCCGCCCAACTCAAATGTACAATTTCGACATTATAATATATTTAGCCCGTCCCAATTATTATTTCTGGCTCCGCTCATGTAACCTTCTGAATTATTATGAATAAATTTATTGTGTAATTATAAATAACCAATGCTATTTAAGAAAAATTAAACATAAACTTGTAAATAATCTTTGATGGAGTATACTATTAGTTATATAATTTTAAAAATAAACACTAAATTTTTTAATAACATTCTATCAATACATAACAAAATGTGTTTACAATAATAAAAAAAGATGAATTTTAAATATAATTTTTAATTGTCTATGAGGATATGTAGATAAAAATATCATAATGATTCAACCACAATTTACTAAATGAACCGTTCACATTCAGTAAGAAGCATTCATAGTTTAAAAAATATAAAACAAACTGTCTGAATGACTTATTCAATCAAATTCAGACTCATTCAAATGTAAACAAACAACCCCTAACCACTTACGTAATTTAAAGATAAACTAACTACTTATTAATTTAAAGATAAACATATAATAAAAATACATTTTTATAAATGAGACTTTGTTTGGCAACATAGAGATTATATAATAATTTTGATAACCATATTTAATATTTTATTTTAAACTAAGATTTTTAGTTGAAAAATATGGCTACTATTTAATTTTGATATTTCAACAAAAAATGTCTAACAAAAAATACTAATATTTTAAAATATTCGTCCCAAATATTGAAAGAAAAATGATAATAGTACTATTTTAAGATGAAAGGGTGTTTTTCTGTAATAATATATTGGGAACTATAATTGCCAAGTTACATATATTCTATTCCATTTTACAAATTAATGTTGCCACCATTATAAAAGAGTTTTTTTTTTCTTTCAGTTATTTAGTTTTTACAATATGGGATAAGAATAGTCGGCCTTTTATAGTTTACAAGTACTTTTGTCAATTTTCTAAATTTATTAATAATATTTGTTGTCATTTAATATTCTATTATTCAAGCGAAATATTTTTTAAATAGCCACCACAATCAAATTCATTAGTCAAATAACAAATTATTAAAAATAATAGTTCATTTAAATTAGGACTATCTATCATAACAAGTACTCCTATTTGCGCTTCACTTTTATACATGCATTCAACAATTGAATTTAAGAGATAAACTATCATAATATTATATCCTGTTATAAAATTATAATATATATGGGTGTCTAGGTTCATTTCTCCCTTCTTTATTATCATGTTCTTTAATATTTGTAACTCCTATGTTCTTTAATATTTGTAACCCCCATGTCTTTTAAGTTTTGTAACCTTTAAGTATTTATGTGCATGTTCCTATAAATAGGAGCATGAGATACACACAAAGGACTACAACTTATATGAAATAAGAATATTTTCTCTCTTCTTCTAATCATCTTTGTTCTTTATTTTAGTAATCTTTTACAACACATTATCAGCACGAATTGCTCATAATTATATTTAATTTGAAGTAAAAGGTATGCTTAACTACTATACATGTATGAAGTTCTGATTTGTGGTTATGCTATATGGTTGTGTTCAATTGTCTAGAACATAATATCATGTGTATTCTAAGATGCATTGCATCTACTTGGACATGAAACGGGATCTAACGTATCTATAGATTTATATTGAGAAGATATATAGGATTGAAAAAAAAAAGAAAAAAAAAAGAAAAAAGACCTTAATGAGGATGTTTGACAGCATGTTTGTCTATGCCTTTAAAGTAGATATACATTTTTTTATATATTTAAAGAAACTTCTAGCAGACACCACTGCAGATGAATAGAACTGTTTGGGATCAGCTCGTGGTCAGATAATGTACAGTGTGAATCAGAGAATTTGAGTACACTGTTTAAACAGATGAATGATAACATACTATTTCAACTGTTGGGATATTTTTTTTTTGGCATGGTAGCGTATTTGAAAATTATATTTTAATATTTTGAGTCTATTTAAATACTATAACACATACATATATTGCTCTCTCATTTTTGTTATTCATCATCATTCTTTATATTGTATGACTAAATATATATTGTATGTTTATATAATTTTTATAAACCAGATGTTAATGCACATGTGGATAGTTATAATAAATTAAATTTCTAATAATTTTTGATATTTTTTTATGAAGTTACAATGATAAATCTTGCCAAATTTGAGTTCGTGGCACTTGATATTACGGGTAAGAATTATTTATTATGGATCCTTGATGTCGAAATTCATCTTGATGCCATGGGTCTTGGAGATACCATTAAAGATGATAATAAAACATCTAGCCAAAATAAGGCAAAGACCATGATTTTCTTACGCCATCATCTCCATGAGGAGTTGAAGTTAGAGTATCTCACAATAAAAGATTCTCTCATTCTTTAGAAAAATTTGAAAGAAAGATATGATCATCAAAAGACAGTTATTCTTCCAAAAGCTCGCTATGATTGGATACATTTACGATTGCAGGATTTTAAATCAGTAAGTGAATATAATTCTGCAATGTTTAAAATCAGTTCTAAATTGAAATTATGTGGAGATAATATCACTGATGGAGATATGTTAGAAAAAATATTCACTACTTTTCATGCCTCGAATGTGCTCCTGCAGCAGCAATATAGAGAACGAGGTTTTAAGAAATATTTTGAACTGATTTCATGTCTCCTTGTAGCTGAACAAAATAATGAACTCTTAATGAAAAATCATGAATCACGATCAACTGGTTCAGCTCCATTCCCTGAAGTGAATGTTATGAGATATAACAATAATTATGGCTGTGGTCGTGGTCGTGGTCGTGGCCGTGGTCGTGGTCGTGGTCGTAATAGAGGTCATAAACATGGCCAGGGGCGAGAACGATTTAATTACCACAATCATGATACCAAACTTTCAAAGAATGAGGAGAAACAAGAAAAGGGGAACAATATAAATAACAGAGATACCAAGAAGGAAGAAAATATCTGTTATCGGTGTGGAATGAAAGGACATTGGTCTCGTACCTGTCGTACAGTCAAACATCTTGTTGATTTATATCAGTCCTCATTGAAAGAAAAAGAGAAGAACATAAAAATAAATTTTTTTCATCCACATCAAGATAATGATGATATTTATTTTGATCCTTTGGATATGATACACCTTAACATTGCAGATTTCTTTGAGCAAAATAATGAGCAAGTTAATATTTCTTGTAATGAAAATAAGTAGTTCAAAATTATGTTAATCCTTTTTAAGTATATTTATTTTATGCATTTTTCATTTTATGTTGGTTTATTTAATGTAATGGATTGTGTTATTAATATTATGTTTTATTATGAACTTATTATATATTTATTCTTTTTTATGAAAAAAATATGAATTTGTGTCATGCTATAAATGAGCCTAATATCAGTGGTAGAGATATATGCTTAGCAGATAATGCAACGACACATACTATTCTCAGACATAAGTAATATTTTTTAAATCTAAGAATGATGAAAGCAAAAGTGAATACAATATCAGGTTCAGCAGACTTGATTGAAGGCTCTGAAAGAGCCAATATAATGCTTCCTAGTGGAACAAAATTTATTATTAATAATGCCTTGTTTTTCACTAAATCAAGGAGGAATCTGCTAAGTTTTAAAGATATACGATTTAACGGGTACCATATTGAGACAGCTAATGACAAAGGTATAGAATATCTTTACATCGTATCAAATGTCTCTACTAGAAAATAAATATTAAAAAAATTATCCGTTTTATCTTCAGGTTTGTACTATACAAGTATTAGTACAATTGGAGTCAATGCTATAATGGACCAGAAGTTCAATAAATCAAATAATTTTATTATTTCGCATGACCGGTTGGGCCATCCTGGATCAATAATGATGCGAAGAATTATTGAGAATTCACATGGTCATCCATTAAAGAACCAGAAGATTCTTCAATTTAAGGAATTCTCGTGTGCTGCTTGTTCTCAAGGCAAATTGGTCATTAGACCATCACCAGCTAAAGTTGGGATTGAATCCCCAAGATTTCTCGAACGTATTCAAGGAGATATTTGTGGGCCTATTCATCCATCAAGTGGACCATTTAGATATTTTATGATTTTAATAGATGCATCTACAAGGTGGTCACATGTGTGTTTATTATCAACTCGCAACCTGGCGTTTGCGAGATTACTTACTCAAATTATTAGATTACGAGCACAATTTTCGGATCATACAATCAAGACTATTCGTCTTGACAATGCTGGTGAATTCACATCCCAAACATTTAATGATTATTGCATGTCACTTTGGATAAATAATGAACATCCTGTTGCCCATGTTCATACTCAGAATGGTCTTGCTGAATCATTTATTAAACGCCTCCAGTTAATTGCAAGACCATTGCTCATGAGAATAAAACTTTCTGTCACTGTTTGGGGGCACGCTATTTTACATGCAGCGGCACTTATTCGCATTAGGCCAACATCATATTATAAATTCTCTCCATTACAATTGGTTTTTGGTCATGAGCCAGATATTTTCCATCTAAGAACATTTGGTTGTGCGGTATATGTTCCAATTTATCCTCCACAACGTACAAAGATGGGTCCTCAAAGGAGGCTGGGAATATATATTGGGTTTGAGTCCCCATCAATAATTAAATATCTTGAACCCTTAACAGGTGATTCATTTACGGCACGATTTGCCGACTGTCATTTTGATGAGACTATGTTCCCAGCATTAGGGGGAGAAATTAAACAGCTGGATAAAGATATAACTTGGAATGCATTGTCATTATTGAATTTTGATCCTCGTACAAAATAATGTGAACAAGAAGTTCAAAAGATACTTCATTTGCAAGATATAGCAAATCAGCTACCAAATGCATTCACTGACTCAAAAGGAGTAACCAAATCTCATATACCAGCTGTAAATGCTCCAGCTCGAATTGAAGTCCCAATAGGACAATCCAAAAAAATTATAGCAAATGAGTTTATGGCACGCCAGAAGCGTGGTAGACCAATCGGTTCGAAAGACAAAAATTCTCGAAAAAGAAAAGAAGTAAATAAACAGGTTGGCATTATTGAGGAGAAAAATATTCACGAGGATATAGACATAGCTAATCATAAAATCCCAGAAGAGGTTCAGGTACCTGAAAACAATAAAAATGATGAGATCTCGATAAGTTATGTCTCTACAAAGAAAAGATGAAACCGAAATGAGATAGTTGTTGACAATATTTTTCATATAATATATCGCTTGATATCATTAATGAAAACAAGGATTTTGAGCCTAATTCTGTCGAAGAATGTAGACACAGAAATGATTGGCCAAAATGGAAAAAAGCAATTCAGGCAGAATTAAATTCACTTGCAAAACGTGAAATTTTTGGACCTGTAGTCCAAACACCCGAAGATGTAAAGCCAGTTGGATACAAATGAATCTTTGTGCAAAAAAGAAATAAAAAAAATGAAATCGTAAGATATAAGGCACGACTTGTGGCACAAGGGTTTTCACAAAGACCTGACATTGATTACGATGAAACATATTCTCCTGTGGTAGATGCAATTACATTGCGGTATCTTATTAGCCTGGCAACTCATGAAAAATTAGATATGTGTCTAATGAATGTTGTTACAGCCTATTTATATGGGTCAATTGATAATGTGGTTTATATAAAAATCCCTGAAGGATTTAAAATGCCTGAAGCATATAAGTTAAATCCTCGGAAAGTTTACTCAATTAAGTTGCAGAGGTCCCTATATGGGTTAAAGCAATCAGGACGCATGTGGTACAATCGTCTTAGTGAATATTTATTGAAAGAAGGGTATAATAATAACCCTATATGCTCATGTGTTTTTATAAAGAAGTCAGAATCTGGTTTTGCTATCATTGCTGTGTATGTTGATGATTTAAATATTATTGAAAATCATGTAAAATACCAAAGACAATGAATTATTTAAAGAAAGAATTTGAGATGAAAGATTTAGAAAAAACAAAATTTTGTCTCGGCCTGCAGATCGAGCATTTAGAAGTTAAAATTCTCATTTATCAGTCAACTTACACAGAAAAGGTTCTTAAAAGATTTTATATGAATAAAGCACATCCATTGAGTACCCCAATGGTTGTTAGATCACTTGATGTGAAAAAGGACCCTTTTAGACCTCGTGAGAATAATGAAGAAATACTTGGTCCTGAAGTACCATACCTTAGTGCAATTGGTGCATTAATGTATCTTGCTAATAATACACGACCTGATATAGCATTCTCTGTGAATTTGTTAGCAAGATATAACTCTTCCCCTACCCGGAGACATTGGAATGGGGTTAAACATATTTTTCGTTACCTACAAAGAACTATGGATATAGGCTTATTTTATTCAAATAATAATAATCATAAATTAGTTGGATATGCTGATGCAAGATATTTATCTGATCCACATAAAGGTCGATCTCAAACAGGTTATCTCTTTATGTGTGGTGATACGGCTATATCATGGAGATCTACAAAGCAAACACTAGTTGCCACTTCATCTAATCATGCTGAAATACTTGCAATCCATGAAGCAAGTCGAGAATGTGTATGATTAAGATCAATGACTCAATATATTCGTGAAACATGCGGTTTATCCTCCAGCAAAGGAACTCGAACCATTCTGTATGAAGACAATGCTACATGTATAGCTCAATTAAAAGGAGGATACATCAAAGGAGATAGAACAAAGCACATATCACCGAAATTCTTTTTCACACATGACCTTGATAAGTGTGGTGACATTGATGTTCAACAAATTCGATCAAAAGACAATCTAGCAGATTTGTTCACCAAAGCATTATCAACTACAACGTTTGAAGGATTGCGTCGCAATATTGGAATGCGACAGCTGAAGGATTTAAGGATACATTCATGAGGGGGAGCAAATACGCCCTGCACTCTTTTTTTCTTAACCAAGGTTTTTTTCCATTGAGTTTTTCCTGGTAAGGTTTTTAATGAGATAGCTTTCAATGCGTATTGCTGTACAATAGACATCCAAGGGGGAGTGTTATAAAATTATAACATATATGGATGTCTAGGTTCATTCCTCCCTTCTTTATTACCATGTCCTTTAATATTTGTAACTCCTATGTTCTTTAATATTTGTAACCCCCATGTCTTTTAAGTTTTGTAACCTTCAAGTGTTTATGTGCATGTGCCTATAAATAGGAGTATGAGATACACACAAAAGACTACAACTTATATGAAATAAGAATATTTTCTCTCTTCCTCTAATCATCTTTGTTCTTTATTTTAGTATTTTTTACAACATATCCTCAAATTTTATAATTGTTGCTGCTTAATAGTGAAAAATGTTTAACTAACAAAAGAAACAATTCAAAGAAAATCATAATATGCTGGTAAATTTCAATGCTGATCATTAAAGATCAACTAAAATATCAAACAATTATAAAGAATCAATTTTACTAAAAACATCGTCAAGAAAGAAAATTAGAGAATTTGAGGAAGATAGTCGTATCACTTGTGCCGATGTGAATTACCTAAATACCAAATAATTCTTTTTTAATTAATTATTTATGTATTTTCCTTAGAAAAATGATATAATCACAAATTTTTACATTAATTTCTTATTGTAAATTACATGCATAAATATTAATACTAATTTTTAAATATATATATATATATAATATGGGTTATATATATACAGTAGTGTATTATACAGTCGGATTATGACGACGATTTTTTTGAACTATAATAACGGTTCAGCCGACTGTGTACATATATTTTTCTTATATAATACGTAAATTTTATATATTATATAATTATAATTAGACATAAATTTATGACATTACATTTCTCGTCCATGTTTTGTCGTGTCTTCTTCTCTTTAAGTAAGTTTAAAACTATTTCGGAGACCGTTTTACATTTTATATATTTTTTTTTTTAAAAAAAGGAAGAAACTGATGGAACAGCACAGCAAAATGAGGAGAATGCATCATTAGACAGCAAAGAACGCAAGTGGGGGTTGGTGGTATTGAAACTGAAGAAACCAGGAGAACCCACCGGAGATTTCTCTCGTGGGGAACTCAATCACAACTCCTCCTACTCAATCCATATTGGCTGTGCGTCTGTTTCTTCCTCTCCGTGTGCTTTTTCTTCCCTCTCTAGGTTAGTTCCCATCTCTCTCTTTGCATATGTGTGTCTAGGGAACTGTAATTTTCCTATCTTAGGTTTCTTTATGTTTGTCAACAAAATTTTGGATCTGGTATTCTTTTCTTTGAGGTCAAATTTCGATGGGTGTGTCAAATTTTTTTCCCCTTTTTTGAATGTTCAAGGGGTTCTATCATTCTATGGACAGGGTTTTAACTGGTTTTAGTTGGAGTTACTAGGTTTTCAAATTATGTGTTTTTTTGTGGATCATTTTGGTCAAGATTGGAACTTTTTGTTTACGGTTCCAAGTCGTGATTTGAAGTTGGATTTTGTTTTGGTAAAACTGTTCTAAACTTGATTTTGCAGTTTCAATTTTTCTTGTCAACAAAATAATATATTTTAGAATTTGCACAAGTTTTTTTTTCTTTTTCTTTTTTGTTTTTTGGTACTAGCTATTTTTCAGGTGAAAAGAAATACTCCATGTGTGTACTGGCATTCATGTATGAATCTAATGTGGCACATTTCAATTGTATGCCAGATCAAGGTTAGTCAGTTGGGACAGATCTTCAGTTATTTTGAGGTTTATCTTTGAGATTGTTGTTCAGGTACATTGTACTCATCATGGTTATCAAAGTTCAACAATTTAACCACTCTCCGTTGAAGCTTCATCAGTACTTTGACCCAAGTGTGAACCTAGTATGTTGGCTCCAACAACTAATCAAAAACTTTGACTTTAAAATTCAGCATACCCACTTGGTAGAAAAGGCCATCACTAAGAGCTAGCCTTTAATTTGAAACTGGAGAGATATAAGCCGATATCTTGATTAGTCTTTTCCGAATTTCGTATGGCTGTTGCTTGGAACGACAGCAACTGTGAATCATCTTTTAAACCATGCAATTGCTACAAAGTTGCAAGTTTGACAGAAACCATTTTGGGCTCAACTCAGACCTCAAATTTGAAAGATCAATATGTTCTTGGAGATCAGTTGGGCTGGGGTCAGTTTGGCGTTATCAGGGCATGCTCGGATAAGTTTACTGGAGAAGTACTGGCTTGCAAATCAATCTCTAAAGATAGATTGGTTACAGAGGATGATGTTCGAAGTATCAAGCTTGAGATTGAAATAATGTCTAGGTTGTCTGGACACCCAAATGTTGTAGATCTCAAGGCAGTTTATGAGGAGGAAGATTTTGTTCATCTGGTTATGGAGCTATGTGCTGGTGGGGAGCTTTTCCATCAATTGGAGAACAATGGGAAATTTTCTGAGGGTGAGGCCAGGGTTATATTCAGGCAACTGATGCAAGTGGTTAAGTATTGTCATGACACGGGTGTTATTCATAGAGACTTGAAACCAGAGAACATCCTCCTAGCTACAAAAGCCTCCTCTTCACCAATTAAATTGGCTGATTTTGGTCTTGCAACCTACATCAAGCCAGGTAAATATTCGTGTTGATCTGATGTTCCTTGCATCAATGTCCTTGTAGAATATAAATGCCATAGTGTTTAAGCATTTCGGTTTTGTTCCAACAGGACAGAAATTGCATGGCACGGTTGGTAGTCCATTCTATATAGCTCCTGAGGTTCTGGCTGGAGGCTACAACCAGGCAGCTGATGTCTGGAGTGCAGGGGTTATTCTTTACATTCTTCTCAGTGGAAGGCCGCCGTTTTGGGGGAAGACTAAATCACGAATTTTTGATGCTGTTAGGGCAGCTGATTTACGTTTTTGGTCTGACCCCTGGGATAATATATCTGATTCTGCCAAGAAATTGATTAGGGAAATGCTCCGTACAGACCCATCGCAGAGGCTTACAGCTCAGCAAGTTCTAGGTAGGTTGGCTGCCCCACTTCTTGTTCTAGATATGGTTTACTCTTGCATCTTTTTATAGATATCCTAATTAAGCTTTTTGTCAAGCATACTATGCTGAAGAAAGGTTAACGTATTAGATTTAGTTTTATGATTTTACTAGTGATTCGCGGATAAAATGACTATATCTATAACATTAATAGATCTCCACCCTTCTCTACGGATGATGTAAAATTGAAAAGAATCTAGGACTAACTACTTAAAAGTTTCAGTTTATATATAGTATATTGGATTAGAGTAAATGATTATTAATGAGTATGCTATCTTAAATTATTGTTTTACTTGGTACAGTTACTTTACACTCACAAAACACTTGCCCTTTCTTTCTGTCTTATTTTTGCAATGCTTTCAAGCATCTTAATGAACATGCATTGATAGTTTCAGATTCAGTGATGTTTCAGGTGTGTCGTCCTTGAATAAGTTATCTCACTATGTGAAGGAAACACCATACTTTTCTCTGACAATGAATGCTTGCCATGACTTTTACCATACTAACAATTGCTTAATAGGCAACAGATTTGATTTGTATCCTTAAATGTAGGACTGTAGAGAAATATTTTACTTGTCTTTGTTTCTGAATACTTGATTGTTATATCTCGTCTTGCAGATCATGCATGGTCTAAGGATCTTACAGAACTTTCTGAAGTACCATTTATAAATGAAAAACAAAGTTTTGGAGGATTATATGTTGGCGGAGGCTCTTTTTCTGCCTCATTTATGACCAGGAATGAGGACATTAGTTTTGGCACTGCAGCACCTGATATTTTCAACTCCAAATCGCCTGCACAGACGTGTAAATCATTATTATTGTCTTCTTTCATTGTGGAGCCATCAATGCCTCGCTCCGAGTCTGGTGGGCTTTCCTTCCATAGTAGCAGTGGCGGATCAAACACACTGGAATTCTCCACCGCTGTCCTCTCACTGCCAAGCTTTGCATTCTTCAGCCCAGATCCGGTGTCTGGTCAAGGAAATTTTGAAATGGAATTCTCAGCCAACATATGTAGAGTGGATTCAGTTCGTAGAGGTATGTTGTTTATTTCAACTTCAATAATATACCGTCTAAAAACCCTATGATTTATAACTATCTAACTTGTCATGCAGAGGGAAGCTCAAAGAAACTGTTTGTGTTACCCGGTTCTTCTCCATTCTTTGGGCACGAGGCAAGAGATAGTAAAAGGACAGGAGGAACAAGTGGGTCTAGAATGTCAAGCATTCACAGCAAGAGGAACCGTACAATCAGTCTTGGTGAGTTCGAGCAGGTAAATCTCATGGCGACCGAATCGGTTATTCGGTGGGCGTCATGCACGCATCTCCCTACTCCTGCGTCACTTAGGTCATCCCTTGTTTGTTGATAGTGTGGACTGGGTGAGGGAATAGGATAACCAAGGGGCAGGCTGATGAAGGATCAAAGTCCATCTACTAACATCCTAGTTGAAACTTGTGACCCAAGTTTTATCCAAATCCTTCTTCTCCCCATCAGGCTAATTCATGCAAGTTGATGTAATTTAGTTGAAGTGTAATTTAGCTCAAGTGCTGAATCCAGGCATTTGTTTTTTGGTTCCAGTTAGTTTAATGAGGTCGGTTATTTATTTCATTTTACTTATTTTAGCTATTTATTACTAGTAGTGAAGTAGTAGGGCGAGAAATTTCAATGCCGTGCCATTTCTGTATAGTTGGATCAATTTTGACAGTTCAAAAGAGTTGTAATATTCACAAATCACAATTATTAGATATTTTTTGTGTCATTCCCCTTCTCATAGATTAGTATTATCCTATCCTTTGTTTCAGTTAGGATTTAATCATTTAATAAAGATTTTAAAATTTTCATTTAGGACCCCAATTCTGATAAACATATATATATATATATATATATATATATATATATGTGTGTGTGTGTGTGTGTGTGTGTGTGTGTGTCATCCATCATTACTAAGCAAAACTTCACTCTTATTTTTAACCACAAATATCATCAGCCTTCTTTTAAAGATAAGGTCACCTTTTTGGGTATTGAGAAGAATCTAATTATTGGTTTGGTGAAAAAACCCAACCTCATATATTAAAATTTTCCCAGATTAAGTTGTTGATATAAATATATAGAATCCAGTCCAGCAACAGAATTCCAAACTCTCTCTTCCTAGTTTTCTTACTCGCCAAATGGGATGCCAAATTCACTACTCGAATCCTCAAATTCTTTGCAGAATTTCAGGAAAAAGATTAGCAGAATTAGCTTCATTTTCAACCGTCAAGCTTAGGAGGACTAGAACTATAACCTTACCTTCTTCCTCTTATCAACAAGATCCCATTTCCACTCAAACCCCCCAACTGCCAAGGCCTGATGTCTGTGTAGTTGAATTCAAGACTCTAGGAGCTTGCAAACTTGGTATATCTAGATATCCCGATTTTGAATACAACGCCCAAGGGGGTAAGGGTAGTGGAACAGGTACAAGCAGCAGCATCACAGATGAGGAGGAATTCACTGCGGTTGATTTTGACGTGAAAACGCTCTATATTCCACCATTGACAACGGCAACAACAAAATTCCTGGGGTTGCCTTTGCCACCTTTTCTGAAGATTGATATTGTTCCTCAATTGTTTAAAGGAAGCATCAACCAAGAATCTGGAAAGGTAGACAGACACTGTGTTCTTGATGGTCCAAAAAATCTAATAATAATTGATAGAAGTTGTTGTTTTCAGGTTGATTTAGAGTTTAAAGCAAAATTCTGGTTTTCTTTCGGGAGTATTTATAAAGCTCCGGCGCTGCTGGTGGAGACAGTGTTGACAACGGAGGAATCAAAGGGAAGACTGAGAAATGGAAGAGGAGAGAGGCTGGATGCGCAAGGGAGGTGCAGACTGGTTGGGGTGGCCACAGTGGAGCCCATTAACGACTTTCTTATGGATTCCTTCCTTGCTCTTCCTACGGAATGCCTTGCTAACCTGAATGCTATAATCTCCTTTGACCAAACCTGGATAATGGAGATGTAGTTTGGTGGTATATATCAATATGCAGGTTACATGAACAATCTCTGTTCTAGTTGAGCGAAAATCTTCGAGTTATAGAAATTTATTAAAGGAGAAAGAGATGCTTTTGGTGTGAGATTGATGAAGAAAGAAAGTAGATTACTTTTTTCAAAAATAACACGTAAATGTAGCAAAATTAGGCGATAAAATCAATCAATTTTACAGACCCCTGTAGTGGTTAACATTTGGTATAAATGTTAAAAGAAGTGTTTGTGTTTGTGTTTGTTTCATCTATACTCTTTTTGAGAAATCTCCTTGTCACCTACTTTCAATTATGGCAGAAGAAAACACCTGCATTAAAAAAAATGACATCACAGTGGAGGTAAACATTTGCTTTGTGGATTTTAGAAAGGACCGGCATTACTAACTTTCCACACTCACGTACATGCTGCCTCCCAAATGGATTACAGCAAGTAGAGATATTCAGCAGCAATTATCAGTTATTCAGTTTATTCGAATGCAAGCCTCTGAGTGCCAACTAGAGCAGCATATTGACCCTTCCTGTCCAATAACTCAAAATGGGTCCCAAGCTCTGCAATACTTCCATCAGAACACAGAGCAATTTGATCTGCATTCTGGACTGTGCTTAACCTGTGAGCGATCACCAATGTAGTTCTTCCCTTCATCAGGTGGTTCAGCGCCCCCTGAACCAGACGCTCACTGACCGTGTCCAAAGCACTGGTGGCCTGTAGTAACATCAAGATGACAAGGTGGTGTTAGTTATTGATATAACCGAATCAGTTATGATATTGACTTCATTTTCATTATTACACAGTTGTTTACTATTAGTTGAGTCGTACAGCCACGAGTTCATTAAAATCTAAACCCTGAGCAAGACTATCTTTGAAAATACAGGGCGAGTACACTAACATTGTATTTGTTCCATCTGTCTTACTCATAGGGTCCATTCTGTCAAATTACAATCTTGTTCTTCTAACAAGCACATTGAGAATCAAACTAAAAGCTTACCTCATCAAGTATCAGGATTGGGGCATTCTTGAGTAAAGCCCTAGCAATAGCAATTCTCTGCCAATTGGAAGAAGGTTCAGCATCAATATATATTTCTCTCACCCCACACACACACACCAAGCATTGCTCTAGTAAGTAGTACCTGCCTCTGTCCTCCACTTAACAAACCTCCTCGCTCCCCAACAAGTGTGTCATAGCCCTTCCATTTAACAGCATTCAGTAAATAACAAAAAAACTAGGAGAAAGAAATAATGCAGGTACATGATAGAGATGACAAACCTGTGGGAGTGAAACTATGAAATCATGAGCATTTGCAGCTTTGGCTGCCTTTATCACATCTTCCTTGGATACATAGTCATCTGGGAGGCCATATGCAATGTTCTCTCCCACAGAGACCGAAAAAAGAACAGGTTCCTATGAAATGTTAATAGAACAAGTTATTTGAATGAAGTAAAAGAAGTACATCTGAACTGACTTCGGATGAAATATGATGCAAGGCCGACACAACCCAACTACTTATCCTATAACCAATAGCCTAATAAATACTCATCTGTCCTGAGCCAGGTGATAACAATAAATAAAGCTGGTTATTTTTTTAAAATTTTCATTATGCTGTTCTTGTTTTGTTAAGGTTATTATAGATTCTGTTATGACTTTGTTTAAGGAAGTTAGTTGTGTTCTATTTGATTAGCTTCTGAGGACTATATTTGCATTGGTTTATGAAAGTTGGTCTCCATAAAGATAACTTACAAGGTAAAAGTCTAGTGTATGGCTAGTTGCTTGGCTACAATTCCAAACCCTGTCCAAGATGCTTCTTTGAAAAGATTGAAACAATCATAAACCAAGGCTCATGCATGAAGTGTTTAGAATTTAATTAGCAAAGTTCAAAAAAATACTTGATTCACTATAGAGACAACCCGAGCCCATTCACTCTTATCAAATGTTCGTAAATCCTCTCCAGCTACTGTGATTCGACCTCTGGTTGGCTGCAAAATATTGCACATCAACTTTACCAATCCATTACAGGAAAAACATGACTTCACCAGTAGCCATAAAAAACGTTAGAACAAACCTCATAAAATCGTGCCAATAACTGTACTATTGTACTTTTCCCTGCACCGCTTGGTCCCACCAGAGCAGTTACAGTTCCACATTTTAGTGTCAGATTAAGACCTTTCAGGATTTCCACATCAGGCCTCAAGGGATAAGAGAAGTACACATCTGCAGAAAAAATAAAAGGAGATGGTCTGTATCAGTGCAGAGATGATAGAAATACATTCTGATCATTACATGTAAACAACTACATAGAGTAATTTAGAGGTAGTTTAAGCAAAATAACCAAATAAACCCTGATCACTTTAGCTTTTACTTTGAAGATCTCTTCTCTATATATTGGACCTGAGGTAACACAATTTTCTCAGTGAAACCTTCCATTTCATTTTTGTTAGCATAGAAAATAGCATGTTTGATGCAGATCTGTGTATTAAGAACACCTCAACAACAAGGTTCTTAATATACCTCTACTAGCATGGCATGTGCATCATACATGTTTTCGATCCATTTCTACCATAATAAGTTTCATGAATGTTCTATCGGAACAAAATTAGTTACTTCATGATTTAGTATAACAAGTTAAGTTTAAGCTTTAAAGGCTAAAACAGGGTAAATTCAGTGTCTATTTGGTATTTAAGTTGAAGACTTATGTTTAAGAAAGGAAACAAGATATCAAAGGAATGTAGAATATAAAATACAATATCTAGAGGCCAAGCATCCAACCATACTATTCTTACTCACAAATTTAGTAAAGAATAGAAAGGTATCATAGATATGTCCTTCCTCTCAAAGATATTTCCTCTTACGAGTTGCAGTGCATATTACTGTTTTATCTCATACATGCTCTTGAAAAGTGAAATTTAATTGAATTTTTGAAGTGAAATACATTATGTATTTCTGGTTCACAAAATCAGTATAAACTGCTGCACAGAAGATACCTTCAAGATATATATCACCAGATCCTGCAAGACTACGTACATTGCTATCTCCTTTCAGGGATGACATGTAACCCATATTCTTAGATCTATTAGCTCCATCTGAACCATTGATGAAAAACATTCCAAAATTTTTATCAAGGACTTCTTTTTGTTTTATATCTTTTTTCAAACCATAAGCAAGGGCTTCATCAACTTCAGCCCCAGATAGAACAGTATTAATTCTCTCTGTAGCAGCAAAAGCTCCACGAAGATCTCCAAATGTGTTAACCAGCCCTTGAACCTAAAAAACTCATAAAGCAAATTAGCATATGGAAGGTGGAAACAGCAAAAGGAGAACAAAGGAAAAAAGGGACTCACAGCAAAAGTCAAGGTGAAAGTGTATCCAATAAAGGAAGCCACAGTTCCCACAGATAGCTCACCCTATATGCACCAATTTGTAATATGTTATCTGATTTAGCTAATTAGAAACTAAAAGTAGATCTATAAATGGAAACACCTGCAAACATGTAAGAATCTGAACTTATTGATAAAACCACAAAAACATTCACCAATGAAAATAGCATGATCAAATAATTTAGTGTGAAGAGCACTTACTTGATCACATATATAATACTCCCTCTCTGTCCCAAGCTAAAAGTTCTTATTACTATTTTAGGTAGTCCCAAGTTAAAAGTCTATTTACCTTAAATAATCTATTTTTTACGATAATTTGTCTATAATACCCTTAGTATTAATTGTCATATTTCTATTCTCTATGCATATTTATGGAGCATCACCAGCCATGTGCAGAAAACTATGCAATTAAATGAGAATTTAAATATGGACAATTTTGTCATTTTATTCTCTTTCTTAATATGTACAAAAAGTCAACTAGGACTTTTATCCTGAGACAGAGGGAGTATACAGTTAAAGAAGATATAAAAAATAAAAATAAATAAAACTTCCAACTTGAAGTTCTTACCGCTTTTACTTTGCTTCCTCCAAGACAATATAAAGCCATCAAAGATACATAAACTGCAACTCTAGTCAGCGATTCATTTAAGGATTTAAAAATCCCGAGCTTTATTCCACTATTCTGATAAGCATGAACCTGCCAATCTCCATAGAAATAGATGCCAAGTGCACATATAAGGCAATAGTATGTATTAGTAATACTATGTATACTATTATGGGACATGTAATCTACAGATAGCAATGATCTGACCTGGCTGCCAAACGTTGACATTTGACGTTTTTCTCCACCAAATGATCTTACCTGCATGCAGAAACAAGCTTATTTGTTATGTCACTTGATACCATGCTAAAGTCGATAAACCTTATATATCGTGTGCATATTATTTACTTCAGATGGTGAAACCACTGTATAAATGGTTTAAGGATGAGACGGAATAGCATGACCTTAATTAAAAAAAGATAATAAATAAATAAAGTATAAAGATCTTACAGTGCGTATAGCAGAAAAAGTTTCAGTTACACAATCTGCGATGTGTGCTTGGGCCGCCCCATGAGCTTTAAAAACATTCACAGTTGACCGCTTGTATGTAGCTGAGAATGTAAGTCACCGGCATGAATGAAAATGTGAGCAAAATGGGAAGTTCCAGAAAATATCCAAAACAATTTATAACCATTGCTAGAATACTTTGGCGGCTCCAAAAGTATGAAAGAGAGAAGAATGAATTTGAGACTTTTTGTGCCCATAGAATTTTTTGTGATATACTGTCTTATCTTATTCCTACACCTTGCATACCATTGTTAGAATATTTTGGCAGCTCCAAAAGTATGAAAGAGAATGGAATGAAATTGAGATTTTTTGTTCCCATAGAATTTTTTGTGATATAGTGTCATATTTTATTCCTACACCTTGCACAAAGTTACATATTTATATACATACATACATACATACATACATACATACATATATATATATATATATATATATATTGAAAAATACTAGAAATTCATAACACAATAAATTAACAACTTGCTTTTAAAATAAATTGTAGATACCAAGATGATTGATTTAGTATATTGGAAACTTTATACGATAAGAGAGAATTCCAAGAAGAAAATGGGAAAGAACTTCAGAAAAATTGAATCTACCCCTATCACACTTCACACTTGCCTGACAAAATAAAACATTGCGGAGTGTAACATATAGCAAAATAATGAATAAGATATTACCAACTAAAACAGATACAACAAGCATAAGTATAGCCAATATTGGTGCGAGCTGGGGGGCTAGAACAAACAGTAGGCATATTGTTCCAACAACCTGCAAGAAAAGGAAAAATCTCATGACTAAGTACATACTCTGTTAAGCTCACAAAAGCCTTCTTGCCACTATTCTAATCAGCAATTGTCGAGCATAATGTAAATTTGGGAATAAAAGGGGTAGACTCAGGAATATAATTCATTGGGACTTTGAAGTGCAAGTTATATCATGCTCATGTGGATTCTCAAAATGCTCACTTTTCACACAAAAGGAGAGAGAAAATAATCAACACAAAAGCTCACTTTTACTTAGTGTAGAGTAGCTTGCCTCGGATAGTGCCCTGAAACCACGATCCCTTGAAATGTTTTCACTCACAATATTTTTGAGTGAACCTAAATCAGATGTCAACAAAGCAGTGAGTTCACCCACCTATAAGAAGCAAATAACAAAACCTCAAATCAATAGTAGTGGCAAAGAGTGTTCCTTAACGAGCGAAAAAGAGACAAAAGTAAAAGAAAGGTGAAGTAAAATTAGAAGCAAAACTAAAGTGACTGGATTACAAAAGTTTAGTTGTAAGTCTATGATAGGGAAAAAGGAAAAGGGTCTAGCATGATAAACAAAACAAATGCTAAAAAAGTACTCATCAGAATCTGAATACTTATGGAGGCAGACTACTCATTCAAATGTAAGCAGAAACTAATGTTTTCACTTCCACATCCTTATTGAGCTTGTTTAGAATTTCGAGCACTTTCATGGTTCCATCAATAACTTGTATGTCTTTTGTCATTCAAAATTACAATCAGAATAAATGTTGGATTTTTCATTCTTTCTTTTTGTCTTTCACTGCATCCATCTTGTATTATGTGCCCAGTGACTTTGTGTTTGAAATAAAGCTAAGAATCAAAACACAGAAACTTTGGTAAAGCATTAATTCTAATTGTTGTTCATTAACTTTGGGAAAGCAAATAAATACAAGGCATATTATCTAAAAATTGCTCTCATCATAAACATTTTCAAGTGCAATTACAACATCTCCAAAAGTCGGTTCAAGTTCATAAAGTTGAGCATTGTGGTGAGGACAATTACTGAAATTCTAAGATTAAATATCAAATATGTGTGCCTTTTTCTTTTTTCTTTTTCCTATTATATTACCTTTTACACCGAATAAAGATGCAAACCTTGAGCCAGAATGGAAAATAGTTTACTAGGCTACAAAAGTGGAAACCCAATTAGCACATTAGCCATTCATTATAACTACTGCTTGCATAAAATTAAATGTCTGCCAGGAAAATATCAACACTGCTAATTAATATTACAAGCAACTCTATCACAAAATAACTGTTTTATCTCCACAAAGACATTGTAGACATTATAACAAACACGTAAGGCATCGAACGTTTAGACAGATGATGTAGTAAGAGAAAAAACAAATAAATTTGAATAACATGGAGTATATCGTAGCACTGACAAACACAATAAAGAGAATCCAATTTCTATACCTTGTAGCGGTCAAAAAACTCCACCTGCAAACATTAACAGTAGTAAATATTAAAACACTGAAGTAATGTGTTCTCAGGATAGAACTTCACAGAGAAGTAACTAAAACGATACTCCGAGTTAAAACTTTAATGGATACAAGTACTCGCATGGAACAAGTATAACAATTAAAGAAGTGAGTGTTTTACCTTTCGAATCAATACACTGCTAAATATCTGAGCTCTTAAGCTGGACATGACGTTTTCCCATATAGTGTTCATATTTACAACATAAATAACAGTGAATATTGGCTCTAATGTATATAAACTGCCACCTTACTTAGCAGCTTCCACAGAGGCTCTGGCCTCGCCCCAATTAGCACTTCAAAAAATCTCCCTATAAAACCCCATATAAACTTATATTATAAGTTTATAACATGAAACTAACAATAATGATGTGCTGGCAAAAGAAACATTAGTATTTGTTCCACAAAAAGAGTCCCATTTGCCTAGTTTATTCCCATAAAATATTCATCTTTTCACTGATATGATGTCAAGTTTGCCATCAAAAATTTTATAATCATGTCACGACCACTAAACTAGCAACTTATTATTTTTTAGGATAAACATGGAACAAAAATACAACCTTAATATTTGCAAATTTTACAAGTGAGAATCTTTTTGGTGGAATAGAGAAAGTAATATTTTGAAATTAAGAATTTAAGGGTATTGGGTAACATGTAAAAGTGTGTTTAGCAGTACAGCTGCGCTGCAGCTGCACTTTTTAAGCTTCTCGAACTATTTTTGTGCGATGATTTAAGAAATTGCTTAAATAAATTCAAAATATGTTTTTAAGGCGATAGAGAAATTAAGAGTCCTAACAAGCGGCACTTTTTCTACGGTCTCATAAACAGGACATCACCGAAAGTGTTGGGTAAACAGCCCTCCTTCAATTTTTCAGTTTTCAAATATATGAGCGACTAAAAAGTCAATTGAACGTTACCAGAAAAGATGGGCATAGAGAGAGTGCAACTGGAACAACAGACGAGGCTGAGAATGGAAGCCGTGAGTCTGAGTTTATGGTGGGCCAGAAGGGTCCACAAGAGGCCCCAACTAATTGCAGTGGATGGTTGTACTACGATTTCGGAATCATGATCGTCGTCGACATTGGTGCCATCTGTGGATATAATGGGATCGGAAGCTGGGCCGGTTATGTAAGCGGAACGTGCTGGAGTTGGGGAGGGCTTTGGGATTCGAGGAATTCGTCGGGGCAGCCAACAAAAAGATTGGGGAGAGGAAATAGGGAAGGAGAGAGTGTGTGTGGGAGGGGTGTAGGACGATGTTTTACGAGTGTAGCAATGGTGATTTCTTGGAGTTGGAAGGCTGAGAGAGGGTATCAACGAAATAGTTGCAGAGGCCATCGGCGACAGAGGAGGTAACGGCAACGGCAGCAGCAGCGGCAGCGGAGCTCAATAAGATTATGATATGAGTAGAATAAAAGATACTGCTATTCCACATAACACCACAACCTGATTGATGACTGGGGGGGGTATTGGATTATTGAGGAGGAGGTTGATGCGTGAAAGTCAGTCTTGATGCTCTTGGTCTTGGACGCACTCGCACTGTAAAAAGTCCCAAATCCCACGCTCCATGCCCTAATCCTCCACTCTCCTTCTAGTCTAGTAGTAGTGGATTCGGAACCAGACCAACACTTTTTTATAGTTTTGAATATTCACCTGCTTCTAAAATGGTAGTTAGTAAAGACAAAATCATCTTAAATTTTAAATACAAAAGTTATAGGAATTTTTTAAAAACAAACTAATACTATAAATATTCTGAATATTATAAGTTTTTTTTTAAGTTGAATTTTTTATAAAAAAAATTAAATACCTCTAGTTGACTGCATAAATTAAAGTTAATCTTATATTTCATAAAGAAGGATTCACTTTATAAACTTTTATATGTAAAAAAACCTTTATCTTTGGACATTTTGAACTATTTTCATGTTTGGGAAGTTAAAATTATTTCTGAAAATTTAATGGGTAAAATACAATTACATTTAATTTAATTTACGAAAAAAATTCAAACTTGTTTGGAAGTTTAAAAAACAGATGAATTTCTTGTTTGTAATTTTTTTGTGGATCCTCTTAACATGTGTCCTCAGGGCTGAGGGCACATGCTAAACACACAATTCAAGAGAATATTCTCTTGAACTGTGTGCATATTTCCTTGATTTCTGCATTTGCACCGAGTTCAAGGAAATATGCACACAATTCAAAAAAATATTCTCTTAAACTGTGTACTTAGCATGTACCCTTAGGGCACATGTTAAGAAATTTCTTCTTTTTTTTTTAACTTAAGAAAACTTTAGAAAGATTACAAAAAACAATACTCCATCTGTTTCACATTAATCAATCATTGTTAACTTTTTTAAATCAACTTAAGAGATTTTTTAATTTAAAGTTAACATATATTTTTTTATTTTTAATTAATACAATGATAAATATTCATGTAAACTATTTAAAAAATATTACGCATTGTGACTTTTATTATTTCATAATTTCTAATGATCATATGACGGTTACAATCTTCGTTGTCTTCTCTTTTTATTTGCTCTATATGTGAATTCGTGTGAATGAAGCGTGACAGATGTCGACAAATAATTCAAAAGATCTAACGTAAATGTAAATCCTTCTACTGATAGATTGGACCCAAAGTACTAAATGTCGTATAGGCCATCAAGGGTTGCAACTAAATATCAAGACTAGAAATATTGTCGAGTTTGTTGACTTGCTATAGTTTTATATATGTGCTCTTTTATTATAAGTTTCGATTACTATAATATTCTGTTTATATTTGTTGGTTATACCCAACTTCTTTTCCTCACTTCTTTTTTATGACACTTTTGTTCCGTAATTGTAACCTCATATTGATAGCAAAACTAAATATTGGAAGTTGGTGGTTGTTGTAAGGAAAAGAATGGTGCACACACTAATTAATCTTTTTAGTTGAGAATTGATATTTTTCAATAATATATGTGGTTGTTATAAGTATAAATAACAAAAAGAAAAAAGAAAAATCTTTGGTTCTATAGAATCATTGTGCTTTGATATTTCATTATTTTGTTTGGTATTTGTTTATTTTTGATGAACTTTTTATTGTACGTACTTTAAGTCAATATGTATATGCACAAATCAAAGTATATAACTATTAACATATTTTATATTGGTTGCTAAGAAGCCAGAGATATTATATATACACTAATTAAAACATGATAATTTTAACCAATGCAATATAAATTTGTACGGATGAGGAGGAACCAAGAACGTAAAGAGTAGGAAACTCTATCAAAACATGTATCAAGATAAGTTGTGTTGTAAGCTCATGTGTAAGTATATATTGTGATGTATATATTTTGTCAATTGAATTTCATGTCCTAATATTTTTTAATTGTTGTTGTGGTCTATCGTTATGTATAAAAAAATATTGTTTGTGTTACTTATTCATGATTTTATGTTTTTGAATTATAAAAATATGCTATTAATGTGAAAAGGATATAACAATATATATTTGTGTTTGTAATTGTTCGTTCTCTTTTTTTGGTGTGTGTGTGTGTGTGATATTTAGTCGATATCTTTAGTATTTTTATTATGATTTTAGATTTTTACCCTCATTGAGATGTGTCGGTATGACTATTTTAATATTATTTTTTTTGCATGAGTTAAAAAGTGTTGATGACAAGGGAGAAGACGCTCTAGGTGTTCGCTTGAAAAACTTCCTCTTCTTGTTTTTTTTTTTATTATCTCAACGTGTACATGTGTTTATGAATGTTTTTTCTTGTTAATATGAGTGTGGGTATGCAATAATGTGGTAGGTTATATATGCATTTGCTTATATTGATTAAATATTGTAAGACATTTACAGTGTTAAAATGTTTTTTTTAATTCTAAATTCACGAGGTCCATTTATTTAAGCTATTTTTTAAAATTATAAACCCAATAACTATTGTAAGGCCCCCGACTTTTATGAAATAAAAATTTGAATTTCTTTATGATTATTATTCTAAACAGTAATGGGTTAAATTGATAAAATAATAAAATTAAGGATGATATGTGTAGATTATAAGATAAAAAGTATGTCGGAGAATATTCGTTATGTCGGTGAATATTCCTTTTATCGAAAATATTAGGCAAAAGTACGACGACGCCGAAACAACCAATCATTGGTGGGCCCATAATGAAATATTGTAGGGTACAAAAAATGACAGAAAAAACCTTTTTAATAAAAATTGTCAACTGTACTATCACTGTTTAAATACTCGGTAATAAAAATACAGTAACACGCGGTATTCTACAATAGTACACGGCATTCCATAGTATCACATGGTATTGCATAGTACTTCATATTATTGATTCGATAATTATTACAGTAGCAATTGCACAATATTTAATCTCGATAATTGTTACAGTAACATCAACACGGTAATTTTTATTCATACATCAATGATTGTCATTATGCATAGTATTTCATATTACTAAATTAATAATTGACATAATACATTAACTCATATTTTTTGATATGATATCATTAGACCAGTTAGCATTATTGACAATGTCTAAGAAATTATGTCAAGAAAATTGGTTATTTGATTGTGCATCGTGTATTCGGAAGGCCCCATCTTTCCTGAGAATGACCTGATTGTCAATATTATGAGTCTATAATATTAATTGGGATTAATTGTTAGAAGATTGAAAATGTGTAAATAATTAATGAGTAAAAGGTGTTTGATTAAAGATAATTATAATAAGTAAAGTGTGGTAAATATTGGTTTAGCATGAGGGGTTTATTGTAAGTTTGATTTATTATTTCATGGACCCACCATTTGCCAATTTGTTAAATCGTCGGCAAAATTTTCTGTTGGGTTTGTACGAAATCGTGACGCAATCAAATTGCAAAAATTAGCGGAAACATGGTATATCAGAGTTTAAAAAATTTCTACAAAACCATTACCCGGATCATCCTTTATGCAAATTATTAATTTAAAACGATAAATAAGAAGTTATGGAATCATACCCTTGTAGAACGAAGCTTCCACAGGTACTAGTTCAACTCCTTGTTCTTCGTGATCTCCTTTAATTTCCGGGTTAGATTCCTTCCTTTGATCAACGTTAGCCACCCAAGTGTTTGGCCTCTAGAGGTGATCCACCAAGGAAGATGAATTATCAAGAAGGAGGGTGTTTGGCTTAACCTTAGTTTTCTATCCTCTATAGAAAAGAAGTACTCTCCAACAATTGGAATTGCATCAATCAATATCTATTATAAGACTCCTCTTATATAGATATTGGTCAACCCTTCTAATCCTATTAGACATGGGATTTCTTTTAATTAATTAAACTCCTTTAATTAATTTAGGCTTCCCACCACATGGGAATAATTAATTAAATTCATTTAATTAATTTGTCTCCTAATCTTATTAGGAATAAATGAGAGTACTAAATATTAAATTAATTACTAAACTCCTTTAGAAATTAAAATAATAATAATTGTAATAATATTAATAAGACTCCTCTTATTAATTTATATTTAATATTTCCAAAATATTAAATAATAAACATTAAGCTATTTAATTTATTCTATCACCATAGATTAAATTAATTATACTTAATGTATTATTACGATTATGCCATTACCTTCTTAAATAATTATTCTTCCTTTTATGGTGTGACCCTTTAGGTTCTCCATATTAAACCGGTTGTGAATAAATCAATTAAAATAATTTTAATTTTATTTAAATAAATAAATTAAACTAATAATTTATTTAAATAAATAATATTTATTCTACAATAGGGATAAGCCTCCCTAGCGATCAATGACTTTCCAGATAATATAGATTTCAACATTAATCATAAAAGAACCTGTGAGTTAATAGTTACCATACAATTCAATCCTTCCACCATACAATGTCCCAATTAAATATAAGACATGGATTTACTGTCAAGTTTTATTTTATTTAATTATATGTATTTCGATTAGAAAATGCACAACTCCAAATAATGCAAATTAAAAACTCCTTTCTAATTTCATTTCGCCTTGGCCAAGGATTCCTGGGTTGTCATTTAACGAATCATATAGGACATATCTCCTCTTTTACTAGAGGTGGTAGATTCTTTATTGATTATTCATTATCTCCATATATAACTCACTATACCCAAGCATACCCTATATATGCCTTAAAAGGTCTTAAGTAATAAGTCAAAGTATAATTTGTTACATACAAGATACTATGATGATCTCAAGTCCAAGGATCACTTGTACTACTATCACATTAGGAATTCCTATTGACAGGCGAGTAAAACTCCATTAGGTATTCCATAGCGAATCACGTTCAGTGAACTTATTCTCCAATAAGCACCTACATACTTGCTTTAGTGTCTCCACACAAATGATCATGAGATCAATCATCCTCATCCAATGAGCAAGCAACATATGTACCAATCTATCCGGATTTACTAATCCCCTTTTTAGTAATCCCACGATTGGAAACTATTTTAGTTTTAGAGCTTTCTAAGAATTTAGATCTCATTAGCATGATCATCATCATGATTCTAAAAGCATTGCTTAAAACTATGGGTTATTTACATATTATAAAAACAGCACCATGTAGATAATTAAATGCCTTTAATAAATGAATATTTTTTTAATAAATAAATAAGATTGTTTACAAAGTACGTGCTTTATCATCATACATGATTGACTTGTATGCACACTACTATCAATCTCCCACTTGCACTAAAGCCAATCGCCATGGTATCTCATACCCATCTTCTCTAAGTGACGATCAAACTGCTGTTGTGTTAAAGCTTTAGTAAATGGATCTGCAATGTTGTCTTGAGAGTCTACACGCTCCAAGGTGACGTCTCCTCTTTCAATGATCTCCCTGATCAAATGAAATCGCCGCAACACGTGTTTAGATTTCTGATGAGACCTCGGTTCCTTAGCCTGTGCAACTGCTCCTGTGTTGTCACAGTAAATGGGAACTGCTTCTCCAATGCTAGGAACCACACCAAGTTCAGTTATGAACTTCTTCATCCAAACAGCTTCCTTTGCAGCTTCACTTGCAGCTATATACTCTGCCTCTGTCACTGAATCAGCAACTGTTTGCTGCTTGGAACTCTTCCAACTCACTGCGCCTCCATTCAAGGTAAAAACATACCCCGAAACAGATTTACTGTCATCTTGGTCCGTTTGAAAACTTGAGTCTGTGAAGCCCTCGAGTTTTAATTCAGACCCACCGTAGACAAGAAAAATATCCTTAGTCCTTCTCAAGTATTTTAGGATATTCTTCACTGCCTTCCAGTGCTCTTCTCCTGGATTCGACTGGTATCTGCTCATTACACTAAGTGAATGAGCAACATCCGGTCTAGTACATATCATACCGTACATGATAGATCCTATTGCAGAAGCATAAGGGATCTTACTCATTCGATCTCTCTCCTCAGGTGTCTTTGGGGCCTGTTTCTTGGAGAGATGTATTCCATGGCTCATCGGCATGAGTCCTCTTTTGGAATCTTCCATGCTAAATCTCTTTAGCATTGCATCAATGTACGTTCCTTGGGATAAACCAAGCATCCTTTTAGATCTATCTCTATAGATCTTTATCCCCAAAATATAGGATGCTTCTCCCAAGTCCTTCATGGAGAAGTGTTTAGATAACCAGATTTTAATTGATTGTAGCATAGGAATGTCATTCCCTATCAGTAATATATCATCAACATATAATACAAGGAATGAAACTGCGCTCCCACTAACCTTTTTGTACACACATGGTTCATCGTCATTTTTGATAAAATCAAACTCTTTGATTGTCTCATCAAAACGAATGTTCCATCTACGAGAAGCTTGCTTCAATCCATAAATGGATCGTTGCAGCTTACAGACTTGATTTATTCCAACCTTTGAAACAAATCCCTCTGGCTGTGTCATATACACATCCTCCTCAAGTTTCCCATTGAGGAAGGCCGTTTTCACGTCCATCTGCCAGATCTCATAGTCGTTATAAGCTGCAATCGCAAGCAAAATCCGAATGGACTTGAGCATAGCTACTGGTGAAAAGGTTTCATCATAATCAACTCCTTGTCTTTGTTTGAAACCTTTTGCAACCAGTCGGGCCTTATAGGTCTCCACCTTGCCGTCCGCTCCAGTCTTTCTTTTAAAGACCCATTTACACCCAATAGGCTTAATGCCTTCAGGTGGTGAAACCAAAGTCCATACTTTGTTTTCATACATGGAGTCCATTTCGGATTTCATGGCTTCAAGCCATTTTCCTGAGTGTTTATTACTCATGGCCTGTTCGTAATTCAATGGATCATCATCATTCATGATGCGTACCTCATCGTCATCCTCTACAACGAATCCATACCTCTCAGGTATCTTCGGTACTCTTCCAGATTTACGAACAGGGTGTGGTATAGTAGGTTCTTCTACTTGGTCAGGTACCTGACTTTGATCCGTGGTAATTTGTGGTTCTTGAGCTTCTTCAAGATATATCTTACTCCCACTGACCCCTTCATGGATTAACTCCTTTTCCAAGAAGGCAGCATGTTTCGCAACAAACACCTTTTGATCAGTTGGATGATAGAAATAATACCCTACAGTTTCTTTAGGGTATCCCACAAATCTATACTTTTCGGATTTAGTCTGTAGCTTATCATGTTCAAACTTTTTGACATAAGCTGGACAACCCCAAGTCTTAACATGCTTAAGATTTGGTTTCCTTCCCTTCCACATCTCATATGGAGTCTTTGGGGCGGATTTGGTAGGTACCTTGTTAAGTAGGTATGCAGCCGTTTCTAGGGCATATCCCCAGAAGGAAATTGGAAGGTCGGTAAAACTCATCATGGATCGAACCATGTCTAACAGTGTTCGATTTCTCCTTTCAGATACTCCATTTAACTGTGGTGTACCTGGAGGAGTCCATTGTGAGATTATACCATTTTCTTTGAGACAATTGAGAAACTCACCGCTTAAGTATTCTCCGCCTCGATCTGATCGAAGTATCTTTATACTCTTGCCCGTTTGTTTCTCTACTTCACTTCTGAACTCTTTGAACTTTTCAAATGATTCTGACTTGTATTTCATTAAATACACATATCCAAATCTTGAGTGATCATCAGTGAAAGTAATAAAATAAGAATACCCACCCCGTACACTTGTTGTATAGGTCCACAAACGTCTGTGTGAATCAATGCCAACAACTCTGTAACTCTTTCTCCTTTTCCACTAAAAGGAGATTTAGTCATTTTACCCATGAGACAAGATTCACAAGTTAGATATGATTCATAATCAGATAACTCAAAGAGCCCATCTTTATGCAACTTGGATAATCTTGTTTCATTGATATGACCGAGTCTACAGTGCCACATGTAGGTATAATTAATATCATCTCTTTTCCTTTTCTTAGTTTGTTCAATTTGAAAAATATTTTCTTGTAAGTCAAGTGTATAAAGTCCATTTCGCAAATTTCCAACACCATATAAAATATCGTCTTTATAAATAGAACAACTATTGTTCTTTATAACAACGTTAAATCCTTCCATATCCAATACAGAAATTGAAATAATATTTTTAATAATATTCGGAACATAATAACAATTATTAAGATAAATGGACTTGCCCGAAGGCATTGCTAAATAATAAGTTCATACAGCTAATGCAGCAACCTTTGCTCCATTCCCCACTCGTAGGATCACCTCATCATTGTTCAGCTTTCTACTTCTGACCAGTCCCTTCACATTATTACATATGTGAGAACCACAGCCGGTATCCAATACCCAAGTAGAATTTTGACTTTCTGAAAAATTAATTTCAATCATGAACAAACCTTGATTGGAAGTCGAAGCTTCTCCAAGCTTCTTGTCTGCCAGAAACTTCTTGCAGTTTTTCTTCCAATGACCCGGCTCGTTGCAATGGAAGCACATTCCTTTGCTAGCTGGATCAGATTTCTTTTGTTCCTTTATGTTCACCTTGCTCTTGGTCATCCGAGATCGGAAGAGCTCCTTAGATATCTCATATCTAGCAGTCCTACTTTGTTCACCATACAACTTCTTGAGGTGAATCAACATAGTAGGAGCATCCATGTTTTCTTGCTGACGCTGAAACTAGTTATTCATGGATGCGAGCATAATGCATTGAGCTACAGATGCATCATCTTGCCACTTTACAATGGCGACAATCTCTTCCTCAGAGGCTGTTTCTGAAACAGATTCAGGGACAGTTGAATTTAGGACATAAGAAATCTTTTCAGCAGTGAGAACAATTCTCAGATTTCTTAGCCAGTCCTCATAATTCGGCCCGGTAAGCTTGTTTGCATCAAGTATGCTTCGTAGTGAGATTAGTGATTTTGACATTTTTAAAATTCTGCATGTGAAAAACAACATTTTAGCAAACATTCATTTTATTAATTTTGCATACCAAAATAAATTTAGGTCTTTATTTTAAATTGGTATCTCCCACTATTTTTATCAAACTATATTACCCTCACTTATATAGTTCGGCAACATCTAATTAAAAATTTGCTAGTGAGAATAAGGATCCCATTTCAAATGTATATAACCTTGTGGATAGCACAACAAGCGATATACAAATAAATAGGTAGACAACTCTTGTCAATTACATCACCATGTAATTCCTTTTATTTTGCCACTTAAATCATAATGGTCAAGTGTGTGCACATCCGAACTAAAATAATTTAAGTTAAGTCCAGCCTAGCACTTTCATAAATTCAAAAAAGAAAAATGTTCGTCCTTGTGGATAGCACAACAAGACTAGATCGTTCAATTTTCTTGATAAGCATCAAATGTGATTAATTAACATCTTAAATACGCAATACTCGCCTTGTGGATAGCACAACAAGCTCATATTAAATATCTAATACTCTATTAATTTATCATGCTAGAAGGCGACGTTCGATATTCCAAATATCATTTGAACACTTCGGACTTAATATTATTTCTTTGAGGGATTTGTTATTATTAGTCTCATCTTTGTTTAGCGCGCATGCACATATATATATAAAATACGCGTTATTTTATTAAACATGCGAAGCATGTTTATATAAAATATAATATATATAATATTTAGCATGCAATATAGAATACTATATTCTACCCGGATTGATTATGGACTTTTATTCTAGTTTGGTTCACTAGAGCCACCAAGTGAACCAAAAGGTCAAACCTAGGGGTGCAAGAATTTAAATTTAAACGTAACTATTACATTTAAACCCGGGCTCCATACAAACGGGTCTTCACGCGCTCCTTGCTCCTTGGTCTCTAATTTTTAAAGATAATTCTAACTATTTCTATTACATTAAATTATTTAATTTAAATAGAAACCTTGATCAACAGTCAAGGGGAAGTACATAGGAGGGAGATAAAATTTTACATCAAGAAAAAAAAATTATAGAAGACGAGGTACGCAGACCCCATTTAATAAAACTCATTCATTCAAGCATTCAACTAAAATAAAATCCAATCACATTGGTCAAATAGTCCATAATCAATCCCCATTTATTTTCATACATATCACCATATATATTAATAAATAAATATTCATCTCGTGAATTAAAACATTCCATATATATATGAGTATCATTTAATGGGCAATTTTAAATTGCATGAAATCCAATTTCAAGATTAAAATAAACTCTTTATTTTAATTATAAAATTATTTAGAATATAATATATAAATATATCATATTTATTTATTTTTTTAAAAAGTCACCTTCTTTTATTAAAAGAGTCCTGCAGGTTTATTAAAAAAGTCCTTTCTTGATGGGTCACATTCTTTTTGGAGTAAGAAAGAGACAACACCTTTCTTTGCAGAATTCAAGATTAGCACCAAAAAAAAAAAATTGTGATTCTTCCAAAAAAAAGTCTTTTTTTTTTCTTTTTTTTCTTTTTTTTCCTTAAAAAATATAATTTTATACAATAAAGTTATGCCCAATAAATTATTTTAAATACATACCCATATGTATATGAAATCAAAAATAAATTAATAATTGCATAAAGATTTGGCTCTGATGCCACTGTTGGGTTTGTACGAAATCGTGACGCAATCAAATTGCAAAAATTAGCGGAAGCATGGTATATCAGAGTTTAAAAAATTTCTACAAAACCATTACCCGGATCATCCTTTATGCAAATTATTAATTTAAAACGATAAATAAGAAGTTATGGAATCATACCCTTGTAGAACGAAGCTTCCACAGGTACTAGTTCAACTCCTTGTTCTTCGTGATCTCCTTTAATTTCCGGGTTAGATTCCTTCCTTTGATCAACGTTAGCCACCCAAGTGTTTGGCCTCTAGAGGTGATCCACCAAGGAAGATGAATTATCAAGAAGGAGGGTGTTTGGCTTAACCTTAGTTTTCTATCCTCTATAGAAAAGAAGTACTCTCCAACAATTGGAATTGCATCAATCAATATCTATTATAAGACTCCTCTTATATAGATATTGGTCAACCCTTCTAATCCTATTAGACATGGGATTTCTTTTAATTAATTAAACTCCTTTAATTAATTTAGGCTTCCCACCACATGGGAATAATTAATTAAATTCATTTAATTAATTTGTCTCCTAATCTTATTAGGAATAAATGAGAGTACTAAATATTAAATTAATTACTAAACTCCTTTAGAAATTAAAATAATAATAATTGTAATAATATTAATAAGACTCCTCTTATTAATTTATATTTAATATTTCCAAAATATTAAATAATAAACATTAAGCTATTTAATTTATTCTATCACCATAGATTAAATTAATTATACTTAATGTATTATTACGATTATGCCATTACCTACTTAAATAATTATTCTTCCTTTTATGGTGTGACCCTTTAGGTTCTCCATATTAAACCGGTTGTGAATAAATCAATTAAAATAATTTTAATCTTATTTAAATAAATAAATTAAACTAATAATTTATTTAAATAAATAATATTTATTCTACAATAGGGATAAGCCTCCCTAGCGATCAACGACTTTCCAGATAATATAGATTTCAACATTAATCATAAAAGAACCTGTGAGTTAATAGTTACCATACAATTCAATCCTTCCACCATACAATGTCCCAATTAAATATAAGACATGGATTTACTGTCAAGTCTTATTTTATTTAATTATATGTATTTCGATTAGAAAATGCACAACTCCAAATAATGCAAATTAAAAACTCCTTTCTAATTTCATTTCGCCTTGGCCAAGGATTCCTGGGTTGTCATTTAACGAATCATATAGGACATATCTCCTCTTTTACTAGAGGTGGTAGATTCTTTATTGATTATTCATTATCTCCATATATAACTCACTATACCCAAGCATACCCTATATATGCCTTAAAAGGTCTTAAGTAATAAGTCAAAGTATAATTTGTTACATACAAGATACTATGATGATCTCAAGTCCAAGGATCACTTGTACTACTATCACATTAGGAATTCCTATTGACAGGCGAGTAAAACTCCATTAGGTATTCCATAGCGAATCACGTTCAGTGAACTTATTCTCCAATAAGCACCTACATACTTGCTTTAGTGTCTCCACACAAATGATCATGAGATCAATCATCCTCATCCAATGAGCAAGCAACATATGTACCAATCTATCCGGATTTACTAATCCCCTTTTTAGTAATCCCACGATTGGAAACTATTTTAGTTTTAGAGCTTTCTAAGAATTTAGATCTCATTAGCATGATCATCATCATGATTCTAAAAGCATTGCTTAAAACTATGGGTTATTTACATATTATAAAAACAGCACCATGTAGATAATTAAATGCCTTTAATAAATGAATATTTTTTTAATAAATAAATAAGATTGTTTACAAAGTACGTGCTTTATCATCATACATGATTGGCTTGTATGCACACTACTATCATTTTCTTCTAGGGGTCCACCATATTTGTTTTATTATTATATTAATAGTAATAAAACATAAATTTTTTTATATAAAACAAAAAAAATTTAATATATATAAATTTATTTGTTTTATTGGAATATTTTATTATATATATAAAGTTATCTGTTTTATTAGAATATTATATTATAAAAAAAATTAGACGAACGTTTTCGGCATCGGTGTGTTAAGCCGATACGCTTGTCAAATGTGGTGTGCTAAATATTTTTCTATAAATAGGTTGTTTAGTTGAGTAATTAAGAACACATAAAAAATACAAATTTTTTTACTATCATATTGTGAGTATTTTTTTTGAGTATAAGGATATTATGAGTGTTGCAAATAGTACAACAAATTCTCAAGTTAATCTCCTACATATTAGACGGTATCTAGCTTTATATTAAGGTAAGAGATCATATCATTTTCTTTCATATTCCATATTATGATAAAAAAGTATTATTCGTTTCTACAACCTTATCATTAAATGGTGATTTTTTTTGAAAATGATTAGAATATCTTTAATAGTTTATGTTTTATCTAATATTTCACATGAATCTTCCTGTTAAATGTAAATACTGATATTTGAAAGGTGAACATTATATTTTCTTTAAATTTATATTATATTATATCAATAACTTTAATCAATTTTATGGATATCATGTTGACAATTTGAATTATGGATAAATTAGAAATCATTAATATTTATTATTTATATTATTATTCTGATTATTTTTGTCCATTCATTATACCATTGTTGTAAAACCCCGAATTTTATGAAATAAACGTATTTAATTTTTCTTATAATTATTATTCTATTCAGTAAATGGTTAAATTGATAAAAAGTTAAAGTTAAGGGTTATATGTGTAAATTTTACAAAGTAAGCAAGTTGTCATAAAATATTCGTTGTGTCGGAGAATATTCGTTTGGTCAGAAAATATTCTTTTTGTTGGAAAATATTCGTACGACGGCGTAATCATTGGTAGACCCCACAACAGAATAACTGTCGGATATAAAAAGCGACAGAAATAACTTTTTTATAAAAATAACGATAAAATTTTTACTGTTAAAACTGTTGAAATACCCGGTGATAAAAGAACAGTAATACGCATTGTTGCATAGTAGCACACGGTATTGCATAGTATTTTGAATTATTGATTCTTACGTAAGAAGTCACTCATTCAATAATTGTTACAGTAATTACTGTTCAATATTTTATATTATTGATCCAATAATTGCTACATTGATATTTTATATTATTGATTTAATAATTATCACAATAACTGTTGCACAGTATTTCACATTATTAAATCAATAATTCATATTATTTATGTGACGCCCCCAAAATAGGTTCAATACACAATCCATTCTGAGTCGCCAAATACATGGTACATACTCCAAATACACAGCTTCTAATTCCAACTATTATACGGTCGTACAAAATATGACCACACAACTGTGAGCATTAATACAAATATTATGTAAAAAATATAAACGCTCAAATTCAGATCTCATTTATTATAATTATTAACACACTATTTTATAAAATAGTGAGGACTTCTACAGCTCTATCTCGAACCATCACTCCATTTTCTGACTATTCTCAGCTATATTCTCATTTTCTGAAGAGAACAATTGAAGAAAATGGTGAACTTAACTAGCCCAGTAAAGAATATTATGACTAAGATAATGAAGAATAAATTATCATTAGCATTTAATAAATCAGATAAAATATTATGGATAACAAATTTTAGATCAACAACTGCAGCGGAAATAACAACTCATTAGAAGAGTTACGTATAGAATGATGTCTACTATCTTCTATGATTTAAAAGTCCATCGTCAATATTTTATCCCTGTAACATCAATCAATATATATCTCAAATCAAATATTCATCTTTGCACTACGGGCCAAAGATATTCATTTGTATCACCAGTGATCATGTTCATCTCAACACATGTCTATCTTTGCACTACGGGTCAAAAATATTCATCAGGTAATCATTCATCTTTGCACTACAGGCCAAAAATATTCATCTGTATCATCATTTAAGACTGAGGATGATAAAAGATATTTTAAAGAACGAATCCAATGAGATAAAGGACAAAGATTATGGATTCAAAATTTAGTTTATCCAAGTTCAAGAATACTCCATAATAATTAATTGTGGAGTAAAATTCAAGAATGAAGATCAAAACATGGATACAATCAAAGATAATTTGGACATAAAAAGAAAAAAAAATTATGAATAGTAACTCGTGAGTAGTAACTTATGAATAGTACCCCGATATGAAAAGGTAAAAATTTTATCAGAAAGTTCAGACCAATATTTCAATGAAATGATATTAGATGAAATGCAGAACCCAAGAAATTTCTGATCATTTCAGAAATTATAGAAGCAATACTTACAGTAGTAAGTTTAGAGTTAAAAATTTGAAATAAAATAATATACGACACTGCAAATGAATTTTCACCCGTCATGCGGTAGTCTGTGTAGACAGATCATTTTCACAATGAATATCTTTGGCCCGTAGTGCAAAGATGAACTGTTGATTGATTAATATATTTGGCCCGTAGTGCAAAGATGAACTGTTGATTAATGAATATCTTTGGCCCGTAATGCAAAGATGAACTGTTGATTAATGAATATCTTTGACCCGTAGTGAAAAGATGAACAGGTGTTTGGCATGATCATGATCATTACTGTTGAATATTTTTGGCCCGTAGTGCAAAGATGGACAGGTGTTTGGCATGATCATGACCATTGATGTTACTGTTGAATATCTTTGGCCCGTAGTACAAAGATGAATTGACTAACATGATTATGACTAAAGGCTGTAAACTAGTATAATCATGATTATTGATGTTACAAATGAATATGAGTGCAAAGATGAATTTATTAGCATGATTATATAAATGAACTGTAATTTGGTATAACCATGATCTTTGGTGTTTCAGGTAAAGACAGGTGTTGAAAATTATCTTCGTCCTGGGTGCGAAGAGGAATTTATCAACATAATTATGATCATGAACTATTTACATGATTGTGGACAGGAATTGTTGATTGATGTTACAGGGATAAAATATTATTGGTGGACTTTTAACATGGAGAAGATAGTAGGCATTATGTTCTACTTGACTCTTCTAATAGATTGCTTGTTCCGCTGCAGTTGTTGATCTAAAATTTATTGTCTATTGTATTCTATTAGAATTTTTTCTGTTGAGGGTTAAGGTTCTAAAGATCTGATTCATTACTGATGAAGGCTATTGATAATTTAATTATTTTTAGTCATAATATTCTTTTCTGGGGTATTTGTGCTCACCCTTTTACTTCACAATTTCTTTCAGGTAATAAGAGTGTAGTTGGATCGAGCGGGGATAACAAGGAAATAGAGTAATGGTCGGTGGCCGTTGAAATTTCTCAATACATTATAAAATAGCATGATAATATATAATTATATTGAGAACTTTAAATATGTGTGTCATATTTTATACGTCATTTAATAGTTGATTTTGGCGACCCGACTTAGGTGAGGTGAACCCGACTTTGGAATGGTGTGTTGTCACTATCATACAAGATGTCTAACCACATACAACTTCACGTTATTATAAGATATGGTTGTACGCATCCACTTGCTGATTATATCTATGAGCACTATCTATATAATCTTAGAGTATGGTTGGAATATAATCCTCAGTTTGAGACAATTGAGATAATTATATGGCAAAAGAATACCCACCATTGAAATGAACAAGATAATAATCTTCTCGTTCTTCTTTGGGGTCTATTGGGTCAATCAAGGTTAATTCTCAAGTCTTATGATATCTATTATAACTTAGAAGCATGGCCTCCCATGTACGAAGATTTTCTTGAGCATTTTTCAAATATTTTAATTCCTAAAATAGTTATTGACTGTACCTTTATGTAACGTATCTTTGATAAGGAGTGTGAGTATTGTTATTCACAGTTTATGTGTAGTCGTATTATGCACGACAGAGTAATAGTTGAAATATAAAGATTTGTATTTGAATTATATACCATGTATTTCTGGCGATTCAGAATAGGTGATTTGGACCTAGTTTGGGGGCGTCAAAATTGTTATTGGTACTAATTATCAAGACTAAGTTGTTGTGAATGTCTTTAGCTTGGGTGAAAAAACAAAAATGATTATTGAGTGTCTTTTACTTGTGTGGCAATGACATGTGGTAAAATTTTCTTTGGCCTAAGTGCGAAGAGTAATTGTTGATTGATATGATCATAACCATTGGTGTTACAATTAAATATTTTTGGTTTGGGTGCAAAGATTAATTGTGGATTGACATGATCATAACCAATGACGTTATAATTAAATATATTTGGCCTGGGTGCAAAGATAAATTGATCGGCATTATTATGATCAAGAACTGTTGAATGACATGATTATTGTAAGACCCCAAATTTTATGAATAAGATTTAATTTTCTTTATATATTATTTTGAAATAGTAATGTGTTGATTTGATAAATGTGATAAGTTATGGGTGAAATGTGCAAAGTTTACAAAGTAAGCAAGTGGTTATAAAATATTCATTGTGTCGAGAAATATTCGTTTGGTCGAGAATATTCTTTTTGTCGGAGAATATTCGTACGACGGCGTAGTAATTGGTGGACCCCACAACGGAATGAATGTCGGATATAGAAAGCGACAGAAATAACCTTTTTATATAATAACGGCAAAACTGTTACCGTTAGTACTGTTGAAATACCCGGTGGTTAAAATACAGTAATACGTGGTGTTGCACAGTAGCACACGGTATTACACAGTATTTTGAATTATTGATTCTTACGTAGGAAGGCACTTACTCAATTATTATTAAAGTAATTACTGTTCAATATTTTATGTTATTGATTCAATAATTGCATAATATTTTATTGGTTCAATATTTGCTACGTTGATATTTTATATCAATAAGTGTTACTTTGCTATTTTATATTATTGATTCAATAATTGTCATTGCACATTATTTTAAATTATCAAATCAATAATTCATATTATTTGAATAATATTATTAGATAGCATTATTGGCAATGTCTAAGGAAGTTCTGTCTAGAAAAAAGGTTGATTAATTGTGCGCCAGTAAGGAGAAATTCTTATCGGAAGGCCCCCTCTTTTCTGGGAACAACCTGGTTGTCAATATTGTAGTTCTGTAATATTATTTGTGAATAATTAATTTTTGATATATATGATAAGGAAATATTTATTCAATGTGAATTTAAACGGAGGAATTTTTTTTACATGTGACATTTATTGAAAGTTGATATTTTATCTTGTCCGATAAAATAATTCATTCAAATATATTATGATGTCATCGGAGCGATGAGGTAAGCAATGGTGTCATAGATCGATGATGTAAACGATGATGTCATAAATTATGGCGAAAAGACTATTTTGCCCTTACTCTGCCGAGCCTACAAATAGAAACTCATTTCTTCATTATTTCTCACCAATTCACTAAAGCTATAGAGAGAGAAAGTATAGAGAGAATAAGAGAGAAAGAAGAAGAGTATTCTGCTATTACGCTAGTGCAGTCTCCAAATTTTAAGGTAAGGGGTATTATTTCTTTCATATTCATGAAGAGAGTTATTTTCTTTCAATATTCGTAAGGGGTATTATTTCTTTTATATTGATGAAGAGAGTTATTTTCTTTCAATACTCGTAAGGATTGTTATTCCATTCCTTATTATTCTGTTGAAATAATCTGTTTGAGCGGACTACCGCCAGACGGGTGAATCTTCGTATTCAGTTGTTATTAAATTATGAAAATAATCTGTTTGAGCGGACTACCGCCAGACAGATGAATAACCCTTCGTATTCAGTTGTTATTAAATTGTGAAAATAATCTGTCTGAGCGGACTACCGCCAAACGGTTGAAAATTCAATTGCAGTTTCGTATATTGTTTTATTTCAGATTCTTAACTTTGAACTTACTACGGTAAGTATTGCTTCTATAATTTATGAAATGATTAGATATTACTTGAGTTTTGCGCTTCATCTAATATTATTTCACTGGAATATTGGTCTGAACTTTCTTGTGAAATTTTTATCTTTTCATGTCGAGTTACTATTCACGATAAAAAAAATATTTTTTTTTCTTCCAAATCATCTTTGATTGGATCTAGGTTTTGATCTTCATTCTTGAACTCTGGATAAATTCTCTAATATTTGTCCTTTATCTCACTGGATCCGTTATTCGTATTATTTTTCATCATCCTCAGTTCTAAATGATGATATAACTGAATATCTTTGGCCTGTAGTGCAAAGATAAAAAATTACGTGATGAATATCTTTGGCCTGTAGTGCAAAGATGAATGATTACCTGATGAATATATTTGGCCCGTAGTACAAAGATGGACAGGTGTTGAGATGAACATGACCAATTGATGATACAAATGAATATCTTTGGCCCGTAGTATAAAGATGGATAATTGATTCGAGATGTATATTGACTGATGTTACAGGGATAAAATATTGATGATGGACTTTTAAATCAAAGAAGACAATAGACATCATTCTCTACTTAACTCTTCTAATGAATTATTATTTCCGCTGCGAATATTGATCTAAAACTTGTTGTCCATAATATTTTATCTGATTTATTGAAGGCTAACGATAATTTTTTTTTTCTTCATTATCTTAGTCATAATATTCTTTACTGGGCTAGTTGAGCATACCCTTTTAATCTATTATCCTCTTCAAGAAATGAGAATGTTGCGGGAACTAGTCGGGAAAACAGAGTGATGGTCTGAGTTAGAGCAGTAGTAGCCCTCGCTATTTTTGTAAAATAGTGAGATAATAATTTTAATAAATAAAGAATGAATTTGAATGTTATTATTTCGTATTATATACGATTTGTATTGACACTCACAATTGTGTGGTCATATTTTGCACGACCGTGTGATATGAAAGATTGTATTTAAATTTTATTGAGTGTATTTGACGACTCAAAATGGGTGGAGTATTGAACCTATTTTGGGGGCGTCACAATTATGAATAGGAACTTGAATTAGTATAATCTTAATTTTGGTATTACAGATAAAGACAGTTGATGAGAGTTCTCTTTGGCCTTGGTGCAAGGAGGGACTGTTGATTAGTATTACAAGGATGAACTAATGATGGTGAATTTTTTAATTTGAGAACATAATAGATATTATGATCTATTTGACTTTTCTAATGGATTATTCTTTCCGCTGCAGTTATCATTACAAACTTATATCATCTAACATATGTTCTAAATATCTGATTTATCACTATGGAAGACTAACAATAACTCTTTCTTTGTTGTCTTAGTTATGATATTTTTTTTATTGAGTTATTTGTGCTCACCCTTTTGTTTGTATTGTCTTTCAAAAAATAGAAGTATAATATAAATTAGCAGAAAAAACAAAGTAATTGAGTGATGGTCCAAGTTAGTAATTGTAGTAGTTCTCAGTATATTGTAAAATAATGTGACAATAACTGTACTGAGAATTTAAAAAATGTGTGCTGCCATATTCATACAAAATCATTTTGCCATTATACGTATCCGCTTTCTGACTATATTTTCGAACATTATTTATATAATATTGGAGTATAATTCCAATTGAACAAGATGGAGATAATTATATTGCAAAAAAATATACACCATTGAAATGAACATGATAGTAATCTTCTTGCGTTTCTTTGAGGTCTAACGGGTCAACTAAGACCAATTCTTCATGCCTATGATATTTATTATAACATAAAAGCATGATCTCCAATGTATGAATGTTTCCTTGATCATTTTTTAAATATTTTAATTCTTAAATCAATTATTAACTGTACTTATATGTAGAGTATTATTGATTTTGAGTGTGGATATTATCGTTGTAATAAAATAGAAAAATTGTATTAATAGTGTGTATTTTAACGACCCAAAATTAAATGGTATAAAATAAATTTGGAGGCGTGACAACTATAACACCGAAAAATATAAACTCATGATATAATTTTTTATAAAACTAATTAATACGATGTGTTATAGTAATTCATGATGTATTGACTTAATATTCATTCTTTCTATGTTAGTGTATAAAAAAACAAATAAATATACTGTTAAATCAATCTATATACATTGATTTTTTAATAGTTGAATAAAGGATAATGGTGTATTGACTTAGTATTCATCATCTTTTTATTTATTATAAAAATGATTCTTTTACAATAAAATATAAAAATAGTAAATAAGTATATTCGTATTTTACTAATTAAAAATATACAACAATAAAATATTATGGGATCCAATTTAGACCCACCAAATTCGTACCTTGCACGGGCTAAAGGGCTAGTTAATATAAAAACACAAATTTGGACATTCATATTCTATGCATATATGTCCACAAATCGATAATAAAATTAGATTGCAACTTAAGTGAAATTCTAAGCGATAAAATAAAATGATTTTTTTTGTTGAATTATGGTAGCAACATATATAAATAGATGAAATTAAGTAGGATTATAAAACTGACCCACTACATCAAATATATTGTTAAAGAATAATATTAAAGACATAACTTATTCTATAATTATTTTATATTTTGCTGATGTGGCATACTCCACCTCAATTTTTATGTGAATCCGAAGACTACATTGAATCAATGTGTTCATCAATATGCTGAGTGAAATATGTCACGTCAGCAAATTATAAAATAATTATAGAATAAGTTTTGTCTCTTGCATTACTCATTGTTAAAATATTATCAATTATAGTTATCCATATAACTCGTAACAAAAAAATAGACATATAAAATCACAAGATATATCATTTTTTAAAAATAAATTAGGATAAGACATTTCTTAATTACTTTATATATTATGTATCCATATAATATCAATATTTACAATTGTAAATATTAATATAAATTTGTCGTTGAAAAGAAAAGTACCCTAAAAGAGAATTCTTTAAAGAAAAATTAAAATATAACTACCCTAGAAATAGAAAATAAATTAAAGTGGAACCATTCTTTAATTCACGTACCTATATACTCCGGCCGCCCCCAAAAGATAAGCAAAATATAATTTATACACATATTACGAAAAGTTAAAATATAAAAAAGTAAAGAAAAAAATATTCAAATTAATCCTTAGTGTTCTCACAAAATTATATAAAATAATAAATATTTTTTATTTTTTTATATTAATGAATCTTATTAAATGATATATTTAACTTTTGTTTTGGGTGGTGATATATGCACACTCAAGATTACTAGTTGCACACCCAAATTTAATTAAGTTACTAATTTGCCCTTAATAAATGAGATATCAACTCATTTATCATATTTCAGTTTTACCTTTTATACTATTACACTTAATAATTATAAAATAAAATACAATTTAAACAAATACAATAATTATATAAAATGGAATTAAACAAAATATATTGCTTGTAAGAAAAAGACAAATAAAACCTCATAATTGTTTGCCTAGAAATATAAATTCATCTTAAAACAAAATTAGACCAAAAAAAAAGAGTCATCCAATTTAACAACAATAATACTAGATAAGAGGCATTAATTAATAAATCTATCTCCTTCATCGCTCGCCGCTCTTCTTCACTGTTTCCACTCGGCGCGTTCAGCCGCCCAGGTCAAGGTAGTTCATTGTGTCAGTTTCAAAACTTCAAATTAAGGTTTATTAGAATTTTTTGATTTGATCCATCGATAAAGGAGGTAAAACGCTGATGGAGGATCCAGAGGAGAAGAAAAAGAAAGAAGAAAAGGCACCAACTCTCTCAATATCTTCTTCTACTCCTACTACTATAACTTAGTGCTCATTTTCCGGCCATTGTTTTAGTTCAGGTGTCGTCCTTAAAAATGTTGCAATCTAAAACCTAGGTTTGGTATTGTATAATTATCTGAAAACAGAAAACTGACTTGGAAAGTTATATATCATGCAATTTTACAATCTAAATACGGCATCAGAATTATACCTGACAGATTATTTTGTAGTTTCAATAATGTTATACCATTGTGCTATAAGCTGTAGAATTAATTATAAGTTTTTCTCATATGTATGATGGGCAAGAGAGAGATGAGGAGTTGAAAAAACTCAAGGTCTCACAAAAAGCTGAAGCAGCTAAACTTCAGGTATATGGATATTACTCCTTCCGTGAGTTCCATTTGAGTTTGATCCTACTGTGAAATCCTAAAAATTTAAATTGTGATGTGAATTCATTTTAATTTCTGAAATAATAATTCTTCTTATACTTTTAAGTAGTTTACATATTAACTTTTGCTTTAGTCTAAAGCAAATAAATTCACATTAATTTTGCATTTTAGGATTTCGCAGTTTGACTAGGAAAAATATCAAATGGGACTCTTTTGTGGAACACTGGGAGTAATATAACTGTTATTCATGTTATGGTTGTGGTTCGTTAATTTTACTGCAGAAACATTTACAACTTTTACCTTGTTGTTTGCACGGCATTGCCAGCTCTCGATTCAATTCAATTGGTTTATATGTGATCAAGGTAACACAAGCTCCTAAAGCGAGTAGAAAAAAGAATGTAAAGAGGGTGGCAGGGGAAGAAAACCCTGAAGATTATATTGACCAAAGACTCCTTTCAGTGAGAAGAAACAACTATCTTCTCAATGGCAAAGCAGTATAATCTTGTTGCTGTAGAGAATTCGTTAGTTTGAACATTGTTAGCTTTTGTCATTATAATAGAGTCCACATTTGATACTACTACAGTTCTAATGTCCTAACTGATCATCTTGGAGTTGGTGGTATTCATAGTGGGAATAATCAAACTTTTTTGTGGCAGGTTCTAGCAGTTCCAAGCCCCTCTTTGTGATTGTGAGCTTCTTTCAGGAATATGATCATTACTTTTTGATTGTGTAGTATTTTTCTTGTTTTACTTAGTGGGAATATTGGTTTGACTGTAATATTCCGAATCCTTATAAGACTTGTAATGTAACCTTATATGATTAATAAAGGATATTTTTGTGATTGAAATTATGTGTTATGTGATTGAATGTGTATGGTTTCATTATAAGTATTAAGTATAGAATTTTTTTAAAAAACTTAACTAGGAAATCACTATTCATAAAAACACTAAGTCAACTTTGGGAAAGTCAATTTTGGGAAAGTCAACAAATTTTGGCTAACCAAATTAGTTAGGAAAGCTAACTAATGAGAAAACTAGAAGCTAACTAGATAGTAAATTAAGTTTGGAATAACCAAATTAGGTGGGATCCGGTTAGGGTGTAGAGAAAGTAGGGATACTTTGGCCATTATGAAAGTATGTAATAATTACAAGCTTGTAAGTATTGATACTTGCTTTGAAGAGTTAGTCACCAAATTGAGTTTTACTAGCTCTTGGTGTGTTGTCAAGCAATGAAAGGAGAGATGTGGCCTATTAGATTACTTGCTTTAGTGTTGTCAAGCATTGAGAGGTAAGATGTGGCTTATTAGTTATTTGCTTTAGTGTTGTCAAACATAGAAAGGTGAGATGTGGCTTTTGGATTGCAAGTGTCATGCTTTGTAGGCCATTGGCCTTGTTGGTCAATTGTGAGTGGCTTAGCTTTTGGCCTTGTTGTTTATTTGTTAGAGGTTGAGCTAGATGGCCTTGTTGGCCACTTTGATTGCTTGTAGTGTGATGACCATTATACTCTAAGTCTTGGATGAGTATAAATAAAGCCCTTATGCCATGCTAATAACTTTCATTAAATCCCAAAACAATTCTAAGAGAGAGCATAGTAAGTATACTTATAATTGAGAGGAAGATCAAGTCTTGCTTATTTAAGATAAACGTAAAGCTTGCAACTTCAAGAGATTGATCGAAATACGCAAAAATTAGCGTAAACTATAGAAGCGGAATCAGGCAAGTTTTTGGAACTATGTGCAAGTTTATAACTATTTTTATGTGCAACAATGTGCTATAAAACTGTTTTGAATTTCAGTTGTTGTATGAAGTTAGTTGTGATATGTGAATTACTTGTATAATTTGAGGATTGTGAACTTCATAACTTGAGGATTGTGAACTCTATAATTTGAGCAGTGTGAAACCTGTAACTTGAGTAGTGTGAACTCTATTATCTGTATAAACTTGAGAAGTGTGAAATGTGTTATCTGTTAGACTTGCTGAGCATTTGTGCTCATTCTTGCGAATAAAATCTTATTTGCAGTTAAGGAAAAATTATCATCAGAATCTGGAAGGAAAGAGAAAGTGAAAGAAGAATAGTTAGGTCAAGAGAGATTATTATTGTTGTCTTCTTTTCATGTAATATAACTTAAAGTTGTAATAACTTTGGATATATGATTGAAAGATTTGGGAATTATTATAAGAATGTATTGTTTGTCTACTGTACATTTAAGCTATTAGATATAGGAGTCATCTAACTATGATGTATTAACATTATTGACAATGTCTAAAAACTTTCTGTCGAGGAAAGGAGTTAGGTTATCTAATTGCGCACCAATAAGGAGAAATCCTTATCGGAAAGCCCATTATTTCCTGGGAACTGACTGATTGCTAATATTGAAAGTCTAGATTAGATAAATAGTGTTGAAGTTGAGGAGATGGGTTAGTGTTGGATTGTGAGTCATAATTTATATGAATTTGGAATGTAATAAGAAATTGTAAAGTGTACGATCTGGAATAAAGATTGTGTTGTAAGTTTTAATTAAACGATTTTTTACCAAGTATATTGTTGGTGAATGTTATGCAAGATGTGTACAAGTGAGCACCAGATCTGCTTTGGAAAACACACGGATTTGGGGGCGTGACATTGACTCTGTTATATTTATATTTTAGATAATATATATATTCCTAAGAGCTTATGGTTCCCTCTAAGTTTCATTTTCCTGTTGAGCACAGATTCTGCCACCTAATAATGTGACTGGGGCACTACATATAGGCCATGCTCTTATTGATGCTATCCAGGTCTCATGATTATGCATATCTTCCTCTAATTACTTTTTAATTTATAGCTTATTTCTTTCTTTATCTGAATAAAATTTATAGTTTATTTATCTCACTCTTCTGCTGATCTCGTTGCGAACAGGATACAATTATTTGCTGGTGGAGATTGTTGGAATACAATACCTTGTGGTTTGTTGGGATGGACCCTGCTGGGATAGCAGCACAGGTTGTAATTAGAACACCTCTTTAACTTGTTAATTTATTGTATGTGATATCTATATATGTGATGGTGAGGCTGCACCAAAGGGAGGAGTGGATCTTCTAAGATTTTACCTGCCATGTGCCATGCGTATATGTGATAGACTGGTAGCTGTCATACATATGTCAAGGCACTAATGTTTTCCAGATGTGGTACACACAAATGAGAAGGTGTTGGCTGTATCACCTTATACTGTGAGATGATAAATATCACTTGAATAAACAAAAAGGTAAAATCAAATTTAAAATCAATGAATTTGAAGTGCCTTTGGCCTTATTTTGGTGGTATATTGGTCATATCTGTGCTGGGTGGCTGATCGACCTAGATTCACATCCAATATCCATTGACATGAAATGATACCACACATATGCAATTATGCATTCCCCTGTTTGTTACGTGTTGCATACTTGGATCCATGTTTGCTTTTAAAAACTGGTGAATCTGGACTCTGGAGCTTCTAAAAGATGTTTATTTAAATGCTCATGGTAGTTGGCTGTGGAAAAGAAGATCATGACGGAAAGGAGATTAACCCGACATGATTTGGGGCGGGAAAAGCTTTGTATCAGAAGTGAGTTTGATCTCTCATAAACTTAGTTTCAGGTTTATTAGCTAAACCAATGCATTAATCTTTGGGTTTTTTTAAATTTTGGTGAAAGGTATGGAGGTGGAAGGATGAGCATGGGGGAAGCATTTTGAAGCAATTATGTCGCCTAGGTGCTTCTCTTGATTGGTCGTGTGAGGTAAGCATTGACTTAGTTGGTTTACTGAATCCTTCTCCTCTTTGTTGCTCATTCTTGCCCATTGTCAATATCTGATCCCTTTTACAATGGATGAAAAAAGATCAAGGGCCGTGACAAATGCTTTTGTAAGGCTTTCCTATACTTGAGAAGTTCTTCCTTTTTCATCTAGAGAACTGCCTTCCATCTAAGAGGAATATTGTCTTTAACGTGGTTAGCACTAAAGCATCCGGAACTAGGCTTATAATCAACTACCTTAGTTGTGCATTATACTCGGCCACTTTTGTTGTGCAGTTCATATTATTTTTGTGAGGGCGAAGTTTCAGTCCCCGACCCTGGAAGCTTTTTTAAAGTCTGGAAATTTGTTTTCTCACGGAATGGTTGCTCTTTTTTCAAGGCTAACCTGTGAGGTTATGGGGTCAATGATAATGCAGAGGCAGTTGAGCTTCTTATTTGCCTCAACCTTTTCTTCTTATATATATATATATATATATATATATAGATATTCAAACTTAAGACATCTTTTTTTATATATGGACTTTTTGAAATCAACTTAAGACATCAAACTCAAAATTGACATGGATTCTTTTAATTTTAGTAGATACATAAAATATCGAAAAAGACATTGTAAGATTTATTGTTTCATATTTTCGAAAAAGTCAATAATGATCTTATAATTTGAAATGGAGGTAGTATATTATATTGCTTTTATTGCAGTTATTTTTTAATTTTTTTATATGTATATATCTATTAAAAATCTCAATGTAATAAACTCTATTTTCACCGAGATTGGGATGATGTTTTTATTTTTTTAGTCAAAGTAACATTTTGAAAAAGTAAAATTTTTTAGATGCTTACTTTTATGAATATTAGGTCTATTTGAAGTCTCAAGACTTCTTTTATTAGGTGATACCCGCAGCCACTACCGTTCATGTGTGCTGCTAAACCACCAAGTGCACCCTATACCACACAAACCACACACATTGGGTAAGCCATTAGGAAACTATGTTAGAGTTACCTCAAAGGAGATCATTATAAATATTGGGGTCATTATGAGGTCTCAAGACATGTAAATGATATGGTTATTCGGAAAGTGTCGACACCAAAATTGATATGGTAACTGATGAAGGCTTCAAGAAACTTCTCTATGGCTATTCCCATAGATCTTTCATTTGTCTCATTCTAATCTCTATGTGAAGCCAGAGTTTGACATATTATTTTGCCTCTGATTGCTTGTTTCCATTTCTTTTTGTAACTCTGTCTATCAATTTGTTTATCAAGTGTCTTTATGTAAAGAAAAATAGGGCACTGATGAAGTTGAAGTTCTTGATGCTCTACTTTTAAACAGAGATTTGCCTGTTTGTTTGTTAAGTTGCATTCTTTGAGTGACATTACATTTTCCTCATCCATGAAGTTATATTCGCCAGGTATTGCCTGAGAAAGATGATCCCCCAGATGAATGTTCTGTATTTATTGTAAACAAAAACCTTTCTATTTACCTAAAGCTTCGAGGAAATATTGATGTTGAAGCTGAACGTGGAAAGCTCAAGAGAAAAAAAAATTATATATAGAAAAGTTTAAAGCATAGTTGAGTTTGGTCAAATGTGACGGTATATCGTAAGTGAGTTAGAGTTCTATATCAGATAAATAATGGCTTAAGCTTTTGTGTCGAGTTGGGTTCTAAACATGTATGTTAGTGCCTTGTGTACGCACAAGCAACATGCAGTCTTCCCGGTTCTCCCCCAACAATTGGTATCAAAGTTACGGAAGATTGATTCTGAGCTGGTGAATCTCTTCAAAATATACATGATGTTAGTTCGGAAAAAATTAAATTCCGAAAGGCCTCTTTTTCTTGATGGAAGTCGACTCTTGATGGAGAAAAAAGGACCTGGAATAGTTAGTCAGGAATTGGTGTGCGGTGATTGAAGAGGCGTTCAAGTGAGGGGGAGCTGATGATGTGATGAACTCACTTGTGAGGGAGAGATAAGATATCAAAAGTGAGTCGGAATCCTACATATTAGATCAATAATGAAAGAATAAAGGACTATTATATAATATACATGAATGAGTCTGAGACCTAATGACTTAAGTTTTTGGGTCAAGTTGGGTTTCAAATATGTATGTTAGTGTCTTGTGTACGTACAGACAACACGCGGGGCTTCCTGGTTCTCCCCCAACAAAATGTAACATGAATTTGTAGAGCGAGACATGGAGCGAATTGATACTATATGAACCAAGCAAAAATATATCACTTTCCTTGATATAAAACCAACTCAAGTAACAAAAATAATGTTTCAGACAAAATATCAAAAATAAACATTCTCCCAAAGGACTAAAATCAAAATTGTCATTTCAAAAAATATTAAAGAATCATATTAGTATTTTAAGTAAAGATTAATAGATAGTTGCATCGATGCAGGGCCTCCATTAATATATTTTTTGGTCCGTCTTGAACCATTTTCCTGTTGGAGGGAAATAAACTATTATCCAGCATAATATTTCAAAAGATGACAGTTCTCTTAAAGAAAATATCCTCTATCATGTACAAAGAGTAATATTTTAATAAGATAATTATATCTATATACGCTTTTAAAATACCAAATTTTACTTTTGTGGTTCACTCGACTGTATCGCAATTAAACTCAATATGACTCGACCTGTATTACATACATTCTTGTGATTCAGGTTATCACAAGAATGTTTCACATAGTATTCGTGAAAAAGGATCAAGGATGAGCCTGACACAGTCGTGTGATTTGAACAAGAAACTGCTGCAGAATCATCAAGAAATGAAATGAAAATAAAAGTGGTAATAACAAGATTTATCAACTTTTAACAGTCAGAGAAATACTCTTATTTCATTCATATTTAAGATGAAGGTTTACCCTTACAGCCTTACAGGTACACATGCCTATATATATATATATATTTTATATACATTTAAAGCACAAAACACATGCCCCGTTTTATGCACAGCTTTCCTAAAGGACTTCTTCCCAAATCCCTCTTACCTATTCCGTACTTGCGGGGAAAAAAAAATGAAGTACGGACAAACTTTCCTACGTACTGTAATAAAAACACAGTAAAGCACTACTTAATTAGCTAAAAACAAGCTGGTGAACATACCAAGATTAGATTAAATTAAATTAAATAGAATAACTCCACAAGGAGACGTCAACACCAAATTCCATCTCATCCCCAATATATCCATCTCCCACACATCCAGGTGGAGGTAGCATCATCCCTTCTGCCATATTTGCAAGCAACCCCGGCATCCCAAAAACTGCCTCGTCGTCCAAGTAGAACACATGATCTTCGGGCGATGATGCTGCTCTTTCCGCCGCGGCATCATCCTTAGTACTGGGTGGCCTAAACGCCTCTGCCGCCTCTGCAGCGGCCTTCTGAATGTCCTTGGCATCTGCGGATGCCGGAATAGGCAATCTCCACGAGGAATCCGCAAAATTGAGACAAGCAGTCCGTCCTCTAAGGGCAATGGCGGCGACATCATGAGCTCTAGCGGCCATCTCAGCAGTGGGAAAAGTGCCAAGCCATATCCTCGATTTCTTGTTTGGTTCCCTAACCTCGCAAACCCACTTGCCGGAATTCCTTCTTCGAACTCCCCGGTACACTGGGTGCCGAGTTTCCTGAAACTTTTTTCTCCCGGCGCGTTTTTTGGGATGAGTGGAAGCTAACATGATCACCTCTTCATCCGAATAATTGGCAGGCTGAGCTCCCTCCGAGGCGGACGACCAATCTGGAGCTGACCAAAATTCGGGTGACCCGGATTGAAGTGGGTCCGAATAATAAGAGAAGATATCCATTAATTATCCCGATAATAATAATGATTAAGTAGTAGAGTGAAGTGAAGCAGCAGTGAGGTTGATGAGTTGAGATTTGCTTTTGGGGTGAAGGAATCATGTTTGTTTATTTATAGGCAATACTCTATAAGTACTAGTTGAGTGGAGTATAACAGTAGTATTGAATTGTTGTTGGCAAACACGGAATTGTATGTAAGTAAACAGGCTGGCGGCCCACGGTTGCTATAACTTGCCCCAAGTAAGACTGGTGTTTAACCAGCAACCAGCTGTTTTTTTGCTTACGTGTATGTCCCCGGGTGACGCCGCAACTCCATTTTTGACTTTTTCTTTGATTTGTTTATTCTCTCTCACTCATAAGTAGCAGCCGAACCTGACAAGTATCTCATTTGTTTAGGGAGCTAATCATATTGCTAGCAGTGGCGGAACAGGATAATATTTGAGGAGGACAAAATACATCAGTAAAAAAAATTATTTATCGACGCTTGAACTGCTGTTTTCAGCTATGCGACTGAGAAGAGACAACTGTATCTTGCGATTTTACATAATTTGAAAACGTCTCAAAATTACAATGCAAAATATTTAATTTAAAGTAGACCGGATAACATAAGAAATAATTATTACAATGCAAAATGCACAATATTTAAGTTAAAGTAGACTTTTAGTTCATGACAACTGATATGCATTCTGTAGATACTTTTAAATGGTAAATCTCTTAAAACTTGTAGCATTAAGGCTTAGATCTTGTTACATATTTTTTTTGTGCATGCCTTATCTAGCTATGGGAAATCAACTATTTAGCAAAATAGCATGAAGAAGATTTGATAATATAATGTTGTCGTGGATCAGTAAGTAGAACTTCAGTACTAAAATACCAACAAGATCTATATAGGTGCTAGCACATATATGTTGTATTTAGACATTTTGTGGAAAACCTCATAAAAGATGCATAAGAAAAATAACATTTAATTCAACACAAATGCAATTTCAATTATTTGATGAAAGACCAGAGCTGGAGAAATCGAAAATTCATGAAAACAGTACAAATGAGCCCAACACAAAAAAAAACTCCATTTTCAAACAAAATTTGAGCCCAATTCCCATGCTACCAAAATCAAAATAATAAATTTTTATCAAACATTACCATAATTAGAAAACTTACAACTGGAACACAAAACTTCACAAAAACTTGATACAGAACAGCTTAAAAGGGGGGAGGGGGAGGGGGAGGGGGAGGGGGAGGGGGGGGGGGGGGAGGGGGGGACCGAAAGTAAGAATAGAGTCAATGGATGGGTGGATGGATGGATCAATATTTCTTAGCAACGAAAGTCGGTCTATTTGCTAAAGGTAACCATTTGAATCTGCAGAAGTAATCCATTATATGTACAAGCAGCTAGGTGGTAACTCCACCTCATGCTTGTAATGCTAAGTGTTTGTTTATTAAGGCTTAAAGAGCCTTCTCAGCATTATCCACTAATTTCCCCAACCCAGCTTACATGCCTCATATATGATATCATTGATATACCTACCCCCTTCCCCCCAGCCTTGGGGGGGCATATGCCCCCCCCCGGCCCCCGGCCCCCGCCCCCCTCGTTCCGCCTCTGATTGCTAGGCTACACATCTATCTCTTCCAAAATTAGAGATACAATTAATATACTCCCTCCATCCCATTATATCTGACATTTAAGGGATTTTTATTTTTCCAAAAATAATAGACGTTTTACAAGTCCAAAGCTAAATTATTCACTTTTATTCCAATACTACCCTTTCTTTGTAAAATAGAATAATTCTTTCGGAGAACCTGATGCAGCTCCATCAAATTTCGCTCCATTTCCTTCACCGCATCGTGCCTCTCCTGGATCTCCAAGATCGTCTCCATCACTTGGCCCCTGCCCTGCTCCTGAATCGCCTTCTGCAGAAATGTCTCGCTCTGTCCCGTGGCGATCAAGGAGTCGACGGTCGACTCGTCCGCGTTCTCGCCGGTGACGTTGAAGTAGCGGCGCTGGACGGTGTTGCAGTACTCTGTGGCCATCCGCTGGCGGAGATCGTGGAACGAGTTCATGGAGTCCTTCTTGCGGAGGCCGTTGACGACGGAGGTGCGGGTTAGATCGGAGAAGCTGCCGGGGCCGCAGCCGGGGAGGCTGCGATTGGCAGCGTTGGAGCGGTCTAGGGCTTCGAGGTGGACTTTGATGAATTTGGCCTTTTTGAGAGATAAGGAGACGTGGGAGTCCATTTTGGAGCGGAGGTCATTGACGGATTTGGAGTTGTGGAGGGTTTTGGATTGGTCGTGAGCGGATTGGAGGTGGTTGTAGAGGGAGTCGAGATCTCTGAGTTCGTCTTTAACGGCTTCCACATCCTCAAATAATTTGTCCAGATTTACGGGGGAGTTGTTGGGAGTCATCTCGATAACGTGTGATTGAGGCGGATGTTCATCTTCGCTGCGGAATCGAGAGAATGAATCGGCATACTCACCTCTGTCGCCATACTCGTCTCTGTAATACAAAAGTTGCCGCTGCTTGATGTAGAGGGTTTCAGCGTTGGTGAGGGGACCATTGGTAATGCTTTCAGCTTGAAGGAAGAAGAAGCAAAACAGGGAGAAGATGGTAAGGAGAGAAAATGAGAAGAAACTCTGTATTGAAGAGAGAAAGAAGATGATAATAGAAGAGAGAGAGAAGTTTTAATTTTAACGTGGTGGAGTAATTAATTCTTTGTCTGGTTAATTCATTTATTAAGGGCAAAAGAGTTATGTTAAATATTTCTTAATTGTTGTAAAGAATCCTTAAACGTAAGATATAATGGGATGGATGGAGTAACTTTTAATGTCAAATCAATGTATTTAGATTCAGACCGGTTATCAAACCAAAAAAAATATCGGGTGAATAGGTTATTGGTCCGGTTGAACCGTTATTAACCTAGTAACGTCATTAATATATAAAAATATATATTATTAGTCAAATAGTCATTAATAAATTCAAAAAATCTCATTTTAATGAATTAAAATATAATAAATTGAGTTACAATATTATTAAAAGTTATTAATTTTAATATAAAAAAATTACTACAAAAAAAATAGGATTACTGGATCAAATACCAGTTAAACAACCGGTCCGACCGATTTTTTTGTTCACTTCGATCCAGTCCAAATTTTCAAATCATGGGTCAAAAGATGACTTATTAAAATTTTAAAATTAGTATAACTCTTTAGAATTAAATAAATTTTAAGGCGGGAGTGATGGAGAAAAGTCTTGCAAAAGCTTGTACTGTCCAAACTGGATTGACGTGGGCCCCGTGTGGCGCAGAAGAAAACAAAAACAGATTTTTCTAATGACATCATCATCACACTATCCACACACGGGTTTGACAGTTAAATTCCTACAGCTAACTGCTAAGAAGGTTTGCGCGTGGAACACATGCACATTTCCTAGAAAGTTCGCGTGGGTCCTACTTCAATGACCTTAATCCAGTTGCTTTCCGTTTTGTCAGTTGTTAGTTATCCCCACGTAATTGTAAGATTACGTTGAAAGTATTTATTAATTTTTGTGTTAAGTACCCTATCCCTTCCTTAATATAAATTATTCTAGAGAAATATTTTTATTCTTTAATACTCTCTCAGTTTCATATTATCAGTAATTAAATGTCATTTTCAGATTCTTAGAAGAATTTTTCTCTAATCTTCCCAACTTATCCCTAAACTATCTCATCTTAATATTCTTACTTAATTTCAACTTGTTCCCAATGTTTTTTTGAATACTCCTATTTTCCTCTTTTGTTCACTACGCCTCCGCCAACTCCACGACCCACTCCCACATGTCCGCCACTTACATCAAAATCATCGCCGCCGTCCTCCGCCGCTGCCCCGCCCCATGTAATTTTCTCGTTTTTGGCCTCACCCATGGGACCCTTATCTGGAAATCGCTCAACCATAACGGCCGGACAATCTCAGCGAATTGTACGATCTCTTAGAATACTCAAAGGAGTAAATCGAAAAAGACTGTCGGGCGGTTCAGAATCTTGTGTTTTTCCGACTGTAAGTTGGCCATTAATGACCTCCCAAATCATATTTATGAAATGGGGTGGGATGTGATTTTGGTGGACGGGCCACGCGGATTTTTTTTCTTCCCGACAACTCCGGGGAGGATGTCGACAATTTTAACCGCCGGCGTGTTGGCGAGAAACAAAAAGGGTAGTGCCGGAAAAACCCATGTACTCTGAGAGAACGACAAGAGAGATCCGATGGCAATAAGGAGGATGAAGATGGTGATCTAAAGAAGAAGACAAAGATCAAAGATTTTGAAGAAGAAGAAGATGGTGATTTAAAGAAGAAGACAAAGATGGTTTAGAGAAAGATTCTGACATTGGGTTTCTTTTTCCTTTTTTTCTAAGATTGCTGTCGGAGAATGTGATACTAAAGATAAGAAACAGAGGAAAAGAATAAGGGTGTTGAGTAAATAAGGACAGTTTAGTAATTTGAGTTTAATTTTACACTTCACAATGTAATGTCATTACTTTTCTTAATAATTGTGCATTAGCCTCCAACGACTGATAAAAGAGAATCGAGGGAGTATAAGTCGTTTGAGAATTTTAAGCATTAATTGTTTAATTTTTAATATTACACTAAGTATTAAATATAACTTTGATTCTCTTACTATTATCTGTCCAATAAATAATATTCTCTTTTTCCAATACAAGGGCATTATAGACAATTAATATTATATTTAGTGCTTTATAATCATTTCCTTAATACTTATGTACAACTCTTAAACGCCTTATATTAAAGAACGGAAGGAGTAGTATACTTGTTCCATCAGAATTTTATAATCATGTCACCAATAATTAATTAACAATTTATTATTTTAAAAGTTAAACATGAAAATTAAATATATTTTTAATAAATACAAATTTTATAAATAAAACTCGTTTTTTAAAAAAGAAATGGACAGCATTTACCGTCCCACTTCAGTTAACTGGATTATGTTACAAAAGAATTTAAATTTTATTTTGTATTTTTTCTTCTCCAAGAAATAATGTCTATGAAAAAGGATGTAACTAAATGTGGACGGAAAATGTATCGTAAATCGTAATACTCCCTTGATAAATATCCCTCGACTTTTTTAAACACATTGACATAGGGTATAGATTAACTAAATTGTTCCTCTTTTTTTTTTTACTAATCCAGGGAACAATTTTCGGGACAATTAGTTGACTCAATCACAAATATTATATGATAGAGTTGATCAAGAAAATATACTCTATTTAAAAATAAAATTTGAATTATAAAATTTAACGATCTAAGTTGAAAAATAAACAATCAAAAAATAATTGTTTTACCGATAACCTTTGGCTTGAATGGTATTCTAGGCTTCTTGTCGAGAAAGAAATCCTAAGTTCGATTCCGTTCCTCCCAAATTAACAGAAAAAAAAGAAAAAGAATACAATTTTCTTCACATACCACATGTCACATGTGCATACTACAATCATTCATCCGCTAGCGTAAATGAAAATAACTCTCTATAGCGAAAATAAAATCTCACAAAAAGAAAAACAAACTCCACAAATAGAGAAATAAAGTGAAGGGACTGCATGTGTGTGATACTAGAAATTAAATTTAGGGACAATATTGAGATTATTTTGATAAAAATTAATATATGATAAAAGAAAGTAGACATTTCACATGCATGACACAGATTAAAATAATTATATAAGCATTTATTTTAAGATGGCGGGAGTAACACTTTTTTTTTTTTGTTGAACAACAATGTAATAGCTGGTCCGTACTTCATTTGGAGGAAAAAGCTTTATATTTCATTGATTTATATTCAAAACATTAACGTTTCTTTATTCTGTAATTAATAAGAGTTTCATAAATAATATGTAATCAAATGTATCATCGCAATTATATATGTTATGGTATCACTATTACTACATAAAATACATACTCATTATATATTGAGATCATTCATTTTATAAAAATGAATGAAATATATTATGTTTATATATATCAACAATCATCATGCAAAGGAAAGTTAGCAAGGAAAGTCAGGGGCGAATCTATTCATAGGGCAACTGCCTATACTGTATTTTTTTTAATGTAGGTACGTATATATAGGGACATGAGGAAAAATAAAACTTAATAAATTTAAATGAACAGATTTATGAAAAAATTAAATTTAGAGTGTGTATAAATTTTTTTTTAAACTATTACTACTCTAAAATATAATGTATTCAAACTCCCGCTCTCTGATTCACTAAATTTTAGTCCTTTAGTGTAGTTTTAACCTAAAAATATTCGCCTATGCTGAGAACGGATTCAGCTCCTACAGTCTACAAGTAGTATTATATGGGGGTTGGTATTAATAATTACTACAAGGCTAGAATATTTTAGTATAATATAAAAACTAAAACTTAAAAAGAATAACTCCATAAAGACACGTCAGCACCAAATTCCATCTGATCCCCATGTCCCACACATTGAGGCGGAGGTAGCATCATGCCTTCCGCCATATCTGCAAGCAACCCTGGCATCCCAAAAATGGCCTCCTCGTCCAAGAAAAACACATGGTTTTCCGGCAATTTATCCGCTTGCCTTTCCTCCACCACATCATTAGGGGGTGGCCTGAACGCCTCAAATGTCCTTGGCATCTGCGGAGGCCGGAATCGGCAATCTCCAGGAGGAATCGGCAAAGTTGAGACAAGCGGTCCGGCCTCTAAGGGCAATGGCAGCGACATCATGAGCCCTAGCGGCCATCTCGGCTGTGGGAAACGTGCCGAGCCATATCCTGGATTTCTTGTTTGGTTCTCTGACCTCGCACACCCACTTGCCGGAATTCCTTCTTCTAACTCCCCGGTACACCGGGTGCCGAGTTTCCCGAAACTTCTTCCTCCCGGCTCGTTTCTTGGGATGAGTGGAAGCTAACATGATCACATCTTCATCCGAATAATTGGCAGGCTGAGCAGTACTACTGACAGCTCCTTCCGAGGTGGATGAGCAAAAATATTGATCAGCTGACCAAGAATGGGGTGACGACGACCCAGTTTGAAGTGGGTCCGAATAATAAGAGAAGATATTCATTAATTAATTTTCCAGATAATGATTACAAAAGTGAAGAAGTGAGTGTTGAGCTTATTGATCAGTTGGTTCTGGGGTTCAACTTATTTATGGTATGGTATGTAGAGGGAGGAATGAGGATTGTTTGTGGCCTGGCTGGGTTAGTAGTAGTAGTAGTAGTAGTTTTATTTAACGTTTGGGACGCGAACACGGAATTATAATAAGGAAACAGGTTGGCGGGCCCGGCCCTTCTAAAAGAGGAAAGTAGCATCTAATTTGATGTTGGGTATATATGTAGTAGCAGTTGCCAGCAAGCTGTTCGTTGAACACGTGTGACTAGCTTTAATCTTTTGGTGATGTGGCAACTTGATGTTGGCTGTGGGACTTTGAGAATGAAATTTGTCTATATAGTACTCCCTCTATTTCAAATTAATTGTTCAGTTTTGATTTTTTTAAATTAAATTGATTATTTTTTAAAATTATTTTGTGTACCATTTTTGTTAAAATATAGGTGAAGAGGTTATAACAAAAAAATATATACAATTTATTACTAATACTAATTTTTATAATGTTAAAAATATATTTATACATGCTTAATTATTAATTTTAAAAATAATTAATTTAATTAAAAAAAAATTAAAACTGAACAATTAATTTAGAACAGAGGGAGTAGAATCTTTCTTTTGAATAAATTAAGTTCATACACGAGCTGTCCCTGTCAAATGCCCACTTTCACTAATTAATCACACATCTCCTCCGCCAGATGGGAATTTTCTGCTAGCCTGATCATTCAAAAATATTTGTAGCCACACAAATTTTGACTAAACAACCATTCTAATAAATGTATCTTTTTTTCTATATACTTTTTGGCTAATATAAAACTTTAAAATTATCTTAAATTGTTGAAGGAAAAAAAAAACCCTCTCAAGACACTTTTGATGTAATTTTCTTTTTTTGCCTTTTGAAATCACTTTATTAATTATGACACCCTATTTAAATGTGTTTAATCTAAATGTACTATATGCTACACTTCTTCCCAAAACAACTACTCCATTAATTCGTTCCAAAATTAGATATATAATTTGATTTTTGAAGTTAAATGACGACATATTATATTTTAAATTGATGTGAAATTATTTAATTTTAACTGATACAATTAATTATTATAATTGTATACTATATACCTAAAATTATTAATTGCAAAATTTATTTTATTCTAAAATTTTATTAGTTATTCTAATTTTGAAGTTTAATATGTTGTCGCTTGACATCAAAAATTAAATTATATCTCTAATTTTGAAACGAAATGAGTAAATAGACAAATTGCTACAGCGGAACCTGGTGCTCACGATCCATCGTCTTTCTTAAAATTCACCAATAATATATTTGGTAAAAACTCGTTTATTCAAAATTTTACAACATAATCTTTATTCCAGCTAGAATCGTATGCTTTAATATTTTCTATTACATTCCAAAGTCATACAAATTATGACTCACAATCCAATACATTAAATATGCAACTCTTCTAACTCTATGGCGTAACACGAAATGTCGTAAAAATGAAAAAGCGTTTTCTGCATGAATAGTATTTGTCACGTTATTTTTAGTGAAAAAATATTTTACTTATACAAAACAACAACACTTATTTTTAATCTCATAACACATAGATTAGATCATAAGGACCACGTTTATTTAATCTTTTAAAATCATAATTACAATCCTTATGAATATTCGAGTTATTGCACATTCTCCCATACTTATAAATTTCGTCCTCGAAATTAATGACTAAAATTTTCTCAATTTATCTCTTCTTAAGAAATATATTTGTATAAATGACTAGGGATCTCTCCTAGCTAGTTAAGTTTTTACATGCATTTTCTATAGGAGTACATATAATCAAATCACACACATTCAATTCCATAATACTATTACTATGGCGAGTTCTAAACTCATATTATTTTGACAAGTTTATGAACTCATAGCGTATGATAAGTTCTAAGAAAGATGATTATATTATATTAATTCTCAAACGTTTAGTATTTTTGCAATGTCTATAAAGTTTTGACAATAAAGGAGTTATTTAATTGTGTGCCTTTAAAGTGTCATTTTTAACGAAAGATACTGCTTTTTTTAAAAACGATATGGTTATCAGTATTATGAGTCTATAATATTTACATATAATGAGAAAGATTTAGTGTTGAAAGTGAGGTGTTTATCCATAGAATAGATGCGAGCCACATAAAAGAAAGAAGTAGAGACCATGTTGATATCTATGAATGAAAAATATTACTAGCTACGTCTCATAATAAGTGTTTTTTAGCTTAAATAACACATATCAATACACAAGCTAAAATAATAAAAATACCCTTAATATACTTTGTTTGAGACTTTTTTTATTGCATTTTGGTCTCTCTTTCTCTTTCTTCAACCTTTCAACTTCCCAATAAATATGCAATAAATACCATTGGTTGCATAAGGGCACATATGAAAAAATATTATAAAAATTGTATTGAAATTCTAACACATCATTTATTTTGGAAAAAAATATTAAGCCTAAAAAAACACTTATTGTGGGACGGAGGTAATATGTAACAAACTAGTTAAATAAATAAAAGTATTGGTATTATTTATGAATAAAATATAGAAGTGAGCACCAAATCCGCGGTAGAAAGTAAGACTATATTTTTTTGCAAGAATTACACTTGGGATATGATTATTAATCCCAAGTGTCTTATTTGTTTTCAAATTTGGTCTTGGGACTATTAGTCCAGAGATTATAAAATAACTTAATACGTATGACTATTTAATATCATGTTCAATAAGATATAATACTCCCACCATTTGCGCCTAAAAATTTATTGACAAAATTAACCTCAATCTTTTTTTAAAATCATCATAATATTATATTCTATCCATTTAATCTCCTCCTTTGGTGGAAACAGATTTTGACTATAATGTGAAACATTATATAAGTTACCTGTTTAGACATAAGATTTTGATTTTGTTTTTCTCCAGGATCTTAAGTTTCTAGGAATTAACACAAATAATTCAGTTTAGATTACTAGAAACGTTAATTAATTACTAGGATCATTTGTTAATTAACGCTATATACTTGTGTTATTTACTTGAACTATAATGTTTAGATTACTATATCATTTGTTAATTCTTAAAAACTGAGTATTTTGCACTATTTATTTGTTCATTATTTTTTGATATATAAACAAATTTAAATCATAGTTTAAAATACGTTATAATTGATAAGGATATAATAATCTAAACGATATTTTTTTTATCAAATCCTTTAACTAATTCTAAAAAAAATAAACATAACATAAAATAATTTTAAGTTATCGCATAAATAATTCTATAAAAAAAACATATGACTATAACTGTTTAATCCTAAAATTAATAGTCTTAAAATTATACTACCTCCATTCCATAATAACTGTCCTTTTAATTTCATGCACATGAATTAAGAAACTCATTTAATACTATCATTTAAGAATTAAAATTTGTAGCAAATTCTATCACTACTCCTTTATGGGAAATTGAAAACTATTAATACAAGAGAAAAAATTTCTTGGGATAATGAAAAAAGTTAGGGGTGATATAAGAAAATAAATAATTTATTCTCCTAAAAAGTTGTAAACGACAAATAAATTGGAACAAATTTTTTCTTCTAAAAAGATACTACCTCCATTCCATAATAACTGTCTTTTTAGAAGAAAAAATTTGTTCCAATTTATTTGTCGTTTTCAACATTCTAGAAGAATAAATTACTTATTTTCCTATATCATTCCTAACTTTTCTCATTATCCCAAAAAAAAATCTCTTGTATTAATAGTTTTCAATTTCTCATAAAGGGGTAGTGATGAAATTTTCTACAAATTTTAATTCTTAAATGATTGTATTAAATGAGTTTCTTAATTCATGTGCATGAAGTTAAAAATATAGCTATTATGAAATGGAGATAGTAGTTACTCCCTCGATTCCATATTAATAGTCTTTTTAGCTTCATGCATATGAATTAAAAAACTCATTTAATACTGTTCCTTCCATCCTTATTTATTTGACGTTTTAGAGAACAAATTTCGTTCCTATTTATTTGACATTTGTAGATTTCTAGGAGATATTGATTACATTACTTTCTAAATTATCCCTAAACATTTAATACTCTCCTTAATTATCTCGTACTTTTTCAAGGCTATTTTTTCTCCCTCTTTTAATATTTTAATGGTATACTCTCTTTCTCTCTCTTATACTTCTTATATTTTCTCTATCCTCTAACAATATTTCTCTCTCATATTTATCATCTACAATTTAGCTTTTCATTTATCTATGCAAGGGTATTTTTGGTACTTTTCTAAAAGATTATCGTTTTAGCAAAAAATTTGTTTCAAAATATTTGTCGTTTACAACTTCCTAGAAGAATAAATTATTTACTTTTCTATATTACCCTTATCTTCTCTCATTGTCCTAATAAATTCTCTCCCTTGTATTAATTATTTTTAATTTCCCATAAAGGGGTAGTGATGGAATTTCAAATAAATTTTACTAATATTAAATAACTTTCTTAATTCTCGTGCCAAAACTTTAAACGATAATCTTTTAGGAACGGAGGGAGTAACACATAGTAGTTTTAGTGGAGTTTTTATAGGAGTTTTAACTTTCTTAATAGTTGTGCAAAGCTTCAAACCATCAAATAATTAGGGATGGAGGGAGTATCATTTAAGAATTAAAATTTATATGAAATTTCATCACTACTCTTTTATGAAAAAATAAAAACTATTTATACAAGAGAGAAAAATTATTGGGACAATGAAAAAAATTAGGGGTGATATAAGAAAATAAATAATTTGTTCTCCTAGAAAGATGTAAAAGACAAATAAATTGGAACAAATTTGTTCTTCTAAAAAGACAGTTAATATGAAACTGAGTGAGTATTATGGAATAGAGGTAGTAATACTTACAACCAAATACTCCCTCCGTCCCTTAATATAAGACGTTTTAGAGAATTTTTTCCCCTTAATATATAACGTTTTAGAATTTCAACTAAGCATTAACGGCTTAGTTTCTAATATTATCCCAAATATTAAATATAACTTTAGTTCTCTCATTATTTTTTATCCAATAAATAATTTTTTTTTTTAATATAAAAATAATATAAATATTTAATATTATATTTAATACTACATAATTATTTTTTTAATACTTATGCCAATTTTAAGGAGGGAGTATGACCTAAGTTCTCTAATTAGTGTGACATTATAAAGCATGGGCACAAAATGTTTGGACCCTCCATACTTTTGTTAGCCAGGTAGGAGACATGGCAGGGGGAAGCAACCAAAAAATTGTTTTGGTTGAAGTGAGATGACGTCAGTATGCACACACGGAATAGTGGCTGCCAGGTAAAGCAGGAGCCAGCCGTCAGTCAGGTGGTTTACGGTTTACCCACGGAAACGCGTGGAGCACGTGCGCATTCCTATAACTCACGTACTAGCTCGGATAAACATTAACTTTGTTTTGATTGATTATTTATTTAATTATTATACAATTACTCCATTTTCATAATGATGTGTCCACTGACTCTGTCGCTTATTCCGTTAATCGGAGAGTCAAACGGGGGTATGTCATAATATATATATATTCTAATCGTACTATTCGTGTTTTCGGTATTACGTACGAAAGAAAAAAAAGAAAAGAGATTATCGGTGCTAGAGAATGGAGGAGACAGAAGATGAGCTCGGGAGAAGGGAGAAGGGAGAATGCAGGGCGAGCTCGGGAGGAGGAAGAACGGATGAGAATCTGAGAGTGAGAAAGAGAACAATTTTTTTCCTTTGAAGTTAAAGAGGATATAATGAACGATGAAATTTATTCCAAACTTTAGACGATCCTGATCGTTTATTAAAATGAGTGAGAAATTCAAATCAATTGTATTTTGTTAATTAAATATATATACTAATAATTGTCTGTGCCTAAATACACGTCGTAACAAAAAATTAGATTAAAATTTAAAAAATATTACATTACATAAAGACTCATAATTCTTCACACCACCATAATAATTATTTTTTTAAAAAAATAAATATCCAAAAAAAATCTAAATCATCATTTCATATATATTCAAATAATCAAAACAACCATTATTCCTTATCCAAAATCATTATAACCATATATAATTAGTCGACTTTATAAAAGACGGAAGACAAAAAATATACATATGCAAAAAATAAAGAAACAACTTCGTATTCTTTACAGCTTATACCAAGTATTCTTTAATTTATACTTGAAAATATTTTAAATATAAAAATTATCGATATATGTGAGTTAAAATAAAATAATTGTAGACTTACAATCAAATAAGATTTTATTAACACCATTTCAACAAACGAGTAGCTGTAGGGATTTGGGTAGCCTGCAGGAGAGGGTAGCGTGTAGGGGGTAGGTTTGATTTAGGCGAATTTTTTTTGTACGAGATGAAATGTGAGCCTCTAGATTAAGTTGGTAGAATTGATAGGAAATCTAAGTCATTGAATTAAAACTAGAATGAATCTGAATTGTAAGACCCCAACTTTTATGAATAAAGATTTAATTTTTTTTATATATTATTTCGAAACAGTAAGGTGTTGTTTTGATAAATATAAAAAGTTATGGGTGAAATGTACAAATATTTTAAAATAAGCAAGTGGTTATAAAATATTCATTGTTGTCGGGGAATATTCGTTTGGTCGTGAAATATTCTTGTTGTCGGGGAATATTCGTACGACGGAGCAGTTATTTGTGGGCCCCACAACGGAATAACTGTCGGATATAGAAAGCGACAGAAATAACTTTTTTATAAAATAACGGCGTAGTTGTTACCGTTAGTACTATTGAAATACCTGGTGATTAAAATACAGTAATACACGGTGTTGCACAGTAGCACACGGTATTGCACAGTAATTCTAATTATTGATTCTTACGAAAGAAGGCACTGACTCAATTATTGTTACAGTAATTACTGTTCAATATTTTATATTATTGATTCAATAATTGCAGGATATTTTATCGGTTCAATAATTGCTACGTTGATATTTTATATCAATAATTGCTACGTTGCTATGATTGATTCAATAATTGTCATTTCACATTATCAACTCAATAATTCATATTATTTGAATAATTTTATTAGATAGCATTATTGACAATGTCTAAGGAAGTTCTGTCTAGGAGGGGTTATTTAATTGCGCGCCAGTAAGGAGAAGTCCTTATCGGAAGGCCCCCTCTTTCCTGAGAACGACCTGGTTGTCAATATTGTAGTTCTGTAATATTATTTGTGAATAATTAATTATTGATTTATATGATAAGAAAATATTTATTTTGTGGATATAAGAGAAAGAATTAGTGCTGATGTGTTTTTATCAGTATTTTGGTATAGAAAATCATCTATTTATGAATTTCGGATAATTTATGTTTAGAATTTGAAAAAACTTCCTTCTACAAAGTTGTAGAGAATTAAATTTCCTATGAAAAAGACATATAATTTGTATTTTTCTGACAAATGGGCTATTTATTATGAATTATTGAAGTTTCGAAAAATAAATATTTTTTAATAAATGGTGGGCCCTACTTTTTGTTGAATGATTCTTTTCCACGAGGCGGCTGGAGAAAATTTTTTAAAAATATATTATTTTATTACTTTAGTCTTATTTGGCATCCTAAGTTTTTCCTATAAATAGGGTGCTTAGGTTAGAATTGAAAATCACACCAGAATCAGAAGTTTTATCTCTCTATAATATCGAGTGTATTTTTGTGAGTATTTAGATACTTTGAGTGTTACTATTCAGTGCAAGTTTTCTTCAGCCTTATATCCGATATTCCAGTCTGAAGTACTATTCTTTTGAGGTAAGGGATGTTATTTTCTTTCGTAAATGATGTTATTCTTTTCAATGTCATTATACCAAAATATTATCATGAATTTTATTATAAAATTCTTACTTTTTTCGTTAGGGTTACTATTCACGTATACGGCACTATTCACGTATACGGCACTATTCACGGAAAAATTAAATTTTCTTCTATTTGTCCAAATTGTCTGTTATGGTTACTATCTTTGATTGGATCTAAGTTTTGAGCTTCATTCTTGAATTTTGCTCCACAAAGTATTATTATGGAATATTCTTGAACTTGAATAAAGTAAAATACGAATCCTTAATCTTATCCTTTATTTCACTGGATTTGTTATTTATATTATTTTCATCATTCTCAGTCCTAAGTGGTGTTATAATTGAATTTCTTTGGCCTGTAGAGCAAAGATGAATGATTACCTGATAATATCTTTGGCCGTAGTGCAAAGATGACAGGTGTTGAGATGAACATGACCACTGATGATACAAATGAATATCTTTGGCCTGTAGTACAAAGATGAATATTTGATTTGAGATGTATATTGATTGATGTTACAGGGATAAAACATTGATGATGAACGGTTATTTTCGCTGCGAATATTGAGCTAAAATTTGTTGTCAATAATATTTTATCTGAATTGTTGAAGACTAACGATAATTTATTTTTCATTATTTTAGTCATAATATTCTTTACTGGGCTAGTTAAGCTCACCCTTTTCATCTGTTGTCCTCTTCAGAAAATAAGAATATTGCGGGAACTAGTCGGGGGACAGAGTGATGGTCCGAGTTAGAGCAGTAGTAGTCCTCACTATTTTTGATAAATAGTGTGATAATAATTATAATGAGTACTTAGTTTGAATATTAATATTTTCTACATATTTGTATTAACACTCACAATTGTGTGGTCGTATTTTGCACGACCGTGTGATATAAAAATTTGTATTTGAATTCTGTACCATGTATTTGGCGACTCAAAATGGGTTGGGTTGACTGGACCTATTCTGGGGGCGTCACATGAATCGTTCTTGTGCTTTCCCGTCCAAATTAATTTGCATGTGAAAACATAACGATCGCAATATCCGAAAAAATGAATATGGCGTAAATACTAAAAGGGTGGCCCATGTTGGTTACGTACAATTTTGTGATAAATAAACGTAATACACTAATTTTTATAATAATAATTATAATAGTAATAATAATAATTATTATTATTATTAGTATTATTATAGTTGTTGTTATTATTATTATTATTATTATTATTATAATTTTTTTTTATTATTATTACCATTATAGTGCAGCCTTTGGACTTTTTCACTCCTCATAATTTTCTCTCTAAATTTTAAAAGATGTTGAATTGGGAAGGGAGAAATTCTCTCTCTAAATTTTAAAAGATGTTGAATTGGGGTGTGGGTGTGGGTGTGGGTGTGGGAGTGGGGGGAAATGAGAGATATATTAGAGACCGTTGGATGTTGAAGCTTTAATTGATTTGAGATCGTCGGATGTTGATGCCTTTGAACTTTCTCTCTCCGCTCTGTTTTATATTATAGATATAAAATAGGGCTATATATATATATACACACCTGTGTATTAAACAGTAGTCCTATGACGACGGTTTTTTTGGATTATAGCGACGGTTCACCTGTTGTTGTAGACGGGTGAACCGTCGCTATAGCTTAAAAAAACTGTCGTCATAGATGACTGTGTACATACATTTTTTTTCTATAATATATATATATATATATATATATATATATATATATATATATATATGAGAACGATCCATAACAAACGTTGTAAAAAAGAGGATAGTCTTACAACACATCGCGACCCTTCATTTAAAGATCGAACGGTTAAATAGAACTTTCGTCCGAAGTTTAATTTTCAGTATTCCGCAGTATTAAACTGCGGACGTGACGAATTACCAAAATATCCCTCCTTTAATATGCGGATGAAAAAAAAAGCATCCGCAATATTAAATTGCGGAGCTTTATAGTACCCAAAAGCGAATCAGGCATTGCTAAGATCACCCATGACACACCTTGCTAGGATTCCATCATTAAATCTCTTGTTTTAATATCTTTCCAATCTGAACAGAATTAATGAAATAATATCTCTGCCCTTGCATGAATATCAAAAACAAACAAAACCAATAAAGAAGCGCATGCATACTAATACAAACAGAATAACAAAACATATAACACATACATATCAATGCAGAATCACCAACAGGTATCGAATAAAACAAACACCCAAGAACTAGAAAACATCATAACCAAACATAAAAGCCAATTTTAGCAGCTCCAAAATTCAAACAAGAACACACCCAAATAAAAACAAGAAACACATACATACTTTAGCCCAAACCCAGTAAAATGCACCAACCCAGAAAAAGATTCAGTTATCAAGAGTATATACCCGGTTCAGGCATTTCAGATAGCATAGTGAACTTAAATCACAGGGATGCGATGGGAAGGTCTCAGACGATTTTGGCAAGGTTTCGGACCATTTCGGCAAGGTCTCAGACCACTTCAGCAAGATCTCGGACCACTTCGACAAGATCTCAAATGATTTCGGCAAGGTCTCAGACCACTTCGACAACATCTCGGACGACCACTTCGGAAATTCCATGAAGCAGAGAGGTGGAGGAGATGTGAAGAAGAAGAAGATGATCCTCAATCAAGAAAGCTTGATGGTAGCACTTGTCATAGAATTGTTGATAGAAAAGTAGAGGAACTGAGTGCAGCACCTCAGCTCCAACACAATGTGCAAATTTAATATAGGCAGCACAAAAGTGTGAAGAATTTTACAGGCTCTGCAGTTTAATACTGCAGATGCCAAAGTTTTTGTTTTTTTTAGTACAAGGAGGGGTATTTTGGACATTTATCCCGTCTGCAGTATTAAACTGCGGAATACTGAAAACTAAACTGCGGAGAAGACCTCTATTAAAGCGTTAGATTATCGAATGGACGATGATGATATGTTGTAAGGATAACCTTAAATTGACAACGTTTGCTATTGATCGGTCCCTATATATATATATATATATATATATATTTATGGGCTATATGTATATACACAACTGTGTAATATACAGTGGAGCTATGACGACTGATTTTTTGAGCTATAGTAACGATAGTACCGTCGCCATAATCGACTGTGTATTACACACATATATATATATATATATATGTGACACCCCCAAATCCGGGTACTTCAATTTCACGGGACTTGATGTTCACTGTACGAATATCATCTATCTATCTACCCATAGTAAATGCAAATCATGCAATAAATAGAAATAAATCCTCCCCTTATGGGGTTACAACATCTGAGTAATAAATAAAATAAATCCCAGGTCATACTAACCCTAAATATCTGTACAGAACATAAATAATTAAATGGTCTTACACAACATAATACAAGTTTGAAACATAAACATATAAATTAAATAAGTCTTCATCACTTGTTGACTTTGCCCTTGCCTTTGCTAGTAGAAGGCTCGTTGGACCTTTCGTTCTTAACTGCAATATTATTATTACGCAAGAGTGAACACGATTGCCCACAAGTATAATAATATGACAAAAATATAATAACATGCGAGTGAATCAAAAACATCTGAATAAAGAAACTCAACTTTTGACTCGAGGACAAATAACAGGAATCAAAAGAACATCTGAGGGTCATAAGACCTTTAACTATGTCCTAGGTTGTAAAGTGTTTATACTTTAAACCTTTAACAGTCATAAAACTATGGACTCTACTTCTCGTACTTAGGGGGATCAGCCCTTAGTACCATACTGTGCACAATATCTCAACGCTAAAGCGTAAATAATCCCCTTTACAGGGTTGTTCATCTCAGTTTTGACATCAGAGTCCGCACCAAAGGAAGTTTGGTTTGGATAAGCTCAATAAGTGTTCTAGAATTTAGAACGTACATCAACTATGGACTAGTCGAATAAATAAGGGTTCACTAGTTCTATAAGTTCAACAATAACATCGATATTCAACTTGAATGATAAATCTCAAGAGTATACAATCGAATGAGTATTGTATAGCTGAATCATGCTTAAAAGAGTTATAGTATCAAATATGAAACCTTTGAACTTGAACAATTAAAAACAAGAGCTCGCTCGATATAGAACAGAAGTCTAAGACTTGATAAATGAATAACTTAGAATGTTAAGAAACTTGCTTAATAACAATAAGTTAGAGATAGGATACTTGCTCAATGTAAAAGTAAAGTTTGAGTTTAGGAAACTTGAAAAATATTAAACAAGTTTAAGGATAGGAAACTTGCCTCTTGCACAAGCTACAAATATAATTACAATTCACTTCCTCAATGTCCTACACATTACATTATGTATACGACATCGATTAGTTCTCATAACTACCATGTTTAACTGTTGAACTATTCATTTAAGTTCGACTTACAACTTGGTTTATAATATTACTCAATGGCTAACCACATAACATGAATGTAAACTCACAACATGCATATCACACATGTATAGCCCTTTAAACAATCATAATCAAGTTTTACAATTACGATATTCAAGTTCGCACTTAGTTTGTTAACTTGAACCTTCACATTATCTTATACATGTCAATAACTTAATTTATTAATCATGAACTTCAAATCATATAATATTCATGTATGTAACTTAAAACAACATCTTTTATTATCGAGAACACTACACTTGTGTGCGTACATGTCCGAAGCCCTCCGATTGCCTCCGAATACGCATCAGTCACAAAGATGACCATTTTTACCCATTTTAACGATTTCAAATTGAAAAACTTAAAGAATGAAAGTTGTAGGTCTACTTGTTATCTTTCCGAATCATCTTGAATCGCCTTAATCGGAGTTCGTATGAAAATGTTATGCTTATTTTACTATAGGAGGTCAAAACAGTCTCGAAAATAAAAAAGGCTCCCGGACAGCCCTTATACCCGTTGGGGTGGGTCCTAATGCCCATGAACACCAGCTGGGGTGGGTCCCCCTGCTGGTGCACTCCCTGGTTCGCGATGAACACACAGAGTAGCCCAAATAAATCCAAATTAAACTAACGTAATGAATTATAAGGCTACCCATAATGTAAAAACTCCACAGAAATATTATATAACATTTCTAGCATGATCTTAGCATTTTAAATCACGTATTTACACAATCCAAGGCATCTATTTTCACTGTTTTTAATGTTTTGTAAAGTTTTGAAGGAAAACAAGAAATTCAACGTTACGGATTCGTTATAACACCGAATCTGTTCGTTTAACTTCCATTTTGTTCGTTTAAACGTACATAATTACATGCAAGTATCAATTTAAGTTAAATAAACGTATAAGGCGTGTAAATTTTGTACGTAAGGGCCATATGGGCCATATGTACAATTTCTACCCTCTGTAACTTTTGAAAACCCAATTATCAACAAAATTTCATGATGTGATCACTGAAAGTTATGCATATATGACATATAATATGTTATGGACATCAATTAATATATATATAGCCATATCATGAACAAGTCATCAATTTAGTCTTTTACAGAAAACTTCAAAGTACGTTAATGAAAAGTTTTGAAAACATAATTAAGACGTAATTACATAAAATTGATCACTGTGATTTATGTATACATGGTATAAAACATGTTATAATCATAATTTAACCCATATAAAACCATATAACCAACAATGATTCAAAATTGACGATTACAGAGAACTTCAAAGTACGTAAAATAGAAAGCTTGAAACTTAGTATAACTGGGTTAATAATTTTCCCTGCTAACTCTGTTTGATGATATAGACTTGATTAATATCTTCTCTACTTCTTAAATTCACAATTCTCTCTGAATATATGAACATGTAAACTGATATGTATATTATATAAAATATAAGTATATAATACGTATATAATGTTTACGTGAAAGAATTCGTGAAATCATGAGTCGTCAGTTAACTCCCATTATGGGTTAACTGACCAACCTCTTATAAGGCCATGTTTGGCTAGCCTAAAGAGTCCCTTTCTCATTTATTTTAATTAAAGCTTTATAGTATAACCATATAACCAACAATGATTCAAAATTGACGATTACAGAGAACTTCAAAGTACGTAAAATAGAAAGCTTGAAACTTTGTATAACTGGGTTAATAATTTTTCCTGCTAACTCTGTTTGATGATATAGACTTGATTAATATCTTCTCTACTTCTTAAATTACAATTCTCTCTCAAATTCTCTCTGAATATATGAACATGTAAACTGATATGTATATTATATAAAATATAAGTATATAATACGTATATAATGTTTACGTGAAAGAATTCGTGAAATCATGAGTCGTCAGTTAACTCCCATTATGGGTTAACTGACCAACCTCTTATAAGGCCATGTTTGGCTAGCCTAAAGAGTCTCTTTCTCATTTATTTTAATTAAAGCTTTATAGTATAACCATATAACCAACAATGATTCAAAATTGACGATTACAGAGAACTTCAAAGTACGTAAAATAAAAAGCTTGAAACTTAGTATAACTGGGTTAATAATTTTCCCTGCTAACTCTGTTTGATGATATAGACTTAATTAATATCTTCTCTACTTCTTAAATTCACAATTCTCTCTCAAATTCTCTCTGAATATATGAACATGTAAACTGATATGTATATTATATAAAATATAAGTATATAATACGTATATAATGTTTACGTGAAAGAATTCGTGAAATCATGAGTCGTCAGTTAACTCCCATTATGGGTTAACTGACCAACCTCTTATAAGGCCATGTTTGGCTAGCCTAAAGAGTCCCTTTCTCATTTATTTTAATTAAAGCTTTATAGTATAGTTTTAATGTCACACTTTAATTAATCAATTAATCTTATTTAAATCAATTAAATAACATGGCATAAATCCACATTAAATCACATAGTCTCATAATTAAAATTCTCATTTATTAATTATATCAAATCATTAAATCTCTAATTAATTAGAATAACATTATGTTTATTAAATAATTCACTTAATTAAATAAGCTTAATTAAACACATACTTTTGCATATAAAAATTCTCCACATTAATTTAATCAATGTAATACATATAATTAAATTAATCTATCATAAATTCATCAATTAATTATTTAACTCAATAATTAAATCATCAAAAATATTTATTTAATTCAATAAATATTCAAATTAAATTACAAAAATCATGTTCGTCACATTTTTTCTCTCTTAAAAGGATTCTGTCCCAGAATCACGATTCAATAAAAAAATTCGTCCCGTTACAATATATACATTTTTACCTATAAATATATATCAGGTCAATTATATTCATCATTCGTTTTCCTCCGCTATTAGTCAACTCACTTCGGGTATACACAAGTACACATAATTGGAAACTTCCATCTCGGCCAGATTTATTATATGGACTTGCATATTTGTGAGCATCGTCACCCATCGATCGTTTTAGTGATCCATTATCTACAAAATTTGTATATTTTTGAACCATATTTTTTCGTTAATTATATATTTACCCATAAAATTTTCAACTGTTTGATTTAGTATTTATCTATTATATGCTATTAAAATTGTGGTGATACACATTTTTATATTATCATAAAAGAATTAAATTTTTAAAAGATAAATAATTCAAAATTGAGGCAGTTTTTATGAGAAGGAGGGAGTGTTCTTGGACGTATATATGTCAAAATGTCCTCAGAAATATTCCCTCATCACAAAACAACCTTCCATTTTACATGAAAGAGTTAAACATTCCTTACAAAAATTCCAAATTTTAAGAGACTGCCGGCTAAATATTGGATGGAAAATGCCACGTAGCCTTCTAATAACTAACATGAGTGCCATTTAGCATTTGACATCTACGCAAGGTACTCATCCGTTTCAAAATTGGAGATACATTTTGAATTTTTTTTTGAGTCAATATACAAAATTCTAAATTTCAATTTTGATATGAAGTCATTTGGTTTTAATACAAACAAATACAACCGTTGTAAACTAACTATAATTATCATCTTTGTTGTTTTCAAAACTTGAACGAAATTATATCAATTTTAAATTTTAGAATTTTGTGAAGTGACTTTAAAAAATCAAAATGTAAAGTATTTAGTTTGTTAAAACTTGAGCATATATAATTCTAAACCAAAATGGACTGTGCCACCATGAATAATATAAGCCAAAATTATGATCATAAAAACAGGGCCTAGAGATAAGATGGTACTGTTTGGGCCCATTAATTCTGTCTTTTGCTTCTGTAAAGTAGCTAGTAATTAGTTTGGCATGAATATTTGTAAGTAACAGTGTAATGTGGATAAATATATATGATGAATTGATTATATAGTACTCCTATATGCACGATAAAATACTTGATAATCATATATATCGATTTTTGTTGGTTATAACTTAATTACATTTTTAATTGAAGGGGAATAAAACCTCTTCTCGGTCAACGTTTAAGGAGACAGTGAGAGAACTAATTTTATTTACAAGGGAAATTTCAACCCATACAATATATATAAATATGTATGTACCAATGTCTGGGATAAGCACCGTCTTATACATGAATTAAGTGTATATAGCGTAATTCAAGTTCATATATACTAAAGGGTACGTAGACATTTTTTTTAATCTCCATTCCTTCTTAATTGACATTTTAAGAGAAAATACAGATTAAAAAATGTAATAAACATTTTATCTGATTGACTACAATGACTTTTAAAAATATTGAAAAAGATGAAAGAGAAACAAATTAGTTAGTACATATTTAATGTAAGGTTATTATGAAAAATGAAGTCCTTAATGTTTTCTTAAAATCTATAAATGACAAATATAAAAAATAAAGTTCACTCTCTAAAAAGACAAATAAAAAAAAAACAGAAGTAGTATATATTTAATTAATGTGCAGACCAAGTCACATCATATTGGGTATATATTAAAAATGTAACCATATATCAAGTGCTCGAAATGAATTTCGTAAAGGAAAAGTTAAGAATTTCTTGTTCCCTAAAAATGAAAACAATAATTTATTATGCGAGGCACTAATATAAAGCGCAAAAGATTTGAGACATTCATCACACACATAGATCATTTATACAAAATGCAAATGCAGAATGGAAATTAAAAGGATTGAACGCGGCTTAAACCCTTTATATCCCCAGCAGAGTTGCCACCTGTCGACGCCGAGAATTTTAATTTCCTATATGTCTCTTCTGCCCTTTGTATTTCGCTATGGCGATTAATTTATTTAAAGGGTGAGAATGTTTTAGGAAAATAGGAACGACATGAATGTCGACGAATTTGAAAAGATTTAATTTGAATGATTTAGCCGAATTTAGACAGAGCCGCCAGTCGGTATAGTTTCAAATGGATGTACCAACTCATCCTAGTTTTGAAGGTTTTCGCAATATGACTCAATATGTGACTTTATAGAATTGGTCTAAACTCGAGATTCATGGAATTCGAGGGATTGGTTAAGTGGGGGGACAGTGTTAGGCATCTCCCCTAACCTTCGTGAAAACACAGTTACCGCATCTTTATTGGTTTCCTATGCATAAAGGGTGCGTGTGCGTATGTGTGTGTGTGCATGTGTGTGTGTTTATTTAAAAGTAGTGTTGTACCTCTTTGGACCTATGCACAAAGGATTTGATTTAAAGAAAAATTCAATTTTAGACAAAAGTATATTGGAATGACGTTTTGAAAAACAAGGTTTTCAAATCCTTCATCAAATAGGAATTGAGGTTCTTTGATACTTTCATTTATTAGACCTAAATATATCTATCCTCGAATCGCTTTATTCTTTATGAAAGCTCTTTGTGGTTTTGATTTGAAAATCGTTTTGGGTGATAATACATGCAAGAAAGCGCCAAAAAGGGTTTGGTTATCATCGGGCATGAAAGCCATCTCGATAAACCCAAACACCTGCAATCACGAGTTTCCATTATCACGGGATCTTAAATCCGACTTCTCGGGACTAACCCCTAGAATTCTCTTCAAGATCCAATATTCGATGTACAACGATTTTACATTATTTCAACATTACATTATAAATAAAAATCCATAGTGGAAACTAGTCGAGATCTGATCATTAGGTCTCAACCCCGGGATTCCTAGGCTCACATTAGCATAATAAAATATATATGACGTTTTAAAGTTATGCACAAGAATTAAAAAAATGATTGTATAGCATTAAATATAGTATTAATTGTCTATAATACCCTTTATCAGATACTCTCTTTAATATAAGTCGTTTTAGAGTTGTGAACAAATATTAAATACTCCCTCCGTTCTTAAAAGATTGTCGTTTTAGAAAGTAATTTTTATTCCAAAAATATTATCGTTTTGAGTTTATCAATACACATTAGCTATTTTTTTCCTACTTTACCCTTATTTAAAACTTTCTTCCCTTTCCAATGATTCTTATTCAATTCAATGATATAATCCAAATAGTAATTGGTTGAATTGAATAAGAAACATTGATAAGGAAATAATTGATTGAGACAATTAATAAGGGTAGTATAGTATTTTCGCTAGGTATTAATTATATTCTTTAATCTGTGTGCATTAACTTTAAACGATAATTTTTTATGAACAAAGAGAGTAAATAATTGTATAGTTGTATTGGAAAAGAGAGTAGGACTTTTTCTCGTATCTTTCAGCAAAAGTGTGGATATTGTTTCATTCAACCTTTGGTCTGATTCTAAGATGAAATGAACCTCTCCATTAATTTCCATGTGATCTAGTACGACTCCGACAGACTAATTAAAGTATCTTTATGCGAGTTTTAAACGGGTGGCCACTGCCCACTGGCCAAGCTTTAAATTTAGGGTTATTAATAGAGCAATATTACTAATAGAGCTGCAAACGAATCGAACCGATTGGAATTTTGTCGAATTCGAATCGAACTCGAAATTTTTTGTCGAATTCGAACATGTTCGAGTAACTCGATCGAACCAATAACTATGTACGAGTTCGGATTGTTTGGTGCTCGCGAATTGTTCGCGAACATGATCGAGTTCGCGAACAAGTTGAACATATGCTTGTTCGCGAACACAAACTATGTTCGCGAACATAAATTATGTTCGCGAACACAAACTATGTTCACGAATACCAACCTTGTTCACGAAAACAAACTTGTTCACGAACAAACTTGTTCACGAATAAAACTTGCTCACGAACACAAACTTGTTCACAAACATAAACTTGTTCACGAACACAAATTTGTTCATGAACACAAATTTAGAACTCTGAAGCAAAAAACAGTTAAATAAATACAAAAAATATTTTTTCTAAGAGTCTAAGTATTCAATCAAAAATTAGACCAAATATTATAATCATCATTCATCCAAAAAGACCAAAATCAAAAATGATTACTTAAAACTTAGAAGTTATAATTAACTTAAAAGTTAAAAGTTAACAAGTACTTAAAAATTCTTAATTTAGAAATATCAACAATCAGATATTAATAACAAAAATTCTTTCATCTCTTCAAGGTCCAACAACTTCAAGCAGAGTCTACAAACAAATAATTATCAAAAATTCACAATTTAATATTAGCAATGTATTTCTTTTGTTGTCATTTTTAATTAATATTCAATTTTTTTATAATTTTTAAATTTAATATCTATTTTTTATTTTTGAACTTCAAATTTATGTATAGTTTTTTAAAGTTTCAAAATTATTCAATAAATAATTTAATGATTATTACTTTATTATTGAAGTCTCGATACGTACATTGAAGACTTAATTTCTCTATTCTCTATCTTGATTTGACAATTTCAATAACTCATGTACATGTAAGCAACTGTATTGTACTTTGTATTATTCTTTAATTAATGTCAAATTGTCATTGCATGATGATTAATGACTTTATTTATGTGCTTTATGACATGGTTTATAATTTATTAAATTATTTGGGATGTAAATTATAATAATCCAACAATCATTGTTCAAAATTTTATAAAAATATTAAAATTATTTTAATTAAATTAGAATTTAGAGGTGAAGAAGTACACATTATTATTTAATAAAAAAGTTTACTTATAATAAATTATTAAAAAACAAAAAAGATGTTTAGATAATAAAAAAATAACTACAAATTTAACAATTATTAATAAAACAAAATTTAGAATTTAATATGAAATAACCAATTATTTGTATTTAGAATTTTAGAAACAATTTAAACATGTAATTAAGAAATCGAACTACTCGAACCGATCTCGAACTTGTCGAACCGATCTCGAACCTATCGAACCGAACTGATCTCGAACTTATCGAACCGAACCGAATCGAACTTGAACTGTTCGCAAATAAAGATGAATCGAACCACATAGTTCGCGAACATGTTCGATCGAGCAATCGAACAGAACACTCTGTGCGAACTCGACTAGACTAGGCAAACAAGTCGAACTCGAACCGATTCGCGAACAGTTCGGTTCGTTTGCAGCCCTAAATTTACTATCATATAATTTGGGTTACATAAAGTTTACATACACACACATATATATTTGCGGACTCTGCATGTCACGCAGGGCCAACAATATACATATGTGTATATGAGTATTATGTGACCCAAATATATGTGATAGTAACATTATTTTTGTTAATATTTTGATGAGTGAGCGCTAGACGCTCTCCATTAGTTTAATTTCCATGAATACTCCACTCCAAAACGAACACATGCATCTTATTAGTTACTAGTCCATAAATCTGTTATTAAGAAAATACTCTTTCCATTCCTATTTTTTTGACGTTTTAGAGAACAAATTTTGTTCCTATTTATTGGACGTTTGTAGATATTTAAGAGATATTGATTATATTACTTCTTAAATTACCCCTAAACATTTAATTCTCTCCTATTTTTTCAAGACTATTTTTTCTCCTTCTTTTAATACCTTAAGAATAATTCCTATATTTTTTCTATCCTCTAACAATATTTATATCTCATCTTTATCATCTACAATTTAGCTTTTCATTTATCTATGCAAGGGTATTTTTAGGTAATACATAGTAATTTTAGTGCAGTTTTTATAAGAGTTTTAACTTTCTTAATAGTTGTGCAAAGTTTTAAAACGTCAAATAATTAGGAACGGAAGAAGTAGTTCCATTTCTAAAAGGCCAAACAATTTTAAGAACACTTTGAAGTTTTTTCTATGTATAAAAGAAGTACAAGTTACGAATTGTTATCAAATATTTACTACTAATTATCCTCGTACAGTTATTATATATCCGTGTATTCAAAATATACTTCCTCCGTTTCTAAATAAGTGTCGTTTAAGATTTTTACACATGGATTAAGAAAGTCATTTAATATTATCATTTAATAATTAAAATATTTGTGAAATTCCATCAATACCTGTTTATGGAAAATTGAAAACTATTAATACAAAGGAGAGAATTTCTGGAGACAATGAAATAAGATAGGGGTGATATAAAGAATTAAATAATTTATTTTCCTAAAAAGTTATAAACGACAAATGAATTGAAACAAATTTTTTCTTTTAAGACGTCACTTATTTAAGAACGGAGGGAGTATATATATATATATTAATCTTCTTTGCCGGCACACACCATTCCATGTATATATATTCCTTTTCTGGCCTTCCGTATTAACCGTAACGGTATCCTTTGGTGTGCTTACGTGTCAAATGAGACTAAATCTGTATGTTAAGAACGCAACACCCACGTCCACCCAGTGCATTGAGGAGAATTTTTCTGAATGATGATGATTCCAAGGTTGAAACTCAAAAAATCAAATAAACTAACCTCCTTCATTAACCCAACAATCTTTGAATGTCCATTAATCTATCACATTCAACAATTTTAATTTAGAAATTTGAGTCCTGCCCAAGAAGAAAAAAGATCGAAGAAAGGTTACAAGTTAATTAACAACTTTTGATCTCCTCGATCTTTGACCCTAGTACTAATTAGGGTAATGAAGGAAATAGTGTTTGATTCTAAAGATGGCAAAGAACAGAAAGAGACAAGCAAGAGGGAAGCGAGAAAACGACAGATATATAGTTTTGTGCGGGTAAAAGCTTAATTAATTGATACGAGCCCAAGCCACACAGTCCACAGACAAGAGAACAAACAACATAACGAAATATGGCTAGGAAATCATACTATCACGTGATCATGTTCACTACAATTCCAAACATTCTCAGTTATTTACCCATTCCCATTCATATACTCACTACTCCCTGTCTCCCTACCTACCTACCTACCTACCTACCTACCTACCTACTGCACCCTGCATGCTGCAGAAACAAACTCAATCGATCACCTTCAAAAAAGAAGAAGATGAAACAGCCAAAAAAATAAGGAAAAGCTCCAAAACATGTTGGCAGTACTCCAATTACTCTCTCTCTCCCTCTCTCCGTTTCATCTCATTTGAATCAAATTTGTTCCAAAAAATACCTAGTCATTTTAATTACCAATAATAGTTTAAAATAACATAATGTCAACAAAGTATCAGTATCATTCTACTAATACTAAACTAGGCTCTCATTATTTTTAAAGATAAATTAAAAGTACTTCTTGTTGTACTTGGAGTTTTAATGAATCGAACAGTCCAATCGAAACAATATATGTAATGGTATAGTAACACTATTTCTTTCACCATTATATATCACATTATAATATTACCTCATAATCATCTTGGATATTGATGGAAATATATATATACAAGAAAATAAACCTGAACTTGTTAATTAATTAACGTGGATAGCTCCATAGGCTTCCTCCATCGGAATTCTCCGGTGAGTCCTCGGACTTCAACCTTGGAGGGCTAACAAGCATTCCCTCAGCCATGCCCGCTAGCAAATTAGGCATATCAAATAGTGCCTCCTCATCCATAAATTCTTCTCCTGCTGACCTACTACTACTAGTACTACAACAAATAGTAGATGTTTGTTGAGCTGCCATATCAACAGGTGGTACCATGATTGACCCTCCAGTAGTATTTTCCAGCTTATTTGCTCTGGAAGCAGCCGCATTTGCTGCTGCGGAACGTATATCAGCAGCCGTGGGAGAGGCCGGAACGGAATAAGGAAGAAGAGAATCAGGGAAGTTGAGGGCGGCATCCGGGCCTTTGAGTGCCAAGGCAGCCACATCATATGCTGCTGCTGCCATTTCTGGTGTTGGATACGTACCGAGCCATATACGTTTAGTCTTGCGAGGCTCTCGTATCTCCGATACCCATTTTCCACTCCGGCACCGGATTCCTCTATAGACCGGATGTCTGCCCGTGGAGGTGCTGGAGGGTGGGGCAGCTACAGGTGGCCCTAATTGTGGTTGTTTAGATTTAGGGGAGGTGCTTGATAAACCAGAATTAGTGGTGGGTGGTGGTTGGTCGGGCAAAATAGAGAGTATATGATGATTTGAAGATTCAGATTCGGATTCAAGAGGGACTAGTGACAATAAAGGGTTGTTTGATTGGCCATTTTTGCGCACGTTAGCGGCCGGATCAGCCATGCATTATAAATGAAAAATGACTTCGCTTTTAGCGGTAGGTACCAATATATGTATGTGTTGATGTGTTGATATATATATATATATATATAGGGAAGTGATTTATAACAAACGCTTGCTATGACTACTATTTCAGTAAGCACATCTTACACCGTTAATTCAGAGATCTAATGGCTCAAAGAGGAACTGGCCGTAACTCTTACTATCGGCCAGAGAATTTTTTTGTGAGATAATTTTTTTTTCTGACCACTACTAGGACCTGTGGCCAGGAGAAAAGTCTAAAATACCCCACCTTAATTATATTTAAATAATTTTGATGTATAAAATATTTGTATAAATAATTTCTTAAATAATAAAATTTAACACATTGTCAACTATATATAATGTATTTATTTTTATACATAATTTCTTAATTAATAAAATTTAAAATTTTTAAATATATTCAATGTATTTATTTGTATGAATAATTTTTTAAGTAATAAAATTTATTATTGTCAACTATATTTAATGTATTTATTTTTATAAAATATTTGTATAAATAATTTCATATGTAATATAATTTAACATTGTCAATTATTGTGATAATTTGATTGTTTAAAATTTAAACTCCATATTGTAATACAACTTGAAATTACCTTACAAATATTTGAAACTATTTAAATCTAACTAAGATGGGAGTGTTTAGACTTTTCTCCTGGCCACAGGTCCTACTACTGGCCAGCAAAAAAAAATCTATGACCGCTACTAAGAGTTGCGGTCAGTTCCTCTTTGTGTCATTGAATCTCTGGATTAACGGTGTAAGATGCGCTTGCTGAAATAATGCTCATAGCAAGCGCTTGATATGGATCACACCCCAAAAGAATATATATATATATATAAGAAATTGAAATTTTCACGTGTTAAAATAATATTTTTACACGAGTCTCTTTTACATGGAGGTGTAACTCACTCACTATTCATGTGAAAATATGATCAATTTGTATGTGCAAATATCAGTTCTCTATATATATGGTAGCTAGATAAGCAAAGAGGGAATTGATATTTTTACATAAAAAATTGATATTTTTACATAATCTCTCCTACATGAATAGTGAATAAATTTCACTTTCATGTGTGAGAGACTCGTGTTAATATGCAGAAATATTAGTTTCAAAACAAAGATTGTAGGTGTTATATATTAAAGAGGATAAAAACTGGATTGGAAAAATTGAAATGGCGTGGCCAATTGGCGGATCTGTTTGATGGTGTGGAATTGATAATTCAATTTCAAGATTTGTTTTAAGTTTGGAGACGAGGCTATGGCGCTCACACGTAACAAGCTTAAGCTAGCAGTTAGCTGTTACGTACCTACTTGCTAGCACGTTCCTCTTTTGCTTCCATTTTTAATTTCCTAGCTAGTCAACACTTTTTATCTTTTGAATATATAAATGTATTATTATATGATTAAAACATCTCATCTCATTAAAATGTTGATGTAACATTTTCAATTAAAAAACTATTCAGTACACATGTTTTTGTTTTGTCTCTTCTCCCCTATTCTATCCAACATTATTGCTTGACGAAGACACGGCTTCTAATCAGGCACGGATTCAGAATTTTTTTAGCAGAGACGAATTTTAATTATTTTTGTTGTTGAAATTAAATAAAAAAAAATTAAATTAATTATAATAATATTTATAAATTACAATAAATATTCATAATCTAAATTAAAAAAAAATTAAATAAAAAATATTTAGATACAATTTAGAATTAAAACTTACTTCGGTTACTTGTCATAGTTTAATTTGAATGATTCCCCAAATGCTTAAAACCTCAAATCAAATTTATTTTTTTCTATATTCAAATAAATTCATGAATTAATTTCAAAGTATAAACCAGTTTTGATAGCTTTTTATAAGTTTCAAATAAGCCTCAATGTATCTTTTTATTATTATTTTATTTTGTGGGGTATGTTTATGATAATTATTTTATTTGTCCTATAACATGTAAAAATGAGAGTAGTAGTAAATCAGTACTCTTCCATTAATCTGCCCCCTTAAATTTATTTTTTTACATATTTGTCCCTATTCTTATACCTATAAAAAAAATCCAGCAGGGGCAGCTGCCTATGTTACTCCTTAACAAATCCGTCCATGCTTCTAATTCACATAAACAAAAGAAAAAAGTGATGAGATATTTTAACAAACACCTTGTGGGCAACTTTTAAATTGAATAATAAATTTATAAAAATAAAGTAAAGTTAGAGAAAAAAATAGTTGATCTACATACCTTGTAAATTTGATGATTAATCATCTTGATTAAAGCTAGAGAGAAGTTACAAATGTTCTAAATAGTAAAAAATAGTTGCTAAGAGTGAATAAATGTAAAGAAGTGAGTTTTATAGCCAATGTATATGGTGGGCATATTAGACAAATTCCAACCCTCTTTAGGTGAGTTACCTACACGTACAGTTAGTTTGGAAGAAAAACGTAATTTTTTTATTTTATCTCAAAATCTCAAGTACTTAAGTATAATTTTTTAAATAATTGATAATTACATGAAAAATGATAAAATCTCATGTAATAGAAGTGAAATTTATCTATTTATACTATTATATTTGATTCAATGATATGACTCGTCTGATGATATTTATAAAGTCGAGAGTTCCATCAGACAGCAAGGAGGGTGTGTGTCACTGTAGAAAAAAAATCCTACTATTTATTAAAGACCCAAAGGGTTGATACGCACAGCTATTGGTAGCCGTTAAATTCAATTATCGTTATCCCAATTTCAATTTCAATTTCTATTTCTATTTCTGAGCTTACTTAAAACACAACGCTCTCTGTTTCTTGCTTTGTTTGTTCTTTCTAATCATAATGAAAATCTTAACATCTGCTGCTGCTGCATTCCCAATCTCCAATCCAAACCCTATTCACCATAATCAATTTCCCTTTAAACCCCATCTCACAGCTACAGCTTTCACACCATGTATGGTTTCAATTAAACCTCCCCCACCGGAATTCGACTTCCGAACTGAATTTCTCCGCGACTCTCGAGCCACAATAGCCGAAACGCATCCAGAATTGCTCGATTTGGCCGATAATGGAAGCTTGGTTCTTATAAAAAAGATTCAATTTGGTCCCATCCCAATTTGGCGAACCGACTTTGCTGAGCCCGAGTTAATATGGTTAATTGGCACCACTCACATCTCTACTGAATCGGCCATTGATGTTGAAAGAGTCGTCCGGGTAGTGAAGCCGGATAATGTCGTTGTGGAGCTTTGTAGAAGCAGGCAAGTTTGTTTTGTTTTAGTCATCTTTTCATTTATTATTATTTGTTGCAGTTTTGGTTCATATCTTTGTCACTATGCTCCATCTGTCACGCAACTTAATTCCCTAAAAAACCTCAAACTTTTTATAGAACAGTGGATTAACAAAATCAACAGATGGAGTAAGACATTTGAATATTTAGAAATTCCATAACTTGATAGTCAAATCAATAGGACACTTCTATAGTTCAATTGGGATTTTCAATAAAACAACAATATACAGAGAGTACTAGTAGATGGCATGCGTAACATAAACAAAATGGACTCCATGGTTCAGTAACAATCAGGATGCATCTAATGGTGTATATTTTGAAGATACTTCATTAATGTGCGTCGAGTACAGTAAAGTAGAGGCATTACCTTGTCCAAAGATAAATAGGGGTACCAAGTGTTGTTTGTTCAAAATCAGGACCAGCTGCTCTACCCCTCTTAAAATTTCCAGTGACTGGGGGGCCAAATTGGTTATAGGCATTTATTTGTATGTCATAGAACCTGGGAAAGAGGAAAGATCCATTTTGGCACCCCAAGGTCTTCTTCAGTCTGAGTTGGTTTTGGTAGTTGGTCTACTCTAATGCTAAAACCTTAAAATAGATTATTTAGTATTTTCTGATGCCAGGAAATTTGACAGGAGACGACGTTAGAATTCTACATGCTTTGTTGTGTTGTCTATTGAAAATTATTTTTGCTACTGAATTTAATATTTATCACTTGATTGTTAATCTTCCGTTCATTTCTTTTCTGGGGTTTGTATCCATGGCTTAATTTATTGCACAGTTCATTTTCAGAGCTGGGATCATGTACACTTCTAATGATGATGAGCTCAGCCCACAGATAAAGTCGAATATGTTTTCCTTAACTGGAACTGGGTTTTTTGGTGCTGTTGGTCGTAGCATAAACTTGGGTGGGTATAAATTCCTTGTGTAATTAATGCCTATATGAATAAAAGCTAAAACAAAACTGTGTGAATGCTAGGGGGTCAAACCGCTCTTGCACTACGTCTACTGTTGGCAGTTCTATCCTCAAAAGTATCGTCAGATGTCAACCGTCCTTTCGGGGATGAGGTAGTTGGACTGCCAATATCTCCTTAAAATACTGATGAAATACAAAACAATAATTATGCTTACTGAAACCATTTCAATACACTTAAATGGCTATGCTAATATTCAGTTTCGTGCTGCTCGAAAGACGGCTGAAGAAGTTGGTGCTCAAATAGTTTTGGGGGATCGGCCAATTGAAATAACTGTAAGTACCATTTTGGTCATGTACAACTGGGAGAAATTTGATTTTCTGGGAATGACTTTTTCAGATTTTCTACTTAATCTCCTAAACAAGTATTACTTCTGATCCATTAGTCTAGTATTTGGCAATTGTGGTAATAAGGTCTTTTCTTGGTCTGTAGATTGATGACTGAATTATTTGGTATGCAACTCAAAAGAATATTCCCTCTCTTCAACTAAAGAGTCCCATTTGACTGATTTTTTTTCATAGTCAAATTGTGAAATCCTAAAATTCAAAATTGATGTGAATTATTTTGATTAATGCAATGGTTAATATTGTAAACTTCTTAAATAGTTGTGCTAAGTACAAAACTATTATTTTGTAAGTAAAAATAAATTCACATATCAATTTGAGTTTTAGGATTTCGCAAATTAACTAGGATCCAAAGTTGAATGAGACTCTTTTGCTGTAACAGAGGGAATAATTTATTCTACATATTTATGATGTTTTTTCAGCTTGAAAGGGCTTGGAGTTCACTCAAATTGCGCGAGAAACTGAGCCTTGTGGTCTCTGTTGTTCGTGGGATAACATCAGCAACTGGTCTTTCGAGGAATACTTTGAAGGTTTCCCTCTAAAATTTCTATCCAACAGTCAATGTAGATGTAGGCAACCTATACTGTGGTAACTTAGCCATATCTAATCTGTCTGTAAGTTAGTCATAACTAATAATATCATGACTCATGAGGGCAGCCTAAGCTAAGAATATAATATATAAAAGTATTGAGAAATCTAAAGAATGTTATTTGGTAAAATTAATGACATCATGATTCATAAGGGCTGCCTAAGCTGATGTTGAAGGGATAAACTGATAATGATATCTGATCTAGTGAGGAAAGTCTTTTTGCCTTTGAATGTCAACTACTATAATGGTTTTTTCTTCAAATTGTTCACTGCTCTCAGATTACCAAGTTTGTGTTTCAAAACTTATGCATATATATCTACATATATCTTGGCCTTCTGCAGTTAAAAAGGATTTTGATGAGACATAAATCGGAAGCGTACTGTAAAATTTTATTCTTGTGTTTTGTGTTGATAACTTTCATTCGACGAATTGACAATATATCAACCGTACTTAAAGATCAAACTGCGTAGCTCTCATTTGGTATTGACAATGTTCTCAAATCTCTCTTCCACTTTGTGATGCAGGAATCAAGCAATGATAACAGCAACTTCCAACTCTATGAGCAACTAAGCTTTTCATTCCCATCCCTGCTGCAGCCTCTTATACATGAACGTGACACAGTAAGTAGAGCATGCTTCCTCACAGAAAATCACCGGTACTTTAAGACCTTGATTGAAACCCACAATTACATCCTAAAATAGTGCAGAGGAGGAGTAGGCAGGCTTCACAAACTGGTTTAAAAGTGCCGAATGCCTATGCTCTCAAATTTACTAGAGGGAAAATTATGTCTGAAGATTCTATAATATAGCAGCCTGTCACATTGCATTGATAGATACAATTAGTCGTAATACATGGGTTGACAATATTACAGACTATATTGCTCTCCTTTCTTTTGCTCTGTGGCCTAAACTCGGCTCTTCTTACCTACCTAGTGACTTGCTGCCATTTTCTCAGTATCTTGCTTGGTCTCTGAAGCGTAGTAAAGCTGTGAATAGCAGTAAGAGAGTTGTGGGAGTTATTGGAAAGGGCCATATGAATGGAGTGATATACGCTCTAGTGTCAGATTCGGGAGACTTGAGGTTTCGAGACCTTGTTGGGCAAAGGTCTACCGGGAATGACTCTGGTGGCTGGGTTGATTCACTCCTCAAGAACTTGGTGAGAGACACCGTCATTGGGATCCTACTGTGGGCATTATTTGAACAGATGAATATTGACTTCGCTTCCTGGTCTCAAATTTTTGATGAAAGATGGGCTCTATAATTAGAAGGGGAGAGAGCAAAGATTCATGTCAACATATTATTCCTTTTTTTTATATAAGGGAGAAAGGTTTCATGATTGTCATGAAAGAGTATGCCAAGGTATATATATTTACCATTCCATCATAATAATAAATTAACGAGGTCATAATTATTTAACTACTTGACCATTCATACTCTTTATTATTCTCTTTTTTAAAGGGAGAGAGACCTTACTAGCTACTACATTATTTTCTCTTGCTCTGAATTATTTTCATTAATTACAAATCCTACAGCTCCATTATTGGAATTGTTCCTGATCATGCATGTTTTTTGGCGGATTTAAGATTGATATGATTTATTTAACTTTTAAAAATAATAAATTTTGTAATTAATAGTATTATTTAAATATTTTATAACTGTATTGTGTAAAATTAAATTAATTTATATCAATTTTGTAATGAATATTGTTACAATGTTATATGCACATAATGTAATAAAAATTGTAAGGCTTGATAATTAAACTAGTAATTCTTAATACAAAATCTAATAAAAAAAATGTATTCAAATAAGTTTCAATAAAATTATAATAAATGTAGATTTTCAGTTTTAAATATAAGTGTGGGGTCCTTGTCAGTAAATTCGGATTTTTGTCAGAAAAGGGAAACTATTTCCACAAATTAAATTGCTAAAACAAATTATTATTATTCTATTTAATTCATAGAATTCTGGAAAGGAATTTTTTATGAAAGCAATCGGTAGAATGAAAGATTTGACGGTTAATACAATCTTAATAATAAATAAATTCGCCAATGAACCTTAATATGTGGTGCATTGTATTAAACGCAAATTTCCTTACTTGATTAATGAGATAGAAAAGAATAAAAAAGTGAACATACACTTATAATTCAAATGACCAAAAAAGGAAATGAAACATAAATGATAAAACCTTAGTTATCTTCCATTCTTGGCTAAACACTGTGGAGACGTACATTTGTGTTCTTCTTCATGTTATATATATAGTATTAATTATACGGTTGACTCATAATCCTCTCATTATTGCTGGCTATGCGTCAAGTTTACGCACTGAGATAGCTAGAGAGGGTACTGAAAACTGAAAAGAGTAGATTAATTGATCAGCCGCTAATTGTCAGACAACCAATTACGAAATTGAATTAACTCTTCGAATTAAAAATGATGCGCATTTTGGTGGTGGACGACGATACAACCTGCTTAGCAATTGTTGCTGCTTTTCTTAAGAGATGGAATTATCAAGGTACGTACCCGGCCCCATGCATGGAAATTATTTAATTTCTTGGCTATCTTTGTTTTTATATATATATAATTTAGAACTGGTTTAATTTTAAGAGGTTTTGCTTAATTTCTTGATTAATGTTGTATGGTTATTCCAAGAGATCTCTTAATTTGATCCATTTCCATCAACCATCCTCTACTGTACACCACGATGTAAGATGAAACACCCATATGTATGTAGAGAAATATTGTAGTAGCAGAAAACATAATTTCCTTTCTTGATTAAATGTTTTCCATGTCTTAATTCTATTGATTAATTTGTAATGTTTTCAACACCTTCCTGTGTGTGTGTGTGTGTATATATATATATATATTATTAGATTTTCTTGGCATGCTTGTCAATTCCCTTCATTTTTTTAGTGGCATATCATTTTTCATTTGTAGGCTAGCATTACTCAGAATTAAAATTCTTGATACCTTCAAACCAAATATTAGATTAGATATGACAAGCTTTTCTTCTTATATATTTAATTCAATGCGCATATTGATATTTCAAACTCTTGATCCCTAGTAATTAATTTGTGTGTAAACTTTGATAAAAGTTACGTACGTACGTGCATGATTCAATATATATGTTAATTTGTTCATGGAATATTCACACATCGATCTAACAGTACTAGGGTTTTGTTGCCAATTTCAGTTATGACTGTAAAACATCCAAGGGATGCTCTATGCACTCTTCGAATCAAGGGTGTGTCGTTTGATCTAGTTGTAGCAGATGTGCATATGCCGGATATGAATGGCTTTGAATTACAACAGCAAATCAATCATGAATTCAACTTACCTGTAGTTTGTGAGTCTCGATTTAATTTAATTGGAGATTTGACATTAATTTCTTAATTCTCATTTTACTAGTACTTTATTAGTAGGATCGATCCGGTATGTATTATTTTTGGAGTAATATATACTAAACACGTACAATACTTATAAAATTTTCCAAGACATAATTTTTTTGGACACACAGATTATGTAATCCTTTTGTATCCCACTAAAATAGTGTCCAATTAATGTTTCGTTTTTAAAATCCCTTCCTAAGGAATTAGAAAGACCTAAATTCTAGACACTACCTAACTTTCCTTAATTTGATATTTATATATATGTATATGATTCTCAGTAATGTCGGCTGATAATGAAGAAGGTGTTATAGTAAAGGGGATTGAGAGTGGGGCTGCATTTTTCATAGCGAAGCCCATATCCTCGGAAGATTTAAAAGATTTATGGCAATATGCAACTACTTGTACAACTAGCTTGGAGAAGAAATCAGGCGATAAAGCCGCTACTCTGATCATGGAGGAAATTGGAGGAGACAAATCAATAGCTGATAAAAGTTGCAATGAAGCAGCTGTATCTTCTGCAAAAGGAGATCATGGCCGAAATGATAAGAGAAAGTCGCCAAGAAATCATGATAATGATGACAAAAAAAGATCAGATCATAATTACAATGTTGATTCGGCCACCACAACAAAGGCAAAAGTTGTTTGGACAAATGCTCTCCATCACCGTTTCTTGGAAGCCATCAGAATTTTAGGGAATGATATGAGTAAGATCATCACGTCGATATATCTTTCTGATATATAATAAATCTAACTGAAATAGTGATTTATATGCATGCTACTAATATTTAGTATAGCTGAAATGATTTATATGCATGCTAAATTGGCCGTATGTCACTAGACACATATATAACAAATGTCCATGAATATGACGGTAATTATGGAGCTTGTTATGTGCGTACGTCTAGTCGGCTTTAATTTATAGCACATCTCTTAGTGAGTCTAATTCATAAATTTTCTCCTCTATATATTTACGTTGTATTTATATGCTTCTCCTCCCCCTCCGCCCACTCCTTGTCTAAGTTGTAAATGGTTGAGTGATTGTTTGGTTCCTTGCATTGAAAATGATTTATTTGAAACTATTGATAATGAAGCTATCTTAAAACATTTTCAAACATTACTATGATTAGTGAATATTATGATTAGTTCAAGTTTTTTTTATTTAACTTCAACAAAAAAAATTGTTAAAATCCGCTCCCTGCTGGGGAAAATTCCTGATTCGCCCCTGATCTCTAGTATATTTTTCTTTTAAAACTTTATGCAGAAATAGCTGTTCCAAGAAGCATTTTAGGAGTCATGGAAGTTCCGGGATTGACTAGGGAACAAGTAGCCAGTCATTTGCAGGTTTGTTTTCCTCAGGTTTTGAAATATATATAGTAGTATTAATTAATTATACCATAATCATCTTTACGATCGATAAAACTTTCATTGAAGAAGTTGCTATTTAAGAATGGTTTCATCGATCTGCTTGAAATTTACTTTCTCAGATATATATGTTGGAACATCAAAAACTTGAGAGCAAACCAAAAGATAATGGAAAGAAATTTAAATCTAAAATTTTCATCAACATGCATTAATTATTTCTCTAATTAATTAAATGCTTCTTTTGAATTGACACGCGAAGGGATAGTGCAAACTGCAAACGTATGCTTCTTTTCTTTTACAAGGTGTGTGTAAATTAGATATATATATATATATATATATATAATTTCCTCTTTAGTTCATTCCAAAAACAAAGATACATATTTCTAAACTATCGGCTGATATGATATTCCTAATTTGTCATTATTTTTTTAAATATAATTTTGAATCATCATACCACTAATACTAAATTTTTTAACTAATAGTATTAAAGATATATTTGAGAATATAAAATTATTCTTACAAAGTATCGAATGTTGTAATATTTTTTAAACTTTTAACTCAGAAGTACTATTATCTTATATATATATATATATATATATATATATATATATATATATATATATATATATATTATTATTATATGAATAGTTGGTGACATTTTTTTCATTAAAATTTTAATTTGAAGTTTCTTATGATTCAATATATCGGTTGTGCGTGTGAGCATTGCAGAAATATAAAATCTTCTTAAAACGAGTTACCGACGCAAGCTGTAAAGTTCAACTTTCGGTCTTGGCTGGGCAATCAAGTTTTGTGTCTGGAAATCATGGTGCACTGATACATGATAAACTCAAACAACAGCCAATGAGGAGGTCGTCGTCATCATCTCTGCATCAAAGAATTGGGGGACGTCACAATTATATTAATCCGAAGAGCAATGCCCAATTTCAACCACTTGTACGTAATCAAGGTTTACCCAGCTATGGTGTAGGTATGTCAAGGGGTGGTGGTATTAATTCAATGCTAATGTACGGACCACCAACACAGAATTTTCTCAGCGATGGCCTGTCAACTTGTGGAGTTGAAGGCCTTATTAATGGTAGTGTTTGGACTGCAGCAGCTAATGAAACCATGGGAAATTCCATGCAGAATCTGAGCAGCTTCAATAGAAATCATATAATAGGTTATAATCAAACTCCAGCAGGACGAAATGAAGTTCGTCGTTCAATGAATAAATATCCTTCGATCTGTTGTGATTCACTCCCTCAACAACCATGTGATCTAAGCAACATACAATCTTTGAATGAGACGGTAATGTAAATCTTATACTTATATATATATATATATAGGGGTTGCATCCACAACATCCACAACAACCGGTTGATAAGAGCAACCACTTTATATGGGGATTGAGAATCATTATTATAATGGGGCTCACTGTACTTAGGGGATAAATTGAGTCAAAAATTTCTACAAAGAGTGGGATCAAGTCCCAGCAACCGGTTGCTATGAATGCAACCCATATATATATATATAATGTTGGGTGTAAATTAGCTAGACATACAACCTATCAATACTTTGTCTAGGTAAACAAGAAAGTTTTGTCCGTCTAGCTAGATATATATCTATCATTTTTCTAATACTCTTTCAAATTAGTTCTTTGTCCACATAAAATTCATTTTTATCCGCGTACGTACAGTGCTTTCATAAATCTGACTTTTGCTCTTGCAAACTATTTTTTTGTTTCTATGGCAGCAAAATGAGGTAGAAGATCCAAATTTCGGCACCTCAATTGGTTCAAATCATGTTGGAAATACCCCAATAATGAATGGACAGTCCACTACAAAGGCATGACTTACACTTACTGCACTACTTGAAAGCATTCATGAATATTGATTGCACTCATGAACATATAATTTATGATGATTAATATAAAGTCCTATATTCGACAAGTTAAGCATTGAAATCAATACATACGCCTCTCAAATTAACTGCTTTTGAGTTGGATGCTCTAATACTTACTCTAGTTGACAGACAGACACACAAACAGACGCGTGTGTGTATATATATATATATATACTGTACTCCTCATGCACGTTATTGCTAGGAATTAATTTCTTAATTAGATAGATATAATCTCGCCATTTATTTGTATTAGAGTTGGAATTTCATCAGTTGTAATGGTGAAACATGATCCATTTGTGTGCAGCAACTTGGTAGTGAAGAAGTTACTGCAACAAGTTTCCACAACAATGTTATTCTCTCATGGTTTGATCGAAACCCTAACCAGGCAAGTATACATTGAACTCTTTTTTTCTCATTTAGTTTTCTTGAGGGTTCAGAGGTTTCAATGCCAATGAAAATTTGAAAAAGGTCGGTCGTCTTCCTATTAAAAATAAATAAATACCATTTTCTTATTCTGTTCATCTTTTTGATCTAGCAACACTATATCATGCATGGTGGGACATATAGTCAACTCCAAGGACTCCTTTGATACATCTGTAGTGAGCTGGCATGTCTTACTTTAAAAATGTCTCATTGCCTTTTTCTTTACATGTATAGTTAGCTCAACCAACTCAAGTTAATGTATATATTAATTTCAATTAAAATCATGTGAAGTCAAAATTAAATAAGTAGATTCTTTTGGTTATATATACTATTTTGGAACAGCGTGCAGAAGATGAAGACTTTTTTGGCAGCTTTGCTTGTCCTTGACTCAGATGGAGAGGAGGGAGACATTAACCTTGGAGCTAGCACAACTTTAATTGATGATCAGTCCTCCTAATTCCATTTAGAAATAAACAAACAAACCATACAAGTATTAATTAATTTAATTGGTAGCCAACATGCATAAAAGCCAGCTATATGGTTCCTCAAGTTTTTTGAGTTTGAAATTAACCAATTTGTATTATTGATACTTCAAGTTTTTCTGCATATTTGTTTAATTAAAAAGTTGTCTTGCTTAATCTTATTTTATATTTATTCAAGACTTTGGTTGGTTTAAGTACTCTTTTAATCGGTTCTTCCCTTTCATTTTAAAAACTTATAATATGTACGGATAATTTGAAAGAAGGTAGGGAATTAATATTTTTGCATGGTTGTGTGATACTTTCACAAGTAGTTTCTATTTTTAAAAGTAAACTCAACTTTTATGTCTAATTTACCCTTACTTAAAACAATACCCGAGTATCCTCCCTCTTCTCTTGCAACTAGCTCTCTCTGGACTCCACAAGTGCCTCTTTCAACGCATAATTAAGATTTGGAAAACAATTTTGAACAAAGGAACATACAATCAAACTTTGCAATCGAACCACACAATCAACTTTAATTAAGAAGATTGCCCAGAAGAAAGCAACGCTAAAAAAGCTGTTTTGAGCTCCCATGTCATCAACTTATCGATGCGCCGATCCCGTGCATGTCCAAAAAATTTGTGCAACCGAAATTCCGATTGACTTACATGGGTTAAATTTATTTGTTATGAACTTTGATGTACATACACAGAACTAAAAGTTGCAATTGAGTTCATTAAAAATAAAATGGCCAGTTGATCAGAACCTAAATTAAAGCTCTAATTACAACTCAAACTCAGAAATTTTAAGCCAAGTTTAGGAATAGAGAAACTAAAATCTCAACTTTCAGGAGCCGTCTAACCGAAACTCAGCAGGAAGGCCTTGAAATTAAAATAAATTCAATGATCTCTCAACAAGTGTGTAACAAAGAATAGATTAAGTAAATTTTACTTAAAAGGTGGGGACTGGACTGTTGGGTGTGGGTCCTCACCCATGAGAATTAGAATCCAAGATAGAAAAGAATTAATTTTCTTTTTGATCAAGTAAGTGGATTTACTTGATATTAATCCAATTAGAAATTAATATCAATTAGAAATTGGGTTAATGAAAGCAATATTGGAATTGGAGATTTCATGAAAGGAATCCAAGTTGAAAAAGGATTTAATAAGAAGATGTGATCCCTAATTTGATTAGGAGAATAAATTGTTTCTAATCCATAATAGGAATGGATTAGAAAGAGTACTATAAATAAGGCTATGGGGGAGTCTTATTTGATATATGAGAGAAGCTTGGTAGCAAGAAGGTACCAAAAGAATAAAGAGAGAGAATTACAGTTTGTGGGTATCCGGCACCATCTCTATTCAATAGAAGCTTGAAGACTTTATTGTTTGGAGTGTTTTTGGGTGGTGAAGTTAATTAGGTTTCTTAACCTAATTAAAGGTAAATTTGTATTCTCTTGATTTATTGTGTAACCTCAAGTTTTAGGACATAAAACTTGGGAGGATTATTGTAAACCCATTATTAGTGATATAGTGGAGATTCGGAGTTTGACCCGTGATTTTTACCTCTTAGTTTTAGAGGGTTTTTCCACGTTAAATATTGTTTCTTGCTTGTGGATGGTTATTTGTTATTTTTGTTCTCATAATTGGTTTTGTTGATTTCCTATTTAATTGCACAAAGACGGAAAAGTAATTCCTGGGATTGAGATTATTTTAGGCGTACTTTTCCCAACAGTGGTATCAAGAGCTTGGTTATTTTTGTGATTTTCTTGTGCGAATTAAATGGAGGATTGGACAGCAGGTTGCATGATTAATCTCAAGGCTGCAAATTATGCAATTTGGAAGCCAAGAATGGAGGATTTGCTTTACTGCAAGGATTTGTACGAGCCACTTGAGAACGATGGAGTTAAGCCCACAAACAAGAGTGACGCGCAGTGGAACAAGATGAATAGGAAGACTAGTGGTCTAATTAGATCGTGGATTGATCAAAGTGTGTTTCATCATGTTGCCACGGAAACTGAAGCCTATGCTCTCTGGAAGAAATTGGAGTCCATGTATGAAAGGAAGACGGCGCAAAATAAAGCTTTTTTGATTAGGAAGCTTGTGAATTCTAAGTTCAAGGATGGAAACTCCGTTGCAGAACACTTAAGTGATTTTCAGAGTTTGATAAATCAGTTGAGTACGATGAAGATGGTTATTGACGATGAGATGCAGGCTTTATTGTTGTTGAGCTCTTTGCCTGATAGCTGGGAGACGCTGGTGGTGTCGCTGAGTAACTCCGCTCCCAATGGTACGCTGACTATGAATACAGTCAAGGATAGTTTGTTCAACGAGGAACAGAGGCGAAGAGATACCGTAGTGACTAGTGCTGAGTCACAAGTTTTTGTCACGCAGAGTAGGGGCAGAAACAGAAAGGAAAACTCACCTGAAGATGACAAATTCAGGGGAAGGTCGAGAGATAATTTGTTTTTACTGCCAGAAACCGGGTCACATAAGGCGAGAGTGCAGATTTTTGAAGAAGGAGCAGTCTAAGAAAAAGGATGAGGATAAAGATTCGATTGTGTATCTATCCGATGTTGATGTAGCCATTGTTTGTGATGATAAACCCAAGTGCCATGTTAATGATTGGATTATTGATTCGGGTGCTTCGTTCCATGCTACTTCTCGTGGTGAAATCTTTACATCCTACACTAGTGGTGATTTTGGCTATGTGCGGATGGGAAACGGAAGTGCATCCAAGATTATAGGCATTGGAGATATTTGTTTGAAAACTAACAGTGGTTGCAAGTTGATGCTGAAAGAAGTCAGACATGTTCCGGATATACGTCTTAATTTGATCTCTACTGGTAAGCTTGATGAGAATGGTTATAAAAGTTACTTTGGTGAAGGTCAGTGGAAGCTCACTAAAGGGTCTCTAGTGATGACTAGAGGTAAGAAAGTAGACACTTTTTACACGATGCGGGCGCATGTGAGAGGTGTTGAAGATGGGGGAGTTAAGCGGAAAAAAGTGTGGTACAAAGCCATGCGAGATGGGAGAAAAACCTTGCATGAGAACCACGAGAGGAAAGCTCTTCGCTTTAAATGGGTACCAAAAGTGAAGAAGGAAAGTGACAGCTCGCAATCAGGTTACAAAGCGGTTGTGAATGAATTTGGCAAGCAAAAATCTGTCAAGTTTGAGTTAGATCCTCCCATCGAGAAGAACCATGCCGATGAGACAAAGCCGGTTATGAAGATAGTTGAAAATTTCAAGAAGCTTGAGTTGAGCCAAGACTTCGTTGGAATTAACTCCGAGTAAGGAGTTGTGGTTGGTGATCCCTTCTCTCATGGGTTCGGAGGGGGAGATTGTTGGGTGTGGGTACTCACCCATGAGAATTAGAATCCAAGATAGAAAAGAATTAATTTTCTTTTTGATCAAGTAAGTGGATTTACTTGATATTAATCCAATTAGAAATTGGGTTAATGAAAGCAATATTGGAATTGGAGATTTCATGAAAGGAATCCAAGTTGAAAAAGGATTTAATAAGGAGATGTGATCCCTAATTTGATTAGGAGAATAAATTGTTTCTAATCCATAATAGGAATGGATTAGAAAGAGTACTATAAATAAGGCTATGGGGGAGTCTTATTTGATATATGAGAGAAGCTTGGTAGCAAGAAGGTACCAAAAGAATAAAGAGAGAGAATTACAGTTTGTGGGTATCCGGCACCATCTCTATTCAATAGAAGCTTGAAGACTTTATTGTTTGGAGTGTTTTTGGGTGGTGAAGTTAATTAGGTTTCTTAACCTAATTAAAGGTAAATTTGTATTCTCTTGATTTATTGTGTAACCTCAAGTTTTAGGACATAAAACTTGGGAGGATTATTGTAAACCCATTATTAGTGATATAGTGGAGATTCGGAGTTTGACCCGTGATTTTTACCTCTTAGTTTTAGAGGGTTTTTCCACGTTAAATATTGTTTCTTGCTTGTGGATGGTTATTTGTTATTTTTGTTCTCATAATTGGTTTTGTTGATTTCCTATTTAATTGCACAAAGACGGAAAAGTAATTCCTGAGATTGAGATTATTTTAGGCGTACTTTTCCCAACATGGACTGTCTACAAAAATATCAATTCCCAAGTTGTAAACAATCAGCATCTCTTACTCATGAAGGAATTGTAATTAATTAATATTGCATCACGCACAAAAATCATGCATAGTCATATATAATTAATGTTATGATCATTGTATATATATATATATACTCAAAAAGATTTTTTTGGTTTGATTTATATAACATACACTCGATCTTAATTATATATACTTGTAGATAAGCCAAAGACAGACGTCCCCTTGTGTTCTTGGGTGTTTAATTTCTCCAACTTAATGGTCAGGTAGAGATGAGAGAATTACAGGAACAAAAATTTTTAGTAATGGCGTTGAAAAAATTAATTAGGAGTGCAACTACCGACCTAAAGTTGCTCTGTTTTTATTTTTTTCATTTTTAAAAAAAGAGCTTGAATTAATATTAATTTAAAGTCCGCTTGCTTACTTATAGTATGAGCCGATATATATATATATAAGGTCGTCTCTCTAGCGTATCATAGAGAGCGAACTAAAAACAAACCGCGGCTATTGTGACGGTTTTTTCCGACGCTATAGCATAGAAAGCCGGAGTTTTATGCTATAGCGACGGAAAAACCGTCGCTATAGCCGGTTTATTCGTTTTTAGTTCACTCCTTATGATTCGCTGGAAAGACTGACCGTATATATATGAATAAGGCTCTGGAACGAAAAGTTCGTTTACGAACATATGTAGGGCCCAGTGTTGAAGGTTGTTGATTGACCCAATTATGTACCATCATATATTCGTAATTAGTGTTAAATATTCTCATCCAATCAACAACCTTCAACACTGAACCCTACATATGTTAAACGAACTGTTCGTTCAAGAGCCTTATCCATATATATATATGGAACAAGTCATGAGATTGAACTTGTAATTTTATATGTTATAGTATTTTTAAATTTATGAATGTTTTAAACAACTTAATTGCTTTCGTTTGGTTAACAAACTCAAAAAAGTGTCAAACTTGACTTGCTTATTTTTGGAGCTCATTTGAAATGATATTTTCGCCAATCCACGGGAAAATTAGTGATTTGTTTTAAAATAGTAGAGGGATCGGAGACACTTACACATATAGAAAAGTTTAATAAAATTTTGAATACAAATTTACTTTTACTTCTTCTTTTTTTTTTGGTCTTAAGAGAATCAATATTCAAAAGAGTGAGGATCTTAAATTTGATTAGCCATGAATATCTCGGGGTGGTCAATTCTTATTCATTGTGGGCTTTCCGGGTCAGACCCATTTTTACTATTGGAGTATTGGGCTATTGTCTAAATGGTTATTTAGATAAACTTTAGGTTGGAGCTGGTAGTGGATGACAGGTGGTAGTTTATAGACCAAAGATTACCCCTAATCTGTGGGATTAGCAGGCGGCTGATTGAGGTGATGGGCCCAGCCGTCTTAAGCCACCTTCATTAATGAGGAGTTGACATAATGTTGACTGGGGGAAGAGCAAGTGGGGAAAAGCCTGCAGGCAGCCAACTGACGTAAACATCGGGGGAAAACATGCAAGGTGGTGAGACAGTATATGAGGAAAAGCACTACATGAAAGCGGAGAGGAACATATTTTTTCTCTCAGAACACTAAAGCACACAACCTCCATTGTTAAACCATTTTCTCTCAAAATCTGTACTTATTCTCACACCGGAGCGATCCCCGACGGTCCAAAACCGTCGAGATCCGGTGCTGACGTGTTCATTGTGCAGGATCAAATGTGCTTTTCATGATTGAGGCGCGAGAAGAGTCGGTGGTGTTAACATTGGCGCTAGAAGGAGGGCTAGTGTTTCTGTTTTTCAATCACAACGTACTGAACAACTTACCTCGGAAGCTATGGTAAAAAGTAAGACGATCACGGCTGAAGGACAACCAACGGATGCCAGCTCTTCCTTGCAAAGAATTTCGGTGAAAGACAGATTAGGACCCTCAAAAAGCGTTCATGATAAACTTGGGTCACAGAGGGTTCTAAGAGATTCTCAGGCTAGAGACCATGGGGATGCCAAGAGGAAGTTATTTTCTACTGCTAGCAAAGGTTCCGATAACGATCGGAAAAAGATGATGGACACATCACTTAAGGCCCGGCATCGAGAAGGCCATGCGGACAAGATTTCTATCTTGGCAAAGAAGGCTCAAGAAACCGACACGACTTTGAAAGCCCTTCTGCAACAGAGGGAGGAGATTTCTAAACAGATGATTCTTATGGCTGAGAAAAAAGACGAAGCTTTCAGTTACACTCGACCGGAGAGATGGAGTAGATCACATGGTCGAAGAGCAAGGAAGAATGAGTATACCAGTCGAGATGACATTGAGTCTTATAGTTATTCTCCTAATAGGAAACCAAGTATGTTACAAGAATATTCTCCCAGAATTTCGAAAAGGGCACCTCGTATTGAGTATCATAGAGAAAGTAGAAGGGATGAACGACGAAGTCGATCAAGAAGTCATTCTCTAAAAAGTCCAAAGAGGATACACCATACAGGGAGTTCTTGGTCCAGCCGAAGTACAAGACGAAGTCCTTCGGCGTCGTTTAAACCGGATGAAAGAGACCGGATTAGACATAATAAAGCGAAATCTCCGGAGAAGAAAGCTACTTCTTCGCCCGGGATGGTGGAAGACCTATCAAAAGAAATAAGAGAGCTTCGAAAGCAGCTAACGGAGATTCAACAAGGAAAAAAGGCTTCGGATAAAAAGGCGTCCCCCTTTTCATCTAAAATTCTTAAAGAGAAAGCGGATCCCAGCAAAAAGTTACCTCATATGGAAAGTTATGATGGTTCTGGAGATCCGTTTGACCATAGCCAAGCATTTGATAGATTGATGGATTATTACGACTATTCAGATTCAGCTAAATGTCAGACATTCGAGTTAACCTTAAGAAAAGATGCAAGGCAATGAATGGGGACTCTGGCTTCGGATTCGATTACGTCATGGGCGGATTTATGTGACAAATTTCATGCTCACTTTGGGAGCAATAAGAGAAGAGGGAGACCCACGGGATCGTTGGCCCAAGTAAGGCAATATTCGAGTGAGACTCTGGGACAGTATGTGAAGAGATTTCAAGAAGCTGTAGGGCAGATTTCAGATCTTAATGATCTTCAGGCGGTAGGGTTATTCCAGAATGGCTTAGATCTGGTGAAATCGAAAAAATTAGTAAAAAAGCTGATGTTCAAACATCCAAAGAGTCTGGCCGAAGCGTTTGAAAAGGCCGAAGGTTTCATCGTGGTGGAAGAGGCAATGGCTAGCTTGAAACAAAGCTCTTCGGAAAGAGTAAAGGAGAAAGACAGGGAAAAGCCTGACATTAATCAGAGAAGAAATAATACCGGCAATGATCGATCCGAAGGGAATCAGAAAAGGTATAATAGTAACTGGATGCCCAGGGGAGATCGTCCACCCATTCCGACTCGAAAGGTGAACAAGGTATACACACAACTTAACATGGATCGGGCCACCATTTTGGAACAAATTAAAAACCAACCGTACTTCGAAACGCCCAAAAACAACCTTCGACCAGGGTCCGGAGATCCTGCCTTATATTGTAATTACCACCGGGCGGTTGGGCATGATACAAATTCCTGCTGGAGTTTGAAGGAATTTATTGAGAGAAAAGTTCAAAGTGGTACTTTGATACATTATGTAACAGGGCGGGAACAACAAAGGAATCAACCGGAGAATAAGGAATTGGCTCAAGTCGCCCAGCCTGTTCAACCAGTGCCAAACCAGGCGGTGCGGCATGTTGTGGATGTGATATCTGGGGGGAACACAGGAAAGGTTGCAGGTAAGAAGAGACGAGGGTATCTGGACTCTGTGATGTCTTTGGCAGATAAGCCTACGAAGGTCGAAAGGGCATATCCGGGTTCCATAATTTCCTTTACAGATGAAGACTTCCCTACAGAACCTATCGAACCACATGAAGGAGCCTTGGTAATCACGGCCCAAGTAGGTTCTGTGGATATGAAGAGGATGATGATTGACAATGGCTCTTCGGTGGATATATTGTATGCTCATGCTTATCACCGAATGCCTGCGGATGGCCAGAAGATGAAAATTGGGCAGGAGGCCCCTCTGTATGGTTTCAGCAATGATCCCGTCAAGGTAGCAGGAACCATCGAGCTGCCAGTTGTCTTCGAGACAGCTCCCCAACAGGTTCAAATCTTCTGTAAGTTTTATGTTGTACATATTGATTCTGCCTACAACGCTATTTTGGAGAGACCTACTTTGACAGCTCTACAGGCGGTTACTTCAATACCCCACTTTAAAATTAAGTTTCCTACATCCCACGGAGTTGGCGAAGTGGCGGGGGATCTGGACTTAGCAAGGAGGTGCTATCGGAATGCTCTAATCACTTCGGGGGTAGGAATCAGTAAACTGAAGCATACGATGGCCATTGAGGTGGAACCATTTACAGAAAGCGGAACCGAACCTTTAGTCGTGCCCGTTGAGGATACCGAAGAGATCGAGTTGATTCCGGGGAAGAAAGAGAAAACAGTGAAAGTCAGTTCGGGACTTCCGGAACCTTTTAGAACAAGCCTGCTGAAGTTGCTTCGGTGCTATGCCGATGTCTTCGCTTGGATCCCCAGTGACATGCCGGGAGTAAGTCGAAAAGTAGCGGAGCACAGATTGCAAGTGGATCCAACTAAGAAGCCGGTTAGACAGAAGAGAAGACTCTTCGCATTGGAAAGACAGAAGATAATTGATGAGGAGATCACTAAGTTGTTGGATGCAGATTTCATCTTCGAGATCGATTATCCAGAGTGGATGGCCAACGTGGTTCTGGTACAGAAGCATAATGGCAAGTGGCGAGTTTGTATAGATTACACCGATCTGAATAAAGCCTGCCCGAAGGATTTCTATCCTCTGCCTCATATCGACCAACTCATTGATGCAACTTCGGGGTATACTTTTCTTAGTTTTATGGATGCTTTTTCAGGTTATCATCAAATTTCTATGTGTAAAGAAGATATACCAAAGACAACTTTCATTACTCATCGGTCGGTATACGCCTACAAAAAAATGACTTTCGGATTGATCAATGCGGGAGCTACATATCAAAGGATGATGAACCATATATTCGAGAAGCAGCTAGGCAAGAATATGGAGGTTTACGTTGATGATATGATTGTTAAAAGCATGTCGGTTCGTGGTCATCTGGATGATCTAGAAGAATGTTTCCAGACGGTGCGCCGTTATGAATTGAAGCTGAATCCTACTAAATGCACTTTCGGACTGGGGGCAGGCAAATTCTTGGGATATTTGGTCAGTAAGAGAGGTATCGAAGCCAATCCAGAGAAGATCCAGGCTATCTTAGACATGAAATCACCCCAGTCATACAAGGATGTTCAACGATTAACTGGTCGAATAGCATCGTTGCGACGATTCATGTCTAAGTCAGCAGAAAGGTGCTTGCCGTTCTTTAACACGTTGAAAGGGCCGAAGAATGCGAAGACCTTCCAATGGACTTCGGAGTGCGAGGAAGCTTTCCAAGGCATCAAAAGGTACTTGTCTTCGGCACCTCTGTTAGTGAAGCCAGTTCCTACGGAACCTTTGTATTTGTATCTGGCTGCCAGTTCATTTGCCGTAGGAGCAGTTTTGGTGCGGGAGATTGGGGGTAAGCAGCACCCGGTTTACTATGTAAACCATGCCCTTAGGGATGCAGAAACAAGGTATCCAGACCTTGAGAAATTTGCTTTTGCTTTGGTCGTTGCTAGTAGAAAGCTTCGGCAATACTTTCAAGGTCGGACAATAGTGGTGTATACAGACCAACCACTAAAGAAGGTGTTGGGGAAGCCAGAGATTTCGGGAAGGCTTGCTGCGTGGACGATGGAATTGTCCCAGTTCTTCATAGAATACTATCCCCGGACGGCTATTAAAGGCCAAGCCTTGGCTGATTTTGTGATAGAATGCTCGTTTCTTGAAGCTGATGGCAGCATGATCGAAATGGAAGGATCTCCGAAAACGGTGGCCATACTTCAGCAGGAGCACGATTCTTGGACTTTATATGTGGATGGATCTTCTACTTCGGATCTTGGTGGTGCCGGGATAATTCTGACAAGCCCGGAGGGATTCAAAATACAGCAGGCCGTCAGATTTGAATTCAAGGCAACAAATAATGAGGCTGAGTACGAAGCGGTATTAGCAGGATTGCGTCTGGCTCATAGTCTGGAAGTTCAGAAGCTGATCATTTACAGTGATTCTCAACTGGTCATCAAGCAAGTTTCTGGGGAGTACGAAGCTCGAGGCTCTAAAATGGTTAGATATCTTGCAGAATTGAAAGATCGACTTCAACACTTTGGATCATGTGTATTTAAAAGTGTTGGTCGAACTGATAATTTCAACGCTGATGCATTGTCGAAACTAGCTACTGCTGAATCAAGCGCCTTTGAAGGGATCGTTTACTTGGAAATCCTAAAACAAGCCAGCATCCAGAAAGAGGAAGTAACGTGCGTAGAACAGTCAAATTGTTGGATGACTCCATACATAAACTATTTAGCAGATGGCGTACTACCTTCGGATCAGATGTTGGCTAAAAAGGTGAGATACAAGAGCGCAAACTTCATACTGATTGATGGAGATATGTATCGAAGAGCTTATTCCTCTCCATTACTGAAGTGTCTGGTCCCGTCTGAAGCTGAATATGCCCTTCGAGAGGTCCATGAAGGTATCTGTGGTGATCATATGGCCGCGAAGTCGTTAGCATATAAAATACTTCGTCAAGGTTTTTATTGGCCGACAATCTTCAAAGAGGCCACAGACTATGTGAAGAAATGCCCAAAATGCCAGCTGAATAGTTCGATCCCACACCAGCCACCAGAAGAACTATACTCGGTTTTATCTCCTATACCCTTCGCTGTCTGGGGGGTAGATATACTGGGTCCCCTTCCAAAAGCAAAAGGTCAAGTCAGTTTCGTTATAGTAGCAATTGATTATATGACTAAATGGGTAGAGGCGAAACCTCTTCTGCTGATAACGGAACAAGAATGTTTGAAGTTTCTCAAAGAGTCGGTAGTATTCCGATTTGGAATTCCTATGGTAATAATTTCAGATAATGGACGCCAGTTCGTGGGGTCAAAATTTGAGGCGTTCTTGAAAGAGTTAGGGATTCAGCATCGAAAGACTTCAGTTGCCCATCCACAATCTAATGGACAAGTTAAAGTAACCAACAGAATACTCCTGAATCGAATCAAGAAAAGGCTGGATGACGCCAAAGGAAGATGGCCCGAAGAATTACTTAGCGTGTTATGGGCTTACCGAACTACACCAAGGACTACGACGGGAGATTCCCCATTTAGACTAGCATACGGTACTGATGCTTTGGTTCCGATAGAAATTGGATCTACAAGTCTTCGGGTCAGTCAATTTAAAGAATTATACAATGATGAGGGACTCAGAGCTAACTTAGATCTGATCGAAGAAGTTCGGGAGACAGCCTTGATAAAGTTGGCCACATATCAACGTCGCGTGGCTAAATACTACAACAAAGGTGTAAAGCTTCGGAGATTCGAAGTTGGAGATTTAGTTCTTCGGGAAGTAGAAGCTTCTACCCCTCAAAATATGGGTAAACTCATGCCAAATTGGGAGGGCCCTTATGAAGTCATCAGCGTATCAAAGCCCGGAACTTACCGGTTAAGAACTTTAGATGGGTCTGAGATCAAAAATACTTGGCATGCCAGAAGGCTCCGCAAGTATTTTCAGTAAGGCTAATATCAAAATATGGAAGTCTGTAACTACAACGACAATTATTAATAAAGATGGCTTTCTTTGTCTCTCCAATAGAAGTTTTTATTCACTAGATATAAGGTTGGATCCCTTCGACTCCTCGTAGCGAAGCGGAATATCTTTTGGGTTGAACCTGTTCGGCTCTCGGAGAGAACGAGGTTGCCAGCTTGGTATAAGGATGGATTCCTTCGTCTCCTCGTAGCGAAGTGAACTATTGATGGTCCAACCCGTTCGGCTCTCGGAGAGAACGTGGTCACCAGTTATAAGGTTGGATCCCTTCGACTACTCGTAGCGAAGCGTAATATCTTTTGGGTTGAACCTGTTCGGCTCTCGGAGAGAACGAGGTTGCCAGCTTGGTATAAGGATGGATTCCTTCGTCTCCTCGTAGCGAAGTGAACTATTGATGGTCCAACCCGTTCGGCTCTCGGAGAGAACGTGGTCACCAGATATAAGGTTGGATCCCTTCGACTACTCGTAGCGAAGCGGAATATCTTTTGGGTTGAACCTGTTCGGCTCTTGGAGAGAACGAGGTTGCCAGCTTGGTATAAGGGTGGATTCCTTCGTCTCCTCGTAGCGAAGTGAACTATTGATGGTCCGACCCGTTCGGCTCTCGGAGAGAACGTGGTCGACCAGTTATAAGGTTGGGTCCCTTCAACTCCTCGAAGCGAAGAGGAATATATCCTGGGTTGAACCTATTCGGCTTTCGGAGAGGGATGGGATTATCCAAACTGTTATGAAGCCGAATAACATTATAAAGCTCTTCGGAACTAATATTATAAGATTGGTGGATTATTTAGTCTAACAATGACATATAGTATTCTCCGGTAATGAGTAAGTTTCGTCTTACATTGTTGTTTAATTTTACTTGAAGTATTGAGCTTAAATCATATATCGTTTAAACAACAGTACAAATTCGACTTAAGAAAGGAACAACAAGGAATAAGATATATCTCATTAAGCATAATAAAGTCAGTACATTGTCATTAAAATCTATACCAGTCTACAAAAGATAAATTTCTGTCACCATTACTCCTCATCTTCATCTTCGAAAGAATCAAGGAGCAACGGGTTTACAGCAACGGCTGCTAATTTAGCTTTACCCTTGCTTCGGGCTGCTTCGTAACCCTCCGCGTACATTTGAATTATTTCGTTGGTTAAAGAAGGAGATTTCCGGTACTCAGCCTGAATCTCCTTGCTAAGTTCCTCAGTGAGAGGAGGACCCATCAACCTCAGATTACGAAGCTCCTTCTCAGCTTTTCCTCGGAGATCCAGATGATGTTCTTCGGATTTCTTGGCATCTGACACGACTAAGGCCAGATTTCGGTTATTCTCAGTCAATTGTTTATTGGACCGCTGAAGTTCTTCATTCCGTTGCATGATCGTGTTTTGAGAAGCTTCAGACGCGGCCAACTGCTCTTTCATCTTTATGAGGTCATTCTGAAGACCCTTGCAATTGAAGCGAATATCCTCATGATCGCTCCTCTCCTTGGCCAATACGGACTTTAGAATGATGTTTTCTCTTCGGGCTGCCTCTTCCTCGGCTTCGGCTTTTTTGTACTTCTGATAGAGATGCCCGAAGATCCCATTCGCCTGCAGACATTCTGAATTAATAAAATACTCGAAGAATATATATCTATGAGCATAAATGGTCAAAAACTTACTCTAGCCTGATGGGCCAAGCCTTCTTCCAGCAGATCGGCTATGGTACTGTTGCCGAACCTATGGTTGTCTGTATCCAGAACGAAAGAATTATAGAGATGCAGGGGGAAGTCTTCATTCTGGTCAGGCCATAGGCTAGGTGACCGAGGAGCTCCAGATGTTGAACCAAAGAAAGGAGGGTTTGCTCGTTGAGGAGAGGATGTTGGCTGATTTTCAGGTAAGGGCTGGTCATCTGAAGGATATTTTTTCTTTCGAACAAGAGGAGAACTAGGTTCAACCTCAAATTCGTCAGGTTCTGTGGGCGAGAGTGGACATAGATGTAGATTCGATTTGGAAGGAGGCACTCTCAATTCTTCGGTTGTGAGAGGTACAATGTTGACTTTAGCCTTTCGCTTCTTGGTAAGAAGAATCTTGGCACGATCAACAGCGGGCATGTCAAGGAGGCTCTCGGTGAGGATAGGAGCTGAAGTGTGTTTAGGCTTTCGGGCGGCTCTCTTTTTTCGGCGAGGCCGACCAACCTCTTCGGCCGGGTTTAATTCGGCTACTGATGGGTCGGTGGATTGAAGCTCGAAAGCTTGTGCTTCGCTTTCTTGAGCTTCAGGAAAATCTTGAGCTGAGGGGACAGACAGAAATTGCTCTATATCTCTTCGGTCAGGAGATGAAGGCCGGATCAAGGATACTGTACACAAAGAAAAATATTTCAAGATAATGATCAAAGAGAAATTGAGAAAATCATACAAAATTTGGGTTAGAAACTTACGTTTATGATCGAATAACCAAGCATGATCGCCTAGAAGGTTGAAGCTCCATCCCTCCATGGGAAGCTTCTCCATGAGCTTCGCTATCTCCTTTATGCGATCGTCTGGGAGGTCGCCTAGGTCCGCAGTGGCATGCTCTGAAGTGGTCCAATCGGGAATAGATGATATTTCAGGTCCTTTGATGAAGAACCATTTCTCATACCATTTCTTGTTACTCGAAGGTGTATCCATTAGAGGGCGTTTACTGAATTTAGAATTAGGTCTTGGGGCTTGTTTACCCAGAACCTTGAAACCTTGTTCGCGAGATTTGCCAAGAACGAACAGGTTGAAGAAAAAGTCAATAGAGGGAGGAACCCCTGATTCACTACAGAAAGCAATAAAAGCTAGAATGTGGATGTAGGAATTGGGGACCAGTTGGGCAAATCTCACACCCATAAACCCCAGAAGGGTAACGATAAAAGCATGAAGAGGAAATCGGATTCCTCTTTCTAAGAAAATGAGAGGCATGGCGGTCCAACCATCGGGACGATAATACATTCGGTCGGAGAGGGTCGGCGCTTTTAAATGATGTGTATCTGGAATAAAATAACGTTCTCGGATGGTTTTGAGATCATTTTCTGTTAGTTTTGAAGAGCTGTTGGCGATGGGGTGCTGCTCCTCATCCTCGAATTTAAAAGGTGGGGGTACAGAAACAGGAGATATAGGATTTTTGCCGGATGCTGGTATAGACCTAGGGTTTGGCACAGTCGGGATGGAAGATGAATAAATCTCGGAGGTCAAAGCAGCGTTTTCTTTGTTTTGGGAAGCCATTGTTGACAGACAAGTTAATAAGAAAATCGGAGCAAGAAGAAGAAGAAAGCTGGGATATTTCGAATTTCAAATGGACGGGTAAAATTGTCTGATTTGGGGGTTTGAAAATCTTATAGAATTGCCTTTCTGGAAATTCACGAAGTCCAAAGGCTGCACATTTAATAGAGATAATGATGGGGAAGATTAACCGCCGGCGTGTCCCCTCGGAATTGAGAAAATATCATTTATTTTTGAAATTTAAAGAAATTGGTGTCTGATTTTGGGTTCGAGGGGTCTGCATTCGAATATGGGCCTTCTATTAATTGGGCTTTGCTGAGTCTGTGCGGATTCTCCTTGATAATTGGCCCGGGTTCCTATACTCTTTCATTAAACATTTTGTTTAACGAAAAACTAGGGGGCAATGTTGGGCCATGAATATCTCGGGGTGGTCAATTCTTATTCATTGTGGGCTTTCCGGGTCAGACCCATTTTTACTATTGGAGTATTGGGCCATTGTCTAAATGGTTATTTAGATAAACTTTAGGTTGGAGCTGGTAGTGGATGACAGGTGGTAGTTTATAGACCAAAGATTACCCCTAATCTGTGGGATTAGCAGGCGGCTGATTGAGGTGATGGGCCCAGCTGTCTTAAGCCACCTTCATTAATGAGGAGTTGACATAATGTTGACTGGGGGAAGAGCAAGTGGGGAAAAGCCTGCAGGCAGCCAACTGACGTAAACATCGGGGGAAAACATGCAAGGTGGTGAGACAGTATATGAGGAAAAGCACTACATGAAAAGCGGAGAGGAACATATTTTTTCTCTCAGAACACTAAAGCACACAACCTCCATTGTTAAACCATTTTCTCTCAAAATCTGTACTTATTCTCACACCGGAGCGATCCCCGACGGTCCAAAACCGTCGAGATCCGGTGCTGACGTGTTCATTGTGCAGGATGAAATGTGCTTTTCGTGATTGAGGCGCGAGAAGAGTCCGTGGTGTTAACAAAACTCAAAAAAGTGTCAAACTTGACTTGCTTATTTTTGGAGCTCATTTGAAATGATATTTTAGCCAATCCACGGGAAAATTAGTGATTTGTTTTAAAATAGTAGAGGGATCGGAGACACTTACACAAATAGAAAAGTTTAATAAAATTTTGAATACAAATTTACTTTTACTTCTTTTTTTTTGGTCTTAAGAGAATCAATATTCAAAAGAGTGAGGATCTTAACTTTGATTAGCATTACTAACAATTGTTTGATTTTCACGCGCAATGGAACCATTGTAATTACTTTCGTTTTAAAATTAGAGATACATTTTGACTTTTTAAAATTAATTTGTAAAATTTTAAAATTCAAAACTGATATAATTTTGTTCAAGCTTTGAAAACAACAGATGATAATTTAGTAATACCTCCGTCCCATAATAAGTGATGTTTTAGGTGATTTTATTTGTCCCAAATTATTTGATGTTTTAGAAAATCTAGGAGCATTAATTATAATATTTTTAAAATTACCCATCATTACTCCTACTTCAATACCCAGATGCTTTTAACTCTCTCTCTCTCCTTATTAACACAAAGAGTATTATAGACAAATAATATTATATTTAATGATATACAATCATTTCCTTAATGGTTGTGCCCAACTCTAAAACATCACTTATTATGGGATGGAGGTAGTAGTACTTTATAATTAGTACAATTGTTATATTTGTTTATACTAAAACTAAATAACTTCATATCAAATTTAAATTTTATTTATTTAAAAAGTCAAAATATATATCTAATTTTAAAACGGAAAGATTACTAGCGGTAGAACTTTTGTTTACGTAATCTAAATGGAACTGAAGATTACTATTTAAACAAACAAATACTAGTACTTTTGAGTAAGCTAATTTTTCTTTGCTCGCAAGGGTGGAATGTAGAAGCCAAATTAAAAACTAGATATAGGAGCAAGCAATATATATATATATATTTATAGGAACACAATTAATACTCAATTAATGAGTCTTCAATTTGTCATGCAAGCGTCAAATAGTGGTGTTCTATTTTCTTTTCTTCTTTTCCCTTAAAAAGCCAAATAATGTTTTTATATGTACAAAACGTGAAATATATAGAGTAACTTTTTATTACGTACAAAAAACTCTATTATACTTTAAAAAGAATATCATATTAGCCTTTTACAGTTAATACTACTAACATATAAAATTGATATGATAATATAAGTTTTACAAACAATAAAGCTAAAATAGTAATATTTTATATTGATTTTAAAATTTATTTTTTTAGTTAATTCAAAATGTTACGGGAGACACTTTTGGGGAACCAAACGTTATAAAAGTTTAAAATAGGTCATGATATTTTTGTGCTATTATTGTATTTTTTTGCTTAATATTATGTTGAGTCATGTATATATATAGGACCACATTCGTATCAACCAGTTGTTACGGACACTATTACAACAATCAATTTTATAGTCGTTGATCATGACATCCAAAAGCTTATATTAGACTCAATTTTATCTCAGTAGCTATAAGGGGTAGGGGCATGCATACTCTTTCTAGCGACATGTGAAATTACTGAAAAGCCCTCACTTATTTTCTCTCCCTACCATTACAAAGAGTAACTGCAGGTATGTTTTTTATTCGATCTGTGGCTAGGGGTGCTCATTTGTAAAAAATCGAACCGATATCGAAAAAATCGAACCGATATCGAAAAAATCGAACCGATACCGATACGAAACTACCGGAAAAGCAAGAATCGGAACCGGTACCGAATTACCGTTTTCGATACCGGTTCGGTACAAAATCGGTACTGGTTTTTTTGGTTCGGTTTTCAGTTATACCACATGGTAATATATATAATTATTAATAATAATTAAATAATTTTTTTAATATATTAACAATTTTTTTAAAACTAAGAAATCATTAACTATTAATAATAATTAATATATAAAACTACAAAACATTATTAATATAAAAAAAATTAATTAAACTACTATTATATATAAATTATTAATATATAAAACTACAAAACATTAACTATTAATTATTATATTATTAAATTTCGATTTTTTTGATTTTTCGGTTTTACCGAATTCAAAAAATTGTATACCGCTATCAGTACTGAAAAGTGTAAAAATACTAAAAAATCAGTACTGAAAAAATCAGTTCCGAATATCAACCGATTCGATAAAAAACCGAAAAAACCGTACTTTTTGAGCACCTCTGTATGTGGCTACAAGGAGTAGCATTAGTTTGATTTTTACTACCCTCTTTTCCTTTCCCAGTTAATTCCATCAATTCCCTAACATGCATACCCAATTCATCTCTCCTTACATATTTCCCGATCTCCATTCCAACACCTCAATCACTACAACCCAACTTACAATTAGTCGACTGATTAACAAAAAAAGGCCAACAACAACACGATCAAGAACTTCCTCTTGTGGGCACCATTCGGCAATTAGCCCCTTTTCCTTAATTTCTTCAAAAAATTCAGGCGACAAAATAGCAGTCTTAGTCTCACCTATAATTAAATCAGGCCTAATTATCCACAAAAAAGTTATACTTGCTATTAGTAAGCCCCCATGTAAATTCAACTAGCTTTTCCTTTGTTATAACAGTAATACTTTCATAATTCACATAAATAACCGAATTGAGTTTTTTGGAATCAAGTCATTTTAGGCACTGTGCATGTTTTTCCCACAAGTTGGATACAAGTGTTGGTAAAAAATCAACATGTCGCTACTCTTTGTAACGTAGGACAGATCTAGTTAAAAACATACATGTGGCTACTCCTTACAAGGAGAGAAAATAAGTGAGGGCTTTTCAGTAATTTCTCCTATCGCCAGAAAGAGTATACTTGACGCTACTCCTTCTAGAGACTGAGATAAAATTGAGCCTAATCTGAGCTCTTGAATATCATAATCAACAACTGAAAAGTTCGTTACTTGAATAGTGTCTGTGACAACCGATTATCACAGATAAAGACTATATATATACATATAGTGTCAAAAAAAGGTGCTGTAATATTGAGTTTGTTTTGACTTTGGGTGTGAGCTATTTATGTTTTGTTGCCATGTGGTTAGGGTGGTTCTTGTTTTTGGATGGTTTTGCAGTAATTCTTGGGCTACAATCTACAATATGTTTTAAATTGTTGTGGGCATTTCTAGTTGGCAGTGTATGCTGTTTGTGGTGGGTTGCAGGTGGGGTTTGGGTTGTTTGGTTGTTGTTGCAGTGGCTGGGCTGGTTACTAGCGGATCTACTACTGGTTGTCTGCTATATGTGTTGTTGACTGCTTTGCTGCTTGGCTGGGCTGGTGGCTAACAGTCTGTTTGTTGTCATGCTTTGACTTCGTTATTTGTTGCTCCCAGTGGCAGAACCAGAACAATATTTGAGGGGGGTCAAAATACATCAGTAAAAAATTAATTTTATGTGTAAAAACTTTTATCATATTTCTTCCATCTTCCAGTCAGTTTGAAACCTCACCACCATAGTGTGAAGCTTTTACAACATATGCCTTATCCCAATCTCTCAAGGAAAAATGATGAAGAGATGCTCAATTAGTCAATTTCCTATATTCAGTGGTTCCATCTCTATAATCTTACATATTGTCCACTTTAAAATAATAATAAATTAATAATAATAATAATAAACAATTGACTTGTTCGGTTTGGGCATTATTTGGATTCTGAGCGTCTTGCTCATGGAATTGTTAAAATTGGTTATGCTTTCAGCTTTTATCTTCTGTTATCTATATAGCAAATTAGTAATCATGGCATAACAAACTCTAAATCTATAATTTAATGACAACATTAAGCACAAATTGCAACAATAACCACAAATTCCTAATTTTTTAAAACCCTAAATCAAATGTTCAATTAAATTGACAAATACTTACCGTTACCGGAGCGGCGAAGCGACGCGGCGAAGAAGGGGAGAGGACATCGACGGCGACTGACTAGTGTGGAGACTGGCGACTGGCGAGGAACAGGGAGCTGCTGGTGGCAAGTCTCAAGCAGTCGGCAGAGAGAAGAGGCTGAGCAGCGAAGGACAGAAAGGCTGAGCAGTGAAATGGGTTTAATTCTTTTTTTTTTTAAAAAACTTACTAAATGAAACCACGTCGTTTCATTTAGTAAGTTTTTAAAAAAAAAACTTTTTTTTGCTCATCTTCTTGCTATTGTCTGCCGAGCAGGGTCATGGACGGAGAGTAGGAGAGTGGCCGGAGTCATGGACTGCACAGCAGGAGAGTCGGAGGCTGGCCGAATATAAACTATCAGGGTCAGTTGACCCCCTTCGCCCCCCCTCCTTCCGCCTCTGGTTGCTCCTGCCGGGGACCACTGTTGGGAATGTTGCTGCGATTTATGCTGGTTATTGATATTCTTCAGTTGGTTGGTGTTGCTTCTAAGTTTGTTGGTTACTAACTAGGTTGGGCTTGCTGATGCTAATGCCTTGTTGTTGTTACTGTTTTGTGGCTGCTGCTGAGCATGCTAGTTATGCTGCTGCTATAGGCCTATTGAGGTTGCTGCTATTGTCTGATTCTACTTAGGCCGATTATGGCTGTTTAGATAGTTTGTGCCTCATGAATGTTTATATAGTTTCTTCTAGTTGACAATTTGGCCTTGTAATCTTTTATAGTCATGACATCATAGGGCATGTCCTATGATGTCTATGCTATATTCTGATAAATAATGTTATTATCACATAAAAAAGGGTCACATAATACTCACATACACACATGTATATTTATAGGTCCCATATCGTCAGGCAGGGCCCATGTTTGCATATGTGTGTATGTGGGCATTATGTGACTTTTTTTATGTGATAGTAGCATTGTTGCATTCTGATTAAGGGTGTAAATGAGTTGAATCGAAGCGAACAGAGAGCTACTCGAATTTGACTCGAAATGATAAATTCGTACTCGAATTCGACTCGAATTTAAATTCTATTTGAAAATTTCTACTTAGATTCGATTCGACTCGAATATTTATTCAAACTACTCGCGAGCTTCAAATTCAAGCTCGAATTCGAATCTCCACATAATAACTAGTTTTATAATAAATATAATTATAAATTGAATTTGTTATTTTACTTAAAAATGAGAAAATATATTTACTATTACACTTTACAAATATAAAATCACAATCAAAATTAAAAACAAAACAAAACAATAATTAATTATCCTAATTTGATTTATATTTGTATATATTATAAGAGAATATATCGAATATCTAATCGAATCTGTATCAACCGAGTATGTATCGAATCACAATCAAAAATTTGAGTAGCTTGAATCTTAAACGAGTCGAGTATAACTTTGCTCAGATTCTACTCATATTTTTATTCGAACTATTTTTAATGCTCAAATTTGGATCATATTATTAACGAATTAGAATCTCGCTCGTTTTTTTCGAGTCGAGCTCTAATCGAGTTTGAACTGTGTTGGCTCGTTTACAGCCTTAATTCTGATTGGGGTTTCCCATGTCTTTTGTACTTTTTTTTAATACAGTTTAAATTTAGCAAAAAAATTAAATAGGAAGATAGGGTGACTTTTCTAAATTAGTGAAACTAAATGGGTCATAGTATAATATTCAGAATTCCAGATATTAAATAATATATCTTTGAGAATCATAAATTTCTATGTTGCGGTCAGTTTAAGAAAATACTTTTTATCTCGTCGAGCTGCTGCTTTCAGACTGTAGCCTCAGTTAGGGTTTCCCCGGTTGCAATTAAGAAAGGTAATACCGCACTCAATTTCCTCTCAAATTCAAGCAACACTTTTTGCAGATCTGTTGGAGAATATTATGATGGAAGTAAGGATAATTTTGAGACCTAATAACTGAATTGAGATTTTTAATACTGCTGTCGCGTTAAAATAGATCACTGCTTTTCGGTCTGCGGTTTGTTTCCGTAATCGGTTAGATCCAGTTGTTATTTGACTCGATCTGTTACTCATAATGATCGTTCCTGTGCGAAACTTCAATTTTATCTTTTCTTATCTACACAGTTATTTAATATGAGATTCATTTTCGGTTTACTGTTTACGATATTAGGAAGAAATGATTTTTGGTTTAGATGATGCCATGGATAGGTGATTTAGTTAAGTATTATATTTGTTTGGTTAATCATCTAAAAGAATTTCAGATTTTGTGAGAATGGGAAACACATGAAAACTAATTACATTTTGTATGTGTGAATTGCTATGCAAATTGGGTTACCTTCTATTATCCAAGTTTCGTAGTTTGTTGAAAACTTGTTGTATCAATTTTGTTGGAAACTGGAATAAGTGATGTAATGATGTACCAAATCAATGTTTTCTGATGTTAGTAATTCTTTTCTTCTAATATGAGTACTCAACAGTATTAATTGATTAATTTGTAGCCAATGCACTAGCTAAATTAGTGTACGGACTAAAGACTTGTGAAGCACAGTCACACTTTTGCTCTAATTTTTTTTCTTTTAGTGTAATTCTGAAGCTTACAATAAGTTCAATTATATCGTTCTTTAGGTGACATGAAGCCCATTTTCTGCGGGAACTTTGAATATGATGCACGGCAGTCTGATCTGGAGAGACTTTTTCGAAGATACGGGAAGGTTGATAGAGTTGATATGAAGTCTGGTAATTACTTCCTGTTTTCTTACCTTTTTTATTTACTGGTGCTACTTTTACCGTGTTGATTAGGTACATGCATTTTCTCTTTTTATGGGATCTTCTATTGCTAGTTAAAGCTTTCATAAAACAATTGCTTGCAATCAGGTCAAAAAAACAAACTTGCCTCCTTTTTGTGAAGTGCCTAAACGATTAACCTTTTCATTTTTTAGCATCAACTGGAGTAGTAATTTTTACTCGAGTAGCGGGAGTATACCACGTATAAGCAAGCATAGGTTCTGTGTCCACTTGTTGCAGTCTTGAATTCTGATGAAATTCTAGTTATGAAGGTAAGGGATCTATTTTGTAAACATAGAAGAATGAAGATGATGTAGAAAGCAAAGAGTAGATTGAGAAATTTAGAGGCAATTGCTGCTATATGTAATTGACTTGGGAGATAAGCATGAAGCTTCTTTAATATATGCTTTTAAATCAGTCTCTTGGTTGCATGAAGTCACCCTCTTGAGAGAATCTAATATTGTCTCTATATGAGGGTATTCTAATATGCCATCTGCTAAATCAAAATGCCTAAAAGAGTCATTATATTCAATTTATGCCGGGATTATTCAGCAGCAAGGCCATTCAGCTAGTGAAGCATCAGCTAATGATCATTTACGGGTACAACATCATCCAGATCATGCAACACTGCGGCAGCTGTCCTTCCTCGTTGAGTTATAGTGGGGTGTCAAGATATGTTTAAGGGAAAAAGTATGTTTTTTCAAGTGTAAAACCCCCATACTCAAATAGTTCTTTGACGCAGGATTACATTCGAAATGTCCTACAATTCCTGGCTGATGGATGAATTCTTCTGCATTCTATTTCCTTGCCGTGACGTGCTTCCTCTTGTTTTCAAGAAGAGCCACTCTGATCCACTATGGCATCACCATCACACATTATCCTCAGACACTTGCTTTTCATTCCTCATGTCTTTTGCCCAGCCTTCATTTTCAGACACCTGCCGACCTCGAAGCAGAGGCAACAGAATAAATGGAGAAGACACACTCTTTCTATTATTCTACCATGAGATATCCACATTTGGATTCTTGTTCCTTGACATCACTTAGTTCATCGCCCAAGGTCTGTTGCTGATTTTACTGGTCAATGATTTCTAGATTTCATAGAGTGGTCTATTATTTGTGTGGAATTGTTGATGGCTTGCATATTTTCAGAGAAAAAATGCTGTCTTGTGAAAAACCCCTTTCAGCAGGACATTCTTAACTTGGTTTTACTTTCTTATGTCTTTGATGGATAAGGTCTGTTTTGATCTTGATGCTTTTACTTGTTGTAGGGTTTGCTTTTGTTTACATGGAGGATGAGAGAGATGCAGAGGATGCAATTCGAAAACTTGATCAACATGAGTTTGGTAGGAAAGGTCGTCCGCTGCGTGTTGAGTGGACAAAGGTAACGATTATGTTTTGATGATTTTATCTTTTTGCAATTTCTTCGTTAATTTTTTATTTGTCTTACCTTAGTTACCTGTGCGCTGCAGCAAGAACGTAGTGTTAGGAGGCCTGAGAGTTCTCGGAGATCCTCGTCTAAGTTGAGGCCCTCGAAGACTCTGTTTGTTATTAATTTCGATCCGTACCATACTAGGACAAGGGATTTGGAGAGGCATTTTGATTCATACGGAAAGATATTGAACATAAGGATTAGAAGGAATTTTGCATTTATCCAGTTTGAATCACTGGAGGAGGCCAGCAAAGCTCTGGATGCAACAAACATGAGGTTTACTCACCTCTATGCGTTTTTTGCTTCAACTTCTTTAGACATTAACTATTTAGAGTTCAAAATGTCCACCTGTAATATAGAGCAGCTAGTCATTATCTCTGCATTTATATATTTTAATTTTGCAGTAAGCTGATGGATCGAGTTATTTCGGTGGAATATGCTATCAAAGACGATGATGATAGGAGAAATGGATATAGTCCTGATAGGATTCGTGATAGGTCTCCTCGGAGAAGTAATGATAGGGGGAGATCTCCAAGTCCCTTCAGGAGAGAGAGGGCAAGTCCTGATTACGGCCGTGGGCGTGGTCATAGCCCTAGCTCCTATCGAAGAGAACGGGCCAGTCCTTATTATGGCCATGGCCCTAGCGCGAGTCCTATCAGAAGGGAGAGGAAATCTGACTTTGGCCGTGGCCCTAGCATGAGTCCTAATGGAAGGGAGAGGAAATCTGACTATGGTCGAGGAGGTAGCAGGAGTCCCAATGGAAGGGAGAGAAAATTGGACTATGGCCATGGAGGTAGTGAGAGTCGTAATGGAAAGGAGAGGAGAACTGACATTGGCCGTGGCGCTATCAGTTCTAATGGGAGGGAGAGGAAATCTGACTATGGCCGTGGCCCCAGTCCAATTCCTAATGGAAGGGAGATAAATTCTGATTATGGTCGTGGAAACAGCCCGAGTCCTCAAAGAGAGGTTCCCAGTCCTGACCCTGTTTGCGGCTCCAGCCCGACAGAGAGGCGTACTCCTGAGTATGATCATGGTGGCAGTCCAATCTCGCAAACAGAGAGGGTGACTGATGATTACTGTCTTGAAGCTAGCCCAGATCCTAAGCCTGAACTGAGGGACAGCCCAGGATACAGTGGAGGAGAAAGCCCCATACCTGACAGATATGGGAGGTATGTCTTGGCCTTAAAAGTTTTAAAATTTAGTCTATCTAACTGCTTTTGTTTTATGTGTCCTTCAAATATTGAACTGAGTTTGGTTCTGCAATGGTATAATATTCAATTCTGTCCTCTGTTGATGCAGTCCGTCGCCACTGGCACGATCTTGATTAGCGGATAGACTTGCTACTGTTTTGTCTTGGTTGGATGGATGCAAATATCTTGCAGTTCAGAGATTTCTTATTAAAACTAGTTTGAGAAAGAGCCATGACAAAGCATCTTGAGATACTGATGGTGGCATATCCCAGTCTTGTGCATTTCGTTTCACTCTTTGTTATCAATGTTGTGGACTTCATCATTTGGTTTGAACAAGTCATTTTTAATATAGTAGTAGCTTCTTTAGCTTGTATTCAGTACCTTGTTATTATTGTCGTTGAATCTACAAGTCAAGATAGTTTATATTTAGCTGCATGTCTTGATACATTTTCTTTTCATAATATATCTATTGTGATGTTCTGGTACTGTTGATGTTTAATTGCCTTTCTGTACATCTTATTTTCACTGGTTACTGGTAGTAATGTCATTGCTGTGTTGGAGGTAAAGGTGCCAACCAGGTTAGTTTGAAGTTTCTGAACTGATGCAATTCAGGCCGGTAGGTACTCTTCCGGAGTTGGACATGATAATACGTGGGTGGTGGAACTAAGCAATGTATATTTGAACAATCTTAGCATTTTGAACAGACAAATTGTTTTCAGTTTAGTATTCTGACAACCAATACTGAAATTAGTTTGAAAACATAACATGAGCTTTTAAAGGATTTTTCTTTAAATAATCACACCTAGAGCTCAAAGGAAAGGCTGCGGGCTTTGATATTCCAGCAATGAAGTATTGAGGTGGAAATTGGGTGTTGAAACCCTTCAGGTTTGTGGATAAAGAGAAAAAAGTCAAATTTCAGACGCAGAGTAACAATGATACCTACACCTACATACTGCCCTCCCTGTCCCTCTATGGCATTGCATTCTACTGCAAAAAGTCTGCAGTCGAGTGACTCCGGTGAAGATAGAGGAGAGGAGAGGGGAGGGGGAGGGGGTGCATATCATTCTCTTTCTCTAGGACTGAAAGCTTGGTCACACGTTTCGATTTATTGGGTTGTTGGTCCATCCTACATTCCTACTATGAAGTATGGAGGACAAATGTAGTTTCATAGCTAAACTATATAAATGTCCTCAAGTTTAAGTCCCCCGCAAAAGAAACCCCACTTTCAGAGCTAAACACACACTATAATAATTGTTTGTAATATTACTTTTTTTCTACAAGTTTTACTATTACTATTTATACTGTAACATAAACATATAAATTAGACTTGTACTTTTAGATGCAATGCGCCGACCCCATTAAAATAGATTTGATAAAATCAATAAAGTTCACTTGTTGCGACCAGTTGATTCAGTTCTCTAAACAGACTGAATAAATAATTGAACTGGGTAAAACTTTTGAACCGACCGGTATCTTGGTAAATGGCACCGGCCTTCGTAACGTGCTTGAAAGGTAAAAAATTAAAATCCTTTCAAATTTTTTATTTGTGAGTCCTTTTTTTAAGGAGGAAGGGAAGAGATTTGGAAGTAAAGTTGATTTTATTTTTGGCTCAACTTTCTCCCAAAAGTGGAAGGATTTGGAAGGATGGGAAATGAAGAGAAAGTTAGATATTTTATACTCCATTACCTAAAATAAACTTTCAAAATAATCATGTCATTTATTATATTAATATGTAAGGGTAATGTAGTGATTTCGTAGTTTAAAAATAAAAATATTTTATCTTCCCTTGTCTCATTCTAAACTCACAAACAAAGAAAAATAAAATTAAAATCTCATACATTCCATCTCTTTTTAAAACTCACAAACATGATAAAGAAAAATTGTAATTCATTCACAGCTATTCCACTATTATACTTTCCCTTTTCATCCTATCCTTCCAAACTCATAAACTCAACATTAGGCTTTAGTTATTTTTCTTTTGCTTTCTCATTTAATAATCTATTTATTATTCTCACTGTCTCAAAATATAAGATCCTTTTTTTATTAAATTAATTTTATATTTTAGAACGGAAATCAATTTTCTCTTTGGTGTTTGTTAGTTTTTTTGGTGGAAATTTGTATTTAATATATTATTTTATGATTGGGATGTTGTCGTTTGACTCTCCAAAATTAAACCTTACTTTACTCTAAGAACACAAAATTAGGCACAGTATAATAGCAAGTACTGAATTTATTTTAATGTTTCTAATAGCAAACAATAAGTAAAAGGTTTGGGTGGTGGGTGGGGAATTTAATAAGGATAATCAAATAAATTAAAATTTCAGTTTGCAATTCAATTTCACCAATTCACAACAAGAAAATAATCAAATTAACATTGTTTCTTCCTTCAACGAGATTAATAACCCTTGATAACAACAATCTCTATCACCCGAAAACTCTCCTTAGATTTTAAATTTAGTGTAACAATCTTCCCACTAGACCCTAACTACCATACAACCTAAAATTATTAATATAACAGAAGTATTAAGAAATAGAGAATTAGATTATACAATCGAAGATTATTTAACTTACCTTTTGACAACCATAGCAATTCTCAAAAGCTTGACCACAATTATGTATTATTAACTGCTACCGTGATCAGATACAACATTGTTTGTTTAATAATATATCTTAATATAGCATATGATATTAATCAAATTAACCTAACTGACCACATCAAATCAATCAGATCAAATAACATATAATCAGTTAAAACAGATTATTAGAATAAATCTCATATAAGAAGGAATAAATAATGAAACTCAATTATACTATTAATTGTAAATAAGGTTCAACATCCATTTAGAACTGAAAAAGAAATAAACTAACCTAGCATACTGATAAAAAAAGAAAGAAAAATTAAATAAAATATGATTTAGGGATGTTAGACGCCTCGATCTCATTACAAGTGAATGTATTTATAGGTAAATTTTCTAAAACCCTAGAAGAATTCGTTTCCAACTCTACTTCGAAAAATCTCAGCAGATACAGTTTCCTTATCAATTTCGAACTTAATTTCATTAGCAGACTACTTCCATAACTAACTACAACTTCCATATCAGATCATAACTCTAATTCCAAATCCTAGTACGAATTGAACTTCTTTGCTCTAGCACCTCAAATCCGATCCTAGATCCATATCCATAAGTCGACCAACGAATGTAGAGTGAAATCTCTGAACAACAAATGTAGAGTCATAGATCGTAGGGTGACAAATCATAGAATGCAACAGTTAATCGTAGAGTGATTTTTATTTTTTGCCGACAGCCTGTCTAAATTCACGAATTTGTTGACGAAAATAACATCAACCGGGGATCCCCAGTTGGCACGGTATAGAGTACAAAAATCTCTTTTCAAAAATATATTATAATAAGTAATCGGACACCCGATGTAAAAGTTATGTCTGTTTCCTCGCACCATCTCTTTTATCCAATTTTCGTAGAGTAAGTTTATTGTGATATAGACTGCCAAGTCAGACGATCACAGAGTCAACAATACTGATCATAGAATAACTCTGAAACTCGTATTGCCACACTACGAACGTAAAGTTGTCTGCACACATCGTAAAGTGCTTCACCTAACGATCATAGAACATTTCTGTAAAACAATTAAAAATTAAGCATTAAACTCCATATCTGTAAAATCATATCAAATTCTTCTTAAAATCAATAAACAACTTAACAAACTCATATAAACAGAAAAAATAAATAAAAAACTAAACATAAAAGAATAAAAAACATCAAACATTTTAAAAGTATCAATGATGCATATATAATTACAATAATTCTAGGGGGACATTTTTTTAGTGACATTCTAGTGACATTATTTTTTTTTAGTTTTTTTTTTTGGTTTTTTTTTAGAGTACCTCCCAAAAAATGTATAATATTTATTCAAATTGAAATTTTTATAAAAAATAGTGTTTTAGGTGTAATTTGGATACATACAAGAAACAGAGCCTGTACAGTCGATAAAACACTGTTTTTTGTATGTATCCAAATTACACCTAAAACACTATTTTCTGTAAAAATTCTAATTGAAATAAATACTATATATTTTTTGAGAGGTACTCTAAAAAAAAAAACCAAAAAAACCAAAAAAAAAACAACAATGTCACTACAAAAAGGTCCCCCTAGAAGGACTCGTATAATTATTGATATTACTTTTACAAATGGAAGTAGTACCTGTAGCCATATGCTATGCAGCCTATGCTATGCTATGGGATTGGGAGCCATCAATCAATCAATCAAGGAATGGGAAGATAGCAGTCGAAGTACGTGGCGGCACCCCATATGTGCCCAATGGAATTTGATTATGAGCCCTCCCTTCCCGCTCCCAAAGTATGCGTACGCATGCAGCACTTGAACAGCCATAAGGCCGCGTAATAAGCAACTTACCCTTTTTTGACACTAAATTTGGCTGACAGTCGACGTGGCTGGGCTAGCCGTCTCCTCCTAATCCTCTAATTCCCAACTCAGTCGGTCGGCCGGTCGGTCCGGTCGGTCGGTCGGTCGGTCGGTCAATCAATCAACTCCAAGTCTGTCAATGAATCAACCGGTTTGTACGGCACAATTAGCGACATGCCATCATTAGCTAATTTTTTTTGGGCTATAATTATCTTCTCTCAAACCATCGACATTTATTTATGTCTAATAATTCTTAATTTTGGGATTTAATGACTTATACTTTTTTTTTCTTCCTCCAAAGGTTTAGATAAGAAAGAATATAAACCAAAAAAGATTATGAGAATTGATAATTTCACCAACAACCCAAATGGGAATTTGATTTAAGTATATATGCAGGGGATAATAATTGAAGAATAAATAAAAAATAGTCTTAAATTCTTAGAGATGATCCGATCCTCAATATTCCAAATGCTTAGTTCAAACATACCCCCGACTTAGCTTTAAGATTCTTTGCATGATCAATGTATTCATTGACGAGGACCGACCGAGACAATGAGGATTTGTCTCGTCTTGTCTTGCTAAAACATTCTTTGTTTTATTAATTATTTAAGTACACACGAGATTAACCAAAATGTGATTACTACAATATTACATCTATACATTTGTCTGTCATGTCATGTATTATATATTATTATATATGGGCTATATGTAGGTATACAACTGTGTATTATACAGTAGGGCTATGACGACGGATTTTTTGGACTATGACGACGGGTGAAACCGTCGTTATAGCTCAAAAAACCGTCGCGATAACCGACTGTGTAATACACAGCTGTGTACATACATTTTTTCAATTATATATATATATACACACACTCGCATTGATTGAGTCATTACTTTGAGAATAGAGTGATGTTGGCCGAGTTAGCTTAAAATTAAATTTGACATTTTGAAATCATTTTTAAAAAAATAAAATAAAAAAGTTAAATATAAAATGGATATGGATTCATTTAGTTATCGAATTGAGTTTGAAAATCTTATATAATTTTGAACTAAAAGTTTGAGTTCCCCTAATCAACAACAATTAATTAAGCTTGCAGTTTAAATTGGACACAAAAAGAAAAAGGTTTGGTGTTTGAAAAACTTTGAGAAATTGGAAGCCCTCAAGTTATAACGGTGTTCCATCCAATGTCTGTGCATGCATATCATGCATATAAAGTGTTATGGGAAAGGTCCTAGTTTTCATATATATATATATATTGTTAACGCCACGATCTCGCCTCGCGCTTCAACCACGAAAAGCACACCTAATCCTGCACTGTGAATGCGTCAGCACCGGATCTCGACGGTTTTGGGCCGCCGGGGATCGCTCCGGTGTGAGAATAAGTACTGGTCGGAGAAAAAATAGTTTAACAATGGAGGTTGTGTGCTTTAGTATCTAGAGAGAAAGAAAATGTTTGTTACCCCCTTTGTGTAGTGCTCTGTCCTCCCCGTTCACATTGTGTCAACTCCTCATTAATGAAGGTGGCTAAAGACGGCTGGGCCCATCACCTCAATCAGCCGTCTGTTAATCTCACAGATTAGGGATAATCTTTAGTCCATAAGCTGCCACCTGTCATCCACTACCAACTCCAACCCAAAGTTTATCTAAATAATCATTTAGACAATCGCCCAATACTTCAAGGATAAAAATGGGTCTGACCCGCAAAGCCCACAATGAATAAGAACTGTCCAACCCAAGATATTCATGGCCCAACATTGCCCCCTAGTTTTTTTATTAAACAAAATGTTTGATGAAAGAGTATAGGAACCCGGGCCAATTATCAAGGAAAATCCATACAGACTCAGCGAAGCCCAATTAATAAAAGGCCCATATTCAAATGCAGACCCCTTGAACTCAAAATCAGATACCAATCTCTTCAAATTTTTAAAAATAAATGATAGTTTTTCAATCACGAGAGGACACGCCGACGGTTAACCTCCCCCATCATTATCTCTATTAAATGTGCAGCCTTTGGAATTCGTGAGTCTCCAGAAAGGCAACTCTATATAATTTTCAAACCCCCAAATCAGATAATTTTACCTGTTCATTTGAAATTCAAAATACCCCAACTCTCTTCTTCTTCTTGCTCCGGTTTTCTTCTCAACTTTTCTGTCAACGATGGCTTCCCAAAACACCGATAACACCGCCCCAATCGCGAAACCCAAATCGAAAACCATCCTCCATCAAGATCGTCCCCATCGATTCAGTCAAAGAAGTTCCTTCAGAGACCCCATTCAACTTCACCGACTGTAAAAAAATTCGCCCATGCCAATACCCTCTCCTCAGCTGTCGATTCTGACATATTAGCCATCCGAGATCGGTATCAGATCCCCCCCAACTATCAACTAAGAGCCCCCTTACCCACCGAGCGTATGTACCAAAGCCCAGGGGGTTTCGTTGCTATGCCCCTCACTCTTCTAGAGAAGGGCCTCCGGTTCCCTCTTCGTGCTTTTGTTCTGAACATGTTAAGGTTTCTGGGAGTTGGGCTGGCCCAACTGGTCCCCAACTCCTATATCTATATCCTTGCTTTTGCTGCTTGGTGCTTTGAGCAGAGCATTCCCCCATCGATAGATTTCTTCTTCTCCCTCTTTGTGGTAAGTCAATCCAGGGAGAAAGGTTTCAAGGGGATAAGCAAACCATCTAACGTTAAGATTGAGCGAAGATCTTTGATAGATACTCCTTCGAGCAACCGAGGGTGGCATAAGGACTGGGTCTTCATTAATGGACCGGATATCTCCTCCATCCCTGACTGGACCACTACCCCTGTTCTTTCTCCAGATTTTGGGGATCTTACCCAAGAACGAGGAAACGAAATAGTGAAGTTGATGAATAAGCTTCCTCTGAAAGAATGGAGCTTCGGACTTCTCAGCAAGCAAGCGTGGTTGTACAACCACAAATGTAAGTACGAAATCATTGTTTGTGTAGCTTCTTCAACTTTATTTTAACAGCTATTCTGAAATTCATCTTTCAATTTTGCAGTATCTCTCATTAAGCCTACCTCTTCTGATTTGAAAGAATTAGAGGAGTATCTCTCTGCCGAATCAGCCCAAGATCTTCCTATAGCTCCAGAAATAGGACAGACGACCGAAGATCAAACTGCTGACCCCTCAGTGGCTGATTCGAACCCCACCGAAGGGCCCAGCCAGCCTCATCGGAAGAAAAGGGGTGTTAAAAAATCCCAACAAGTTCTATCTTCTGCTCTTACCGAAAGTCTTTTAGACATGCCTGTCGCAAAAAGAACTGAGATTCTTTACACTAAAAAGCGGAAGGCCAAGGCAAAAATCATCCCCCTTTCTGCCGAAGAGCTAAAAGTACCACCTACCATAATAACCCAACCTTCTCCTAATCCTGCCGAAGTTGACGAATTCGAGGTCGAACCCAGTTCTCCTCTGATTCGAAAGAAGAAGCAGGTTTCTGGTGGTCAATCACCCTCACCCGCTGACCCTTTCACATCTTCTGACCTCCCGGCATCCAACAGAACAGTGCCTTCTCCCCAACGATCATCTCCTCCTTACTTCGGGTCGACGCCTGGAGCTTCTCGATCACCGAGCCTATGGCCTGACCAGAACGAAGACTTCCCCTTGCACCTCTATAACTCCTTCGTTCTGGATACAGACAACCATAAGTTTGGTAACAGCTCCATTGCCGATCTGCTGGGAGAAGGCTTGGCCAATAAGGCTAGAGTAAGTTTCTGACCATCTCTGCTTATGAATATATTCTTCAAGTATTTTATTAACTCAGGATGTCTGCAGGCAAATGGGATCTTCGGGCGTCTCTATCAGAAGTACAAAGAAGCCGAAGCCGAAGAAGAGGCGGCCCGAAGAGAAAATATCATTTTAAAGTCCGCATTGGCCAAGGAGAGGAGTGAGCACGAAAATATCCGCTTTAATTGCAAGGGTCTTCAAAATGACCTCATAAAGATGAAAGAGCAGTTGGCCGCGTCTGAAGCTTCTCAAAACACGATCATGCAAAGGAATGAAGAACTTCAGCGCGCCAATGAGCAGTTAGCCGACAACAATCGAAATCTAGACCGGGTTGTGTCGGATGCTAAGAAGTCCGAAGAATACCATCTTCATCTTCGAGGGAAGGTTGAGGTGGAACTTCGCGAATTAAAGCTAATGGGTCCCCCCCTTACTGAAGAGCTCCGCAAGGAGATTCAGAATGAATATCGAAAATCTCCTGCCCTAACTAACGAGATAGTTCAAATGTATGCAGAGGGTTACGAGGCGGCTCGAAGTAAGGGGAAATCAAAATTGGCTGCTGCTACTCTGAATCCTTTACTCCTCGACTCTTCCGACGATGAAGATGATGATGAGTGAAGGCAGAGACAATCTATGCTTCACATATTTGTATAAATTTTTCTAACAATGTAATTTTTTGGCCATAATTAATGAAATATATCTTATCTTCTTCTTCTTTTTTCTTTACAGTCCAAGTTATATTGTTATCCAATCATCGTGCAATTTAACTCCAATACTTTGAACGAAGTCAAGTAATAACATAAGACGAGACTTACTCAATTATCGAGGAGTGTCATGAACAATTTAGCAATCCTTTAGAAAGATTAGTTCCGAAGAACTTATAATGTTATTCAGCTTCGTAACAATAGGATAATCCCATTCCTCCCTGAAAATCGAAGAGGTTCAACCCAAAAGATATGCCGCTTCGCTGCGAGGAGTCGAAGGGATCCGGCCTTATAACTGGCAACCACGTTCTATCCGAGAGCCGAACGGGTTGGACCATCAATAGTTCACTTCGCTACGAGGAGACGAAGGAATCCATCCTTATACCAAGCTGGTAACCTCGTTCTCTCCGAGAGCCGAACAGGTTCAACCCAAAAGATATTCCGCTTCGCTACGAGGAGTCGAAGGGATCCAACCTTATAACTGGCGTCCACGTTCTATCCGAGAGCTGAACGGGTTGGACCATCAATAGTTCACTTCGCTACGAGGAGACGAAGGAATCCATCCTTATACCAAGCTGGTAACCTCGTTCTCTCCGAGAGCCGAACAGGTTCAACCCAAAAGATATTCCGCTTCGCTACGAGGAGTCGAAGGGATCCAACCTTATAACTGGCGACCACGTTCTCTCCGAGAGCCGAACGGGTTGGACCATCAATAGTTCACTTCGCTACGAGGAGACGAAGGAATCCATCCTTATACCAAGCTGGTAACCTCGTTCTCTCCGAGAGCCGAACAGGTTCAACCCAAAAGATATTCCGCTTCGCTACGAGGAGTCGAAGGGATCCAACCTTATAACTGGCGACCACGTTCTCTCCGAGAGCCGAACGGGTTGGACCATCAATAGTTCACTTCGCTACGAGGAGACGAAGGAATCCATCCTTATACCAAGCTGGTAACCTCGTTCTCTCCGAGAGCCGAACAGGTTCAACCCAAAAGATATTCCGTTTCGCTACGAGGAGTCGAAGGGATCCAACTTTATAACTAGCGACCACGTTCTCTCCGAGAGCCGAACGGGTTGGACCATCAATAGTTCACTTCGCTACGAGGAGACGAAGGAATCCATACTTATACCAAGCTGGTAACCTCGTTCTCTCCGAGAGCCGAACAGGTTCAACCCAAAAGATATTTCGCTTCGCTACGAGGAGTCGAAGGGATCCAACCTTATAACTGGCGACCACGTTCTCTCCGAGAGCCGAACGGGTTGGACCATCAATAGTTCACTTCGCTACGAGGAGACGAAGAAATCCATCCTTATACCAAGCTGGTAACCTCGTTCTCTCCGAGAGCCGAACAGGTTCAACCCAAAAGATATTCTGCTTCGCTACGAGGAGTCGAAGGGATCCAACCTTATAACTGGCATGAATAAAAATCTCTATTGGAGATAAAAAGAAAGCCACTTTTATTTAATAATTATCGTTGTAGTTACAGACTTCCAGATTTTGACACTAGCCTTACTGAAAATATTTGCGGAGCCTTCCGGCATGCCAAGTATTTTTGATTTCAGACCCATCTAAAGTTCGCAACCGATAAGTTCCGGGCTTTGATACGCTGATGACTTCATAAGGGCCCACCCAATTTGGCATGAGTTTACCCATATTCTGAGGGGTAAAAGCTTCTACTTCCCGAAGAACTAAATCCCCAACTTCGAATCTTCGAAGCTTTACACCTTTGTTGTAGTATTTAGCCACACGACGTTGATATGTGGCCAACTTTATCAAGGTTGCCTCTCGAACTTCTTCGATCAGATCTAAGTTAGCTTTGAGTCCCTCATCATTGTATAATTCTTTAAATTGACTGACCCGAAGACTTGTAGATCCAATTTCTATCGGAACTAAAGCATCAGTACCGTATGCTAGTCTAAATGGGGAATCTCCCGTCGTAGTCCTTGGTGTAGTTCGGTAAGCCCATAGCACGCTAAGTAATTCTTCGGGCCATCTTCCTTTGGCGTCATCCAGCCTTTTCTTGATCCCATTCAGGAGTATTCTGTTAGTTACCTCAACTTGTCCATTAGATTGTGGATGGGCAACCGAAGTTTTTCGATGCTGAATCCCTAACTCCTTCAAGAACGCCTCAAATTTTGATCCCACGAACTGTCGTCCATTATCTGAAATCATTACCATAGGAATTCCAAATCGGAATACTACTGACTCTTTGAGAAACTTCAAGCATTCTTGTTCCGTTATTAGCCGAAGAGGTTTCGCCTCTACCCATTTAGTCATATAATCAATTGCTACTATAACAAAACTGACTTGACCTTTTGCTTTTGGAAGGGGACCCAGTATATCTACCCCCCAGACAGCAAAGGGTATAGGAGATAAAATCGAGTATAGCTCTTTTGGTGGCTGATGTGGGATCGAACTATTCAGCTGGCATTTGGGGCATTTTTTCACATAATCAGTAGCCTCTTTGAAGATTGTTGGCCAATAAAAACCTTGACGAAGTACTTTATATGCTAACGACTTCGCGGCCATATGATCACCGCAGATACCTTCATGGACCTCCCGAAGGGCATATTTAGCTTCAGATGGGACCAGACATTTCAGTAATGGGGAGGAATAAGCTATTCGATATAGATCTCCATCAATAAGTATGAAGTTTGCACTTTTATATTTTACCTTTTTAGCCAACATCTGGTCTGAAGGTAGTACGCCATCTGCTAAATAGTTTGTGTATGGAGTCATCCAACAATTCGACCGCTCTACGCACATTACTTCCTCATTCTGGATGCTGGCTTGTTCCAGGGTTTCCAAGTAAACTGTTCCTTCAAAGGTGCTTGATTCAGTAGTAGCTAGTTTCGACAATGCATCAGCGTTAGAATTATCAGTTCGAACAACACCTTGAAATTCACATGAGCCGAAGCGTTGAAGTCGATCTTTCAATTCTGCAAGATATCTAACCATTTTAGAGCCTCGAGCTTCGTACTCCCCCGAAACTTGCTTGATGACCAGTTGAGAATCACTGTAAATGATCAGCTTCTGAACTTCCAGACTTTGAGCCAGACGCAATCCTGCTAATACCGCCTCGTATTCAGCCTCATTATTTGTTGCCTTGAATCCGAATCTGATGGCCTGCTGTATTTTGAATCCCTCCGGGCTTGTCAGAATTATCCCGGCACCACCAAGATCCGAAGTAGAAGATCCATCCACATACAAAGTCCAAGAATCGTGCACCTGCTGAAGCGTGGCCACCGTTTCCGTGGATCCCTCCATTTCGATCATGCTGCCATCAGCTTCAGAAAACGAGCATTATATCACAAAATCAGCCAAGGCTTGGCCTTTAATAGCTGTCCGAGGATAGTATTCTATGAAGAACTGGGACAATTCCATCGTCCATGCAGCAAGCCTTCCCAAAACATCTGGCTTCCCAAGCACCTTCTTCAGTGGTTGGTCTGTGTACACCACTATTATTCGACCTTGAAAATATTGCCGAATCTTTCTACTAGCAACGACCAAAGCAAAAGAAAATTTCTCAAGGTTTGGATACCTTGTTTCTGCATCCCTAAGGGCGTGGTTTACATAGTAAATCGGGTGCTGCTTACCCCCAACTTCCGCACCAAAACTGCTCCTACGGCCAATGAGCTTGCAGCTAGATACAAGTACAAAGGTTCCGTAGGAACTGGCTTCACTAACAGAGGTGCCGAAGACAAGTACCTTTTGATTCCTTGGAAAGCTTCCTCGCACTCCGAAGTCCATTGGAAGGTCTTCGCATTCTTCGGCCCTTTCAACGTGTTAAAGAACGACAAGCACCTTTCTGCCGACTTAGACATGAATCGTCGCAACGATGCTATTCGACCAGTTAAACGCTGAACATCCTTGTATGACTGGGGTGATTTCATGTCTAAGATAGCATCGATCTTCTCTGGATTGGCTTCGATACCTCTCTTACTGACCAAATATCCCAAAAATTTACCTGCCCCCAGTCCGAAAGTGCATTTAGTAGGATTCAGCTTCAATTCATAACGGCGCACCGTCTGAAAACATTCTTCTAGATCATCCAGATGACCATGAATCGACATGCTTTTAACAATCATATCATCAACGTAAACCTCCATATTCTTGCCTAGCTGCTTTGCGAAGATATGGTTCATCATCCTTTGATATGTAGCTCCCGCATTGATCAATCCGAAAGTCATTTTTTTGTAGGCGTACACCGACCGATGAGTAATGAAAGCTGTCTTTGGTATATCTTCTTTACACATAGAAATTTGATGATAATCTGAAAAAGCATCCATAAAACTAAGCAAAGCATACCCCGAAGTTGCATCAATGAGTTGGTCGATATGAGGCAGAGGATAGAAATCCTTCGGGCAGGCCTTATTCAGATCGGTGTAATCTATACAAACTCGCCACTTGCCATTATGCTTCCGTACCAGAACCACGTTGGCCATCCACTCTGGATAATCGATCTCGAATATGAAGTTTGCATCCAGTAACTTAGTGATCTCCTCATCAATTATCTTTTATCTTTCCAATGCGAATATTCTTTTCTTCTGTCTAACTGGCTTCTTAGTTGGATCCACTTGTAATCTGTGTTCAGCTACTTTTCGACTTACCCCCGGCATGTCACTGGGAACCCAAGTAAAGACATCGGCGTAGCACCGGAGCCACTTCATCAAACCTGTTCGAAAAGGCTCTGGAAGTCCCGAACCGATTTTCACCGTTTTCTCTTTCCTTCCTGGAATTAACTCGATCTCTTCAGTATCCTCCACGGGCATGACTAAGGGCTCGGTTCCGCTTTCCGTAAATGGCTCCACCTCAATGGCCATTGTATGCTTCTGTTTACTGATTCCTACTCCCGAAGTGATCAGAGCATTCCTGATAGCATCTCCTTACCAAGTCTAGATCTCCCGCCACTTCGCCAACTCCGTGGGACGTAGGAAACTTAATTTTAAAGTGGGGGATTGAAGTGACCGCCTGTAGAGCTGTCAAAGTAGGTCTTCCTAAAATAGCGTTGTAAGCCGAATCAATATGTACAACATAAAATTTACAGATGATTTGAACCTGTTGGGGGAATGTCCCGAAGATAACTGGCAGCTCGATGGTTCCTGCTACCTTGACGGGATCGTTGCTGAAACCATACAGAGGGGCCTCCTGCCCAATATCCATCTTCTGGCCATCTACAGGCATTCGGTGATAAACATGAGCATACAATATATCCACCGAAGAGCCATTGTCGATCATCATCCTCTTCATATCCACAGAACCAACTTGTGCAGTGATTACCAAAGCTCCTTCATGTGGCTCGATAGGTTCCGAAGGGAAATCTTCATCTGTAAAGGAGATTATGGAACCCGGATATGCCCTTTCGACCTTCGTAGGCTTATCTGCCAGAGACATCATCGAGTCCAGATACCCTCGTCTCTTTTTTCCTGCAACCTTTCCCATGTTCCCCCCAGATATCACATCCACCACATACCGCGTCGCCTGGTTCGGCACTGGTTGAACAGGCTGGGTGACTTAAGCCAACTCCCTATTCTCCAGCTGATTCCTTTGTCGTTCCCGCCCTGCTACATACTGTATCAAAGTACCATTTTAAACTTTTCTCTCAATGAATTCCTTCAAACTCCAGCAGGAATTCGTATCATGTCCGACCGTCCGGTGGTAATTACAATATAAGGCAGGATCTCAGGACCCTGGTCGAGGGTTGTTTTTGGGTGATTCGAAGTACGGTTGGTTTTTTATTTGTTCCAAAATGACGGCCCGATCCGTGTTAAGTTGCGTATACACCTTATTTACTTTATGAGTCGGAATGGGTGGACGATCTCCTCTGGGCACCCAGTTACTATTATACCTTTTCAGATTCCCTTCGAACTGATCGCTGCCGACGCTACCCTTTCTCTGATTAATGTCAGGCTTCTCCTTGTCTTTCTCTTTTGCTTTTTTCGAAGAGCTCTGCTTTAAGCTAGCCATATCCTCTTCCACCACGATGAAACCTTCGGCCTTTTCAAATGCTTCGGCCAGACTCTTTGGATGTTTGAATATCAGCTTCTTTACTAATTTTTCCGATTTCACCAGATCTAAACCATTCTGGAATAACCCTACTGCCTGAAGATCGTTAAGATCTGAAACTTGCCCTACAGCTTCTCGGAATCTCTTCACATATTGCCCCAGAGTCTCACTCGAATATTGTCTTACTTGGGCCAACGATCCCGTGGGTCTTCCTCTTCTCTTATTGCTCCCGAAGCGAGCCTGGAACTTGTCACACAAATCCGCCCATGACGCAATCGAATCCGAAGCCAGAGCCCCCATCCATTGCCTTGCGTCTTTTCTTAACGTCAATCCGAATGTCTGACATTTAGCTGCATCTGAATAGTCGTAATAATCCATCAATTTGTCAAATGCTTGGCTATGGTCGAATGGATCTCCAGAACCGTCGTAACTTTCCATATGGGGTAACTTTTTGCTGGGATCCGCTTTCTCTTTAAGAATTTCCGATGAAAAGGGGGACACCTTTTTATCCGAAGCCTTTTTTCCTTGTCGAATCTCTGTCAACTGTTTTCGAAGCTCTTTTATTTCTTTTGCTAGGTCTTCCACCATCCCGGGTGAAGAAGCAGCTTCCTTCTCCGGAGATTTCGCCTTAATGTGTTTAATTCGATCTTTTCCATCCGGGTTAGACGATGCCGAAGGACTTCGTCTTGTAATTCGGCCAGAGCGAGAACTCCCTATATGGTGTATCCTATTCGGACTTTTTGGAGAATGACTTCTCGATCGACTTCGTCGTCCATCTCTTCTACTTTCTCTGTGATACTCACCACGAAGCGTCCTTTTCGAAATCCTGGGAGAATATTCTTGTGACATACTTCGTTTTCCTATCAGGAGAATGACTACAAGACTCGTTATCATCTCGCCTGGAATACTCATTCCTCCTTGCTCTTCGACCATGTGATCTACTTCGTCGTTCTGGTCGAGTGTAACTGGAAGCTTAGTCCTTTTTCTCAGCCATAAGAACCATCTGTTTAGAAATCTCCTCCCTCTGCTGCAGAAGTGCTTTCAAATCCGTGTCGGTTCCTTGTGCCTTCTTTGCCAAGGTAGAAATTTTGTCCGTATGGCCTTCTCGGTGCTGGGTCTTAGGTGATGTATCCATCACCTTTTTCCGATTGTTGTCAGAACCTTTGCTAGCAGTAGAAAATAACTTTCTCTTGGTATCTCTATGGTCTCTAGCCTGAGAATCTCCTGGAACCCTCTGTGACCCAAGTCTATCATGAATACTTTTTGAGGGTCCTAATCTGTCTTTCATCGAAATTCTTCTCAAAGAAGAGCTAGCATCCGTCGACTGTCCTTCAGCCGTGATCGTTTTACTTTTCATCATGGCTCCCGGTGTAAGTTGTTCAGTACGTTGTGATTGAAAATCAGAAACACTAACGCCCTCCTTCTAGCGCCAATGTTAACGCCACGATCTCGCCTCGCGCTTCAACCACGAAAAGCACACCTAATCCTGCACAGTGAACGCGTCAGCACCGGATCTCGACGGTTTTGGGCCGCCGGGGATCGCTCCGGTGTGAGAACAAGTACAGGTCGGAGAAAAAATAGTTTAACAATGGAGGTTGTGTGCTTTAGTGTCTAGAGAGAAAGAAAATGTTTGTTACCCCCTTTGTGTAGTGCTCTGTCCTCCCCGTTCACATTGTGTCAACTCCTCATTAATGAAGGTGGCTAAAGACGGCTGGGCCCATCACCTCAATCAGCCGTCTGTTAATCCCACAGATTAGGGATAATCTTTAGTCCATAAGCTGCCACCTGTCATCCACTACCAGCTCCAACCCAAAGTTTATCTGAATAATCATTTAGACAATAGCCCAATACTTCAAGGATAAAAATGGGTCTGACCCGCAAAGCCCACAATGAATAAGAACTGTCCAACCCAAGATATTCATGGCCCAACATATATATACCCGCCCGCTATAGCTACATACATACAGATAGATATCTAGGGGTAGTGGGACTGGGACTGGGACTAGGACTGGGACTGGGTGGTTCTGCTTCCATGAGTATAACTACTTAACTAGTAACTTCTTTCTGGATGGGAAATAGCATGATGGATCGGTAATATGCTTATTTTCCTGTTCCATTTCTCTTCCTATTTTACAGTTTTTTTTTAACAGCTAGCCGAGAAATGCTGAATTTTATTAAGCCTAGTGGAAGAATAAAACTAAAAACCTCTTTCATCCTGAACCAATACACGTGAGGGAAACAGAATTAAGATCCATTTCAACCCATTTATGCACCACATATTTATTTACCATTGTGTGCTTATATATTAATTAACATGCGAGCGAAAAGCTAATAAGTAGCTAGTTCAATATATCTTATAACAACTGCAAGTCAAATGGCCTAGCTAGATCCATTCAGTCCTACCACATTAATTTCTAGCTAGTCATGTACACTTCCGAATCCGATAGAAAATATATATATGTTTAACCGGCCGGTCTAGATTATATATTGTCAAATTAATCTCACAAACAAATATACAACCTTAATAACTTAATTATATATTTTCTCTTAATTCTCTTGTTATATATATATATATATATATACACATATATATATATATATATATATATATATATATATATATATATTTTGATGTTAGCCGGTAATTTATGAAACAATTTGTGAATCCTATGATCATTCTTAATTTTTAAACCAGAAATTTTTGCTTAAGAGTGGAAGAATTTGCTAGTTGGCACATTTGTTGTTCTTGAAATCATAAGGAACAAAATAACATCCTTCCAGACCCCGTTCGAATTATACAAAGGACCGCGCGCACCCTAAATAACAAAATTAAAACTAAATGGCGTTGAATATTGGCTCAAATTGGTCAATGGTCCTCATCACATTAATTAGTCAACAATTAACATTTTACCAACTCTTCCTCGTTTATTCCTTTCTCATTTAATACCCCTCTCCTCCACCGGCAATAAAAGGGCATCAAAGCCTTAGGAATACAAACACCAACAATCAGTTGAGGAGCAAGAGAGAGAGAAAAAGAAATCTCTAGTTTGATAATTAGTAAGGTAGAGAGGTAGAGAGAAATAAACAGTTAGTTTATTTCTTGGTAAAGAGTTTGTAACTTTCATATTATTTTCATAGTGAATTTCTGAGATCTCTTCCCGTGATTTTTCTCAGTTGGATTTTTACGTAAAATTCTTATGTTATTATTTTATATCTCATACAGTAGTGTGATTGTATTTATTTTAGTGTATTTGTGTGAGCCTGATTTCTCAACAATTGGTATCAAAGCTTTTGGTTTGTGTCGTTGGTGTCTAGAAAAGTGGTTCAAAAGGCAACGCTTTTAAGAAAAGTGATTATTTAATTAGTCACCGTTGCAAAAGCACGGAGAGACTCCCACCCGACTTACACTTACCTGACTAACTGGTACCATCCGTTTAAAGAGAAATTATGCAGGTCACAAATACGAAGATGACAAGTACAAGTGCGAGGTATGAAGTTGAACCATTTGACGATAAGTCAAGTTTCAGTATTTGGCAGTGTACGGTCAAAGATGTATTGGCTCAACAAGGATTGGCAAAAGCACTAGAAGGGAAGAAATCAGAGACTATGACGGATGAAAAATGGACGGAACTTGAAGCAAAGGTCGTGGCAGCAATCAGATTGAGTTTGGCGCCACAGATCAAATATCAGGTTTTGACAGAAACCTCTTCGAATGACTTGTGGGAGAAACTTGAGAAAGTTTACAAGTTAAAGTCTCTGTCAAACCGGTTATATTTGAAGAAGGAATTGTACCGGCTTCGGATAAAAGAAGGGTCAGATTTGACCAATCATATTAATGAGTTTAATAGATTGGTGACCCAACTAACCAGTATTGATGTGAAGTTGGACGAAAAAGATAAAGCCTTATTGCTTCTTGTCTCTTTACCAGATTCATACTCAACTCTCCAGACTACACTCCTTGTAGAGAAGGAAAAGCTTGCAGTTGACGATGTGATGTCAGCAGTACTGGACCAAGATAAGTTCAGGGGCACAACTTCCAGAGATTAAGGAGACAGTTTTCTTGTATTTCAGATGGGCGTGGTAGGGGTCCTAATCGAAAGAAGTATTCATGCAAGGAACGAGAAAGGTCTCAGTCGAGACCAAGCAAGAAGGATAAATCTCAGGTTGAGTGTTATCATTGCCACGAGAAGGGCCACTACAAAAATTAATGTCCATTGTTGAAGAAGGATAACAAGAAGAAAGGTAAGCATATTGAAAATTCTGCTAATGTTGCTGAACAAGCAGATGTCTGCAGCGACGGAGAGCTGTACACAGTGACAGAAAATGAAGTTTCACAAGGTGATCTCTTATCTGTTAGAGACAGTAGCAGCCTTACAGATTGGTACATAGATTTCGGTTATTCTTTTCATATGTCCCCTCACAGGGATTGGTTTAATACTTTTACATCCTGCAATGGTGGTACAGTTTTATTGGGTAACAATGAAGTCTGCAAAGTTACTGGGATAGGCATCATCAAAGTTAAAATATTTGAAGGAGTTGTTAGAACATTGGGTGATGTAAGGTATATTCCAAAATTGAAGAAGAGCTTGCTATATCGGTTGGAGTACTTGACTCTATAGGCTGCAATATCTTAATTAGAGATGATGTTATGAAAATTATCAGGGGTTCGATGGTAATTATGAAAGGCCATAAAATGGGCACACTCTACAAGTTGATAGGGGACACAGTTGCTGGTGGAGCAACAATTTCTGTGTAGGATAATTCCAATAGTGATAGTACAGAATTATCGCACATGCGACTTGGTTATTTGAGTGAAGGTGGAATGAAAGAACTTCACAAAAGACAGTTGCTGAAAGGTGTCAAAACGTGCAGTTTGGAATTTTATAAGTTTTGCGTGTACGGCAAACAACAGAGGATCAGCTTCAAGGCAAGAGCACATACCAGTAAAAATATACTTGATTATGTACATTCAGATATTTGGGGGCCTATCAAGCATACGTCATTGGGTGGAGCCCATTATTTTGTCAGCTTCATAGATGATTACTCCAGAAAGGTGTGGGTGTATTTTATGAAGCAGAAATTCGAGGTTTTCAAAATCTTTAAGCAGTGGAAAGCTAAACTAGAAAACCAGTCCGGAAAGAAGCTAAAGTATTTCAGATCAGATAATGACACAGAATACAAGGACAGGTCATTCTTACAGTTCTTCCAAGATGAAGGTATCACCAGGCACTTCTCAGTTAAAAGAACTTCAGAGCAAAATGGGGTTGCCGAGAGGATGAACAAAACTCTATTAGAACGTACCAGATGTATGAGGTTGAATGCAGGATTGCCCAAGAATTTATGGGCTGAGGCAATCAACACAGCCTGTTATATGATAAATCGATCTCTTTCAGCCGAAATTGATTACCAAATCCCCGAAGAGGTATGGAGTGGGAAATCAGTTGATTTTTCTGTGATGAAAATCTTTGGTTGTCCAGCTTATGTTCATCTGCCAGTCGAGGAGCGACAGTCCAAGCTTGATCCAAGGTCAAAGAAATATATTTTCCTTAAATATGAAGACGGAGTTAAGGGATATAGGTTATGGGATCCAGTATCCATAAAGAAGGTTGTTAGCAGAGATATGGTGTTCAATGAGAAACACATGTTAAACAAGTCTGAGAATGAAGAATCTGCAGCAAGTGAGTTTCAGACACACCCAGTTGAGGTGGAGCTTCTTGAAGAGATTGAAGATGATCATCCTTCAGATCCCCAAGAGAGGTCCTATAATCTTGTTAGAGATCGGGAAAGGCGAGTCAGCAAACCAGTGCATAGATATGGGTTTGAGGACATGGTTGCCTTTGCTTTGATTGCTGGTAGTGGAGATCCAACTAGCTATCAGGATGCTATTGTAACGACCATGAATTTTAAACTCATTATTTATTAAATATGTGATTTAATTTTAACGAGTTAATTTTTGTGAGTTTATTTAAACCTCATGTGGGGGTGAGAATTGTGAAAGGATTAAAGGAAGTCACTAATGAGTTATTTAAATTAGTGGACTGACCTTAGGGATTTAATATCAGAGAATTGATGAGTTTATTAATAATTAAATATTCAACTTATTTGAATATAGTGGCATGAATTGAACATAGTGATTAATTTTAATATTGAGTAATTAATCGATAACGTATGAAATTATTATTGTTGGAAATAATAATTAATGAGTAAGAGAATTGATAATATAATATTATTATATTTAAATAATTTACTGTTATACACAAGCATGCGATACTAAACCTTTACTATATGGTAGCTATCAATATTATATATAATGCAATGTGACATATTAATGTGGTGAATATTGCATGTATGGACTATATAGTAAAATTAATTGCATTAATAGAGTTACATAGTAATATTGTTTATGTGACATGATGTGGATGGGTAAAATTTGATGAATACCCTATTACCTTATATTAATATCAATTAACATTAACTGATAATGATTTCAATAAGTTATTATAATTATAATAATAACAGTTATGGTAATGAGTAATGATAATACCCAATTCAATTATAGTTGGTATTAAGGAAAAATGTGCATGGATTATATGATTGGTGTATATGTACGTACTCAATGCATTGTATTATTAGTTGCTCAATTGAAATGACATTGTAACACTAATTAAATATATAATCTATGTATACATGGAATGAAGTGTGTGTATATTATATAATTTAAGTATACTTATAATGTGTGTAGATGTATATATATAACCAAAGTGTATATTATGTATATATGATATAGACCAAGTATTGTATTATATTTTACAATGCTGAGTTCCTTCCTTGTCCCATATATGTGCCCATCTCATTCTTCCCACGTGAAGAGCTAGTTAGCTACCCTATAACTCTTCTCAATTTCAGCAAAAATAGCCAATGATTTCAAGGGGAATGGGCAACACAGTATTTCTCAACTATCATTCATTAACCAATACACAATCATGTAATCCATTGTTTTGATTTGGTGAGCAAAATCAAGAGCCGGATATACAAATTGCCTATAAATAAGCTCATCCTCTTCTCATTTTCAATTGCTGAGAATTATATTGCTAGAGATTGAGTTATTGTGAATTATCAATGAGGGAGATTTTGATATAGCAGCAAGTATATAGTTCATATTAACAGAGGTATACTCCCATTCTTGTTCTTCAAAATTCTGTAAATTGCTAAGTTCTTAAATCTTTGACTAAGCATGAATTGTATGATAAGTGATTGGGAAATGCTTAGTAGTAAGTATATTAGTTTACAAGTATTATAGAATTGTTTTATATTATGGCTGGATTGGAACTGAATTCGTATGAATTTCTGTGTTGGGTTTTTGGTTACTGCCGAAAACAGCCTGCTCAAGCACTGACCGGACACCGGCGCAGCTGCGCCGGGTTTATACCTGGTGCCTGCGCAGCTGCGCAGGTCCCTGTTGCCAGATTTTGTTTCATGCTTCCTGTTAAGGCCTGTTATGTGATAACTTGTTGCTATGATTTAAGGCAAGCATGAAAAGTAGTATCACTTCTATAACCATGTTCCTTGATACTACATGTACAATGTTAACCATGTTAGTATGTACTCCATAAAAGAAAAACTTATGATTTATAATGAAACTTATAGATTTAATTATGAATTTAGACACATACGGGGCATGTATATATTCTGATATTCTGAACATGATCGTATGAATTATATTAACTTGAAATGCATGTTTAAAATGTTAAACACATTAGCATACGAGATTGATGGATTTAAAGGTTTTCAAAGGAGAAACGTAAGAACCTTGAGGGAACGAACTTGATCAAAACGATGCCTTGTAGGTTCTGACCATATGAGAGCATTTATATGACTTATATGTGTGTCCTAACACATGTGAGTAATGACCACGAAATGCTTTGCATGTTCTATGTTGCCTTTATGGACTTAGTGCAATTTTGAAAGAAAACTTAGAAAGTGAAAGCTAAATAGCATCAATTACCATGAGAATTATGTTATGATTACGCAAGCATGTATATTAGGATTCGTTATGCCTATAGACATGTTGACATGAGTGTCATTTTGGTTACACATAATTTCCACCTATGCACACGTATTCAAGTAATGAAATTCTAAGGTATGAACTAATATGGGTTAAGGTATACACATGTAGTATACGCACAAGCATGACTACTTAAACATTGTTTAAACCTCGTTATGTGGTAATTTGACTATGTAGCTAATCCTTGAGACATGAAATTAATTAACTTAAGGTATGTGAATTACCGGCATGAAGACATATGCTTTTGAATTGAATAGGGTGGGCATGCTAGGATTCAAACTTGAAAGTATATTCTTGAAGCATGATTACTTGAAATGCTAAATGTTCAAATCTATGTTGATGTATAGATATTCTAGCATTACTAAATCAAGGTCAGAGTTAATTGTTTAATTGACCTAGTCAAAGTGATTGACTTACGTGAATTACATGATAAATTTATATGATGATTAGATTCTTGCTAGTGTAGGATCATATTAGTTTATAATGCTAATTGAAAGGCCGACTTATTAATGTTAGGTCGTTTCGACGCAAGTTAATTAAAGCTAGAACTTAATCGTAGCTGAACAAACAGGCAAGTTTTCTAACTTCATTTAATTGTTATATTGAATGCAAGTATTCTAAATTCTTGCACTACCTTATTCAATGAATCGTGTAAGCGAGTTTCTTAACTTCACTTGATTTGAATGTAAGTTCCCTTACACTCTTTATTGTGCAAGTTCCTATCCTTCTCATATTGTATTGAGCATGTTATTATCGTATTGACGGTTAATTATTTAAAGCTTGAACTTTATTTTCAAGCATGCTATTAGGTGATTTAATTACTTTACAATTATTCCACATCGATATTATTAATATTCGCACTTAGTGCATTTGAGTTCATATAGTTTTGGACTTGTACATTTTGTAAAGTTCAATAATTCTTGAGCTTGTGTTAGATAGAGTCTGAACCTTTGTTCGGTCAGACAAGTATATGAAATTCTATAAAAGCTATCCAAACCAATTGATGGTAAGGATTCTTAGACTGAAAGAACACTCATTATATATATAAGGGAGTACCTCAGGTATCTAGTATAAAGATACAAACAGCAGAGTTGAATGTTATGCATATACATAGCGTACGCGAGACTGATCCCCTCAAGTACTTATTCTGTAGCCAGTAACCAAAAGGTCAATCAGCTATTGATTTCGTTGGAGTTTTATAGTTCAAAGGTCTAGTTGACTATCAGTTATTCTAAAAGCAATTATTATTCTGCTTCCGATATTCATATTGTTGAATTCATTGTCAGATATATTCTTTTCATCATGATATATCCTTTATTGTTGTATTTCAACTTGCTGGGCAAACTTGTTGCTCATTCTTGCTATATCATGACTTATATTGCAGTTAAGCCCGAGACTTCAGGGAAGGACAAGGGTAAAGGGAAGATGTAGGAATAGTTTGCAAGGAGCAGACTTTATCTTTATGTTTAATTAATTTACTATTATGTAATATGAACCCTATTGACTATTCTAGGGTATGTTTGTATGTTGTATTAAGGTTATCGAATCTTGGGACTAGTAACACATTTTGAATGAACGACGTACGTTTATTATATTCCGCATTTTAGTTATCGTATGTTGTTTAGAGGTGGATGTTTATGTTAGATCGTGACGACCGAACCGGGGTCAGAGGACCCGGATTCGGGGGTGTCACAACTATTCAGTTCGAGGATAATGATAAATGAACAATAGCGATGGCAGAAGAAATGGAGTTTTTACAAAAAAATCAGACTTGGGAGTTAGTTCAACTTCCAAAAGGATCAAAAGCTATAGGATGCAAGTGGGTGTTTAGGAAAAAGAAAGCTCAGTCTGATAAAGAAGGTGAAAGATTCAAGGCCAGGTTAGTGACAAAGGGATTCTCTTAGAGAGAGGGAATCGACTACAATGAGATCTTCTCACCAGTTGTGAAACACACGTCGATTCGATTGATCTTATCTATTGTAGTATCACATGATATGAAGTTAGAGCAACTTGATGTGAAAATAACTTTTTTCCATGGTGATTTAGAAGAAAAGATCTACATAAAGCAGCCTGAAGGGCTTATTGAACCAGGAAAAGAGGGCTTAATTTGCAGTTTGAAGAAGTCTCTCTATGGTTTGAAACAGTCCACAAGACAGTGGTACATGAAGTTTAACAACTTCATGGTGGCTCATTGTTACTCTCGTTCGGAGTATGATCCATGTGTGTATTTCAGATCTCTTGATGATGGTTCTCTAGTATTGTTGACGTTATATGTCGATGACATGTTGATAACAGTAAAGAGGAAGTCAGATATTCTTCAGCTGAAGAATTTATTGAGCAGTGAATTTGACATGAAGGATCTTGGGTCAGCCAAGAAGATCCTAGGTATGAAAATTCACAGGGATCGTCAGGCAGAAAAGTTGTGGCTAACTCAGAAAGGATATGTGCAGAAGGTCTTGGAGAGGTTTAACATGAACAATGCTAAACCAGTTAGCACTCTGTTAGCAGCACATTTCTGATTGTCTTCACAGTTGAGCCCACAGACAGAGGATGAGGTGGAGTATATGTCCAAAGTACCATATGCAAATGCAGTGAGTTGTCTCATGTATGCCATGATATGTACAAGGCCAGATATCTCACATGCAGTCAGTGTGGTTAGGAAGTATATGGCAAATCCAAGAAAAGAGCATTGGAATGCTGTCAAATGAATTTTTCGTTTTCTTGCAGGTACAACCAATTACGGTCTTATGTTTGATCGTGATACCGCAAGAAGTGAGGTTACAGGATTTGTTGATTTGGATTATGCTGGAGACCTAGATGTAAGGGGATCTACAACAGGGTTTGTATACACTTTTTATGAAGGATGTATATGTTTAAGGTCAGTGTTGCAGTCTACGGTAGCATTATCAACAACAGAGGCTGAGTATATGGCATTGACAGAGGCAAACAAAGAGGCTTTATGGCTTAAAGGACTAGTTGAAGAACTAGGTTTCAAGCAGGACAGTATCCAGATTCAGTATGATAGTCAAAGTGTTATTCATTTAGCAAAGAACCAGGTGTTCCATGCCAGGACCAAACATATAGATGTTCGGTATCACAAGATTCGTGAGTGGCTGAACAATGATAACATTGCAGTTCGCAAAGTTCACACAAAGAAGAATGCTGCAGATATGCTCACAAAGTCAGTTACAGTAGAAACGTTCAAACATTGCTTGGACTTAATTCACTTCGTGGAATACTGAGTTTGAGGTGGAGTATCCAGGGAGAGGGATATATTCACATACACGAAGAAGTTCACAATACGTAATATTTAAAAAATATGAGCCAATGTAGAGATTGTTGAATATTGGCTCAAATTGGTCAATGATCATCGCCACATTAATTGGTCAACAACTAACATTTTACCAACTCTTCCTCATTTACTCCTTTCTCATTTAATACCCCTCTCCTTCACCTGCTATAAAAGGGCATCAAAGCCTTAGGAATACAAACACCAACAATCAGTTGAGGAGCAAGAGAGATTGAGAAAAAGAAAGCTCTAGTTTGAGCATTAGTAAGGTAGAGAAAAATAAACAGTTAGTTTATTTCTCGGTAAAGAGTTTGTAATTTTCATATTATTTCTATAGTGAATTTCTGAGATTTCTCCCCGTAATTTTTTTTTGTTGAGTTTTTACGTAAAATTCTTGCGTTATTATTTTATATCTTATACAGTAGTGTGATTGTATTTATCTTAATGTATTTATATGAGCCTAATTTCTCAACAAATGAAAACCCGAGATAATGCGCGAGGAATTCATAACTGGAGGTCAGGTTAAAGTATTATGAACGGGAGAAATTAAATTAAACTCCTCTTTATTAGTTCGACATATTTATGATTTTGCATATATATATATATATATATATAATTAAAAAAGTTGAATGAGGAATTCATAATATATCCAGGGGTCAAGTAAAGTATTATGAACGGGAGAAAGTCCTATATAAATATATATACTACTGATAGGTTTGTGTGTGTATATATACATATATATATATATATATATATAGGATAATGTGTATAATTAAAAAAGTTGGAAATTTTTGTTTTGGATTTATGGGGGAGTGAAAGAAGGAAGGCATTTGTCTGTATTTAAAATCTGGGATCCAAATTATTTCCGGTGTGCTCATATGCCCTTATAAAAAGGGGCCGGAGAGTCTTTGACAAAAAGACCAGCCCACTCATAGTTGTGAACTATGACTGCCGTCCACTTGGCACTAGTGTGTGTTCTCCCTAGCTTCCACTGTTCCGCCATTGACTTGCTCACTATTCCTATTCCTATTCCTATTACTATCTACTGGAGGAGTCTTTCTATGGGGACATGAAACGGGGACATGGAAATTAGACATGAAAATTGGACATTTTTAATTTTTTTTAATTTTTGTTATGACTCCTAAAAAATGTATAGTATTTATTCCAACTGAAATTTTTATAAAAAAAATATTTTAAGTGTAATTTGGATACATATATAAAAACAGTGTTATACAGACTGTACAACACTGTTCTTGTATACGTATTCAAATTACACCTAAAATATTTTTTTTTGTAAAAATTTCAGTTAGAATAAATATTATATATTTTTTAAGAGTCACAATAAAAATCAAAAAAAAATAAAATGAAAATGTCTAATTTTCATGTCTGCCAAGACTTATTGCTACTAGAGTATTGTAATTGTATATAAATAATGCTACTATCACATAAAGTGAGTCACATAATGATGATGTGACTGTATGTAATTTGTTGTTGAGATAAGTAGGTCATGTCAACAACAAATCACGTACTGTCACATCAGCAGTATGTGATGTTTATGTGATAGTACCATTACTCTTGTATTATACAGCGAGCTAACTAGCTAGCTAGCTAGATGTAGGCTGTAGCTCAATCCATAACAAAGATTCCCCAACTTTATTTTTCCATTTTTAACCTATAAAAATCTAAATTCCCTATTTTGTTCGAACTAACCAAGGACACTAGCTTGGTTGCAAAATATATGAATGTCACAAACAAATAATGGGTTTGAAAAAGGAAATTGAACCCACCTTCAAAATAAAAAAAAAGTAGTCCATTATATTATATTAGTCAGCTTAGATGCTCTTTAAAAAGAAAAAAAAGTGTGAACCCACCCAAAAACATAATTCATATCCAAAACCAGATTATTAGACAACCTCCCTAACTTGGACAGGATTGAATGGTTCTCTTTATTCATCCGCCCAGCCAAACTAAACTAAACCAAACCAAACCTGAATAATAGGAGGGAGAAGGCAGCTAATTTATTTTTATGGATGGATGGTTTTGTTTCAAACAGGGGTTCAAACTTTGAAGCGACAGTTCCGCCGAGCGAGCCGTCCGGGGGCAAAATTAACAAACATTTGGGTCTGGGACTGGGACTGGGACTGGGGCTGGCAGAAATCTTAATCCTTTCCTTACTAACAAATGCATTATTATATAATATAATCAAAACAAATCCAGTGCACGTAACAAAAGACAGCAGCATCATGGGCCTTTATCTATGGACCTTCCTTCCTCCCTATCGATGGATGATTTAGAAGGGGTTATGTCCAAAATTGAGGTTGTCTTCGGCTAATTGTCGTTGGTGGCTGCTTATGGCCCTACCCGAAAACGTTTTACTGTACCTTTGACTCTCATATATTAATGAAGTATATAGTTGGTGGGTGTGTGTGTTAGTTATGTTTCAACTCCCAAATGAAATAGTACAAGGGGTTTTGATTTTTCAAGCAGCTTCAACTTGTGTTTGGCAAAATGATAACAAATTATTATGAATCTCGAATCTTAGTTGGACCAAAATACGGGCCGGTCACAAAAGACATCTGCACTCATCCAAAAAAATAGTTAGCTAGAATGTTACTTCAAAAAGTTTTCAAGCTTCTCCTCAATACCAAAAAGGCTTTTACCAAGTCCCTCCCTCCCTCCCTCCCTCCCGCAAAAACCCCTTTAAATACCCCCCACCTCCAATTCCTTCCTAACCCCCCCCCCCCTAAAATCACCATCTCTCCTCTCTCTAGATTTCTCACTCTCTCCCTCTTAAAAACAGAGACCAGAATGTGCCAACTAACTTCCTCTCCTCTCTGTTGCAAATGCAAATGCAAATGCAAATGCAAACCAAACAAACCTTACCTTATCATACCCGTTAATAAAAACCCAGAACCCGACATGTTCACCCCTATGATACCCAAAAGCCCAACATCTAAGCAACAACTAACCCAAAACGGGCAGAAACCCCACAAAACCCATCTCTCTCTGGCCATTATAGAAGCATTTTCCATTGCCAAAATAGCTCTTCCCATGATACTCACTGGCCTTCTTCTCTACTCTCGTTCAATGATATCCATGCTCTTCCTCGGCCGCCTCGGAGAACTTGTGCTTGCTGGAGGTTCGCTAGCCGTCGGATTCGCCAACATCACTGGCTACTCAATTCTCTCGGGCCTTGCTATGGGAATGGAACCCATTTGCGGTCAAGCTTTTGGAGCCAAAAAACACACCCTCCTCGGCCTTTCTCTGCAACGAACGGTGCTCTTGCTACTTCTTACTTCATTTCCAATAGCCATTTTATGGCTTAACATGAGGAAAATTCTGTTGCTCTGCGGACAAGATGAAGCTATAGCCATGGAAGCTCAATCTTACCTTTTGTATTCTCTTCCCGACCTATTAGCTCAATCTTTACTACACCCGTTAAGAATCTATCTCAGATCACAATCCATAACTTCACCTCTAACATTTTGCGCTACTCTATCAATTATTCTGCACATTCCCATAAATTATTTTCTTGTTTCAAAACTTGGCCTAGGAATTAAAGGTGTTGCACTGAGTGGCGTTTGGACTAATTTCAATCTTGTAGCCTCGTTAGTAATTTACATATTTGTCTCTGGCGTATACAAGAAAACATGGGGAGGATTGTCCACAGAATGCTTAAAAGGATGGAAATCCTTACTGAATTTAGCCATTCCAAGCTGCATTTCAGTGTGCCTTGAATGGTGGTGGTACGAAATCATGATTTTGCTCTGTGGGCTGTTGTTGAATCCAAGAGCAACAGTGGCTTCCATGGGAATTCTAATTCAAACCACATCACTTATTTATATATTCCCATCTTCTCTAAGCTTCAGCGTATCGACCAGAGTTGGTAATGAATTGGGTGCCAGCCAGCCTGCAAAAGCAAAGCTGGCTGCCATCGTGGGCCTTTCTTCTAGTTTTGTGTTGGGATTTTCAGCCCTGTTTTTTGCGGTGAGCGTGAGGAATGTTTGGGCTGGTATGTTCACCCAAGATAAAGAGATCATAGCATTGACATCCCTTGTTTTGCCCATAATTGGGCTTTGTGAGCTGGGAAACTGCCCACAAACAACAGGTTGTGGGGTGTTGAGAGGAACAGCTAGGCCTAAAGTCGGAGCAAATATTAACTTGGGTTGCTTTTACTCGGTGGGAATGCCGGTGGCAGTTGGATTAGGATTCTTCGCCGGGCTTGATTTCCAAGGGCTGTGGTTGGGTCTATTGGCCGCACAGGGCTCGTGTGTGATGACCATGTTGGTGGTTCTGGCTCGAACGGATTGGGAGGTTCAAGCCCAGAGAGCCAAAGAGCTGACTGCAGGAGCTATGGTGGTGGTTGATGAGATTGAGGAAGAGAAGCCGCTCGAAGCTGAAAATAAGGGAGATTCTTTATGTTAATTAGGTGACTTAGTTTAAACTAATCACTCACTAGTTTAATTCATTTTTTCCTAGTTCTGAAGCAGAGAGGGTGGACAGATCGAGGCTAGCTAATTCCCAAGGAATTTTTGCTGCTTCCTGTGAAACTCAAAATTTTACTCCAATAATTTTGAATATCACAGGAAATATCATTTAGCCTGGGGGGGAAGCAGTTGCCAGATTTCATTGTTGTACTCCTGTGATAGATAAATACAGAGCAAGTAATTACTTTCAAAGACAATACTCCGCAAATGCTATAATCTTCTTGGAGCCTAGTTTACTACGAGATGATGAGATAATGCGTGCACCTTCTAATTTATTCAGGATAGCGACTAAAAATTTTAGAATAATGCTACAGACACAAACTATTTTATAATTATTTTATAAATTGCTGATGTGGCACTACACCTCAACTTTTTATGTAGGGCTGAAAACTACATTGAAGCAATTTGTTGATCAATATGCTGAGGTGAAATATGTCACATCAACAGTTTATAAAATATTAATAGAATAGTTTGTGTCTGTAACATTATTCAAATTTTTAACGCTAACCAAGCTGACTTTGAGTAGAAAAATTAAAAAAAGTAGTATTTTTAAGCTAGTTATTCACGTGGGCTTGTTAAATAATATTCACACATTAAAAATCTGTAAAAAATAAAAGTAAATCTGAAAGTTGAAACAAATTAAACAATTAAAATTAAATAAATGAAATTATGAAAGGCAAAAAATATATCTTACTAATTCTATTAACTTAAGAAAAACATGAAAGAAATTTTATTTACAAAATAAAATATATCTCAATCAATTAAAATAAAGAACAATATGTAATTATATAACAAATTACTTAAACAACTTAAATAAGTTAATAAAACCATTAAACCGGATGGGTTTGAATTTAAAGTGTTCAAATGGTTTACTTAAGTTAACTTCTTCTACGTTTTTTTTTTTTTTTTTTTCTAACTCTGTAATTTATTTATATATTTTTGGATAGATTTTTAACATTTTATAATTTTTTTATATTAATTTTGACATATAAATTTTCTATTGTGATGGCCACATGGACAAATTTGTGGGACCCATATGTTACTTGGTTGTTATTTGGCGTATCCACGTGGACAAGTGTATGAAAATAATATTTTTAATTTTTTTTGTTAAAAGTCAATTTTTATAAACGGAATTTGTGACCGTTTGTAAAAAATAAACAGTTCAATGAGTTCACAATTAAAATTTTCAGTTAATCTACTAACGATGCATTTGTAAGTCAAGATTGTGTACAAATGAAAAAAGTGCATTTAACCCTAAAAAATGCTACTAGTACATTCTCCCTCCATCCCATAATAACTGTCGTTTTAGAAGAATTTTTTTTCTTCAATTTATTTGTCGTTTATAACTTTCTAGGAGAATAAATTATTTATTTTCCTATATCACTCCTACCTTCTCTCATTATCCGAAGAATTTCTCTCCCTTGTATTAATAGTTTTTAACTTCCCATAAAGGGGTAGTAATGAAATTTTACACAAATTTTAATTAATAAATGAAAGCATTAAATGACTTTCTTAATAATGTGCATGAAACTAAAACGAGAGTAATAAAGAACAATCAATTATTGTATGTTGTTGGAGTTGTGAATCCAAGAAGCTAAAAACTTCACCGGCATTACTAAATACTCCCTCTGTTCCTAAAAGATTGTCGTTTTAAAAAAAATATGTTTCAAAATGTTTGTCGTTTACAACTTCCTAGAAGAATAAATTATTTACTTTCTATATTACCCCTATCTTCTCTCATTGTCCCAATAAATTCTCTCCCTTGTATTAATAGTTTTCAATTTCCTATAAAGAGGTAGTGATGGAATTTTAAACAAAATTTACTAATATTAAATAATTTTCTTAATTCATATGCTAAAATCTTAAACGACAATCTTTTAAGAAAGTTAGTAGTACGTGCCAAGCTTGCCACCCTAGTATGAAGTATCGAATCCAATGCATTTATACAGTTTTTTCATTCCAACTTTAAGTAGTTTATGAAACTTGATCAACTTGAACTTGAAGACCCAAATTGTCTTATAACTACCTAGTACGTACGTACGTACGTAGTATTATTCGCATATATAAATACCAATTGTGTAATGCTATTATCACATAAAATTATTACATAAAATTATTACGTAAATATCATATACTGTTTATCTAATAGTATGTGATTTGTTATTGACACGACCTATTTAATTCAATAATAAATCACATACCGTCACATAATATTATGTGATGTTTATGTGATGGTCTTTATGTAATAGTAGTATTATTTATACCAATTTATGTGGGGGCATGAAGATATATCCTTGTGAATACATTTCTGTCTTGTCATCAGGAATCTGTAGCAGTGGCATTGACATTTCAGATAGACTATACATACATACATACACCTCCCCGGCCCCCATCTGCCAAAATACTAGTACTACGTACTCTCTAGGTTGGTGGCCTGCCTTTGTTTATGATTAAACTTGATCAACAAACTCGCTTGAAATTATTTTATTCCAACTCTACCCGGCCACATCAGCATATACTGGAGTACTAATTAAAGCAGATCCCTAGAATATTACTATAATACAATTCTGACTCACCCACTAGTTGCATTAGAAAAATCAAATAATGAATATATAAATAAAGAATCTTGTAGTCAACTTATTACTTAAAACCATTTCAGCAATCCCAAACCTTTATTGCAAAATTGGTTTAAACACATTACTAACAAAAAAAGAAGCTAATTATTAATCGGGAAATGATGTTAGGGATACAATTTATTTTATAATTATTTAATAATTTATTAATATGACATATTTTATTTTAGTTTTTATGTGGGGTTACATCAATAAAATATAAAATAATTATAGAATAAGTTATTTCTCTAACATTACTCATTAATCGGGTGTAGCCAACTTTTTAGAATTTTTTTTTGCTAATTGGTTTTTTAGTATTTATTCTTTTTGTCCTCAAAACGATGACTTAAAGGCTAAAGTACTTTTTTTTTGTTCTTTGAGGGTTGAACTAAGGTACAAAAAGTAAGTAAATGATAAGTATGTTATTTAATGGGATTCATTAGTATAAAAAAAATAAAAGAACTCATAAGATGATTATGTAATTTTGTGGGACTATTAAAAATAAATTTGAAATATTTTTTTATTTTTTTCTCTACTTTAATATATACTTATATAACTCATCCAATTGAGGACGGGACAGGGGTAGTTTTAATACTATCATTCTTGAGAAATTTAAAATCTCTGTTTTATTTTTAGAGTATTTGTGTCCAAACTCCCTTTCTTATTCTTTTGACGCCTCGAATTTTAGAGCACGCGTTAGTCATTGCACTCATGCACTGTAATGAATTAGGTGCCGGCTGCCCGCCCGACTGACCTGGTCTCTCTCTCTCTCTCTCTCTCTCTCTCTCTCTCTCTCTATATATATATATATATATATATATATATATATATGAATTTTTGGTTTTTTGGTATGTGCATGGCGATACCATTAGTCATTTTCATAGTTAATAAAAAGACGATTGCATGCATGGAAAAGCAAATTATATATATATATATGAAATATTTTAATGTAATCTAAATGTTGATATCAACCAAATAATATATAGTTTATATATTCTGAGTATGTATTATTTTTACAAGTCTTTTGATTCCGTTATAAAAGATGTCTTTTTTCTCTTAGCCTTTGTTTGGCAAGCTGTTGTAAGTTTTCGATGAGATTTTTAATACCAATTTCGGGTGATATAGTAACTGGGTCTCACAATATTATATTGATTCCGTCACAAAATTAGATCTCTTATATGAATAATAATATATCAAATTCGGGTGGTATAGTAACTGAGTCTCACAATTATATAATTTAATAGATAATTTGGAAAAATATAAAATAATTAAGACTTGTTTTGTAGGCTACTATATACCCAATTAAATTATGTAACCTACTACGAGGTTAAGACAATAAGAATAACCCAAATGGAAAAAGGTGGGAGATTAATTCCATACAACCATACCACCAGAAATTGTGAAGCCAATTCTAATTAATAAAAATTATATTAACAAAACAAAGAGTAACGCTACACCTAATTAATAATCACATTAAATATTTTAATTAATTTAAGAATAACTAACTGGAGATGTTAACTACTGAAGTACGGCTCAGACATGTTACCAAAGAAGAGGAGACAAACTTTGGTGTCACCGTACGTACCTTCAAAATTTTATGATTTTACGTACATTGTCTAAGATATTGTTTAATTAATACCGCTTAGGAAAATCCTCAAATTAAAACAATCAAAGGAACTAAGACAATTGCTTAATTTAGTTGGTATATATATATATATATATAGTTGTTTTCCAACGGATTAGTCTTTAGCGACGGACTGTCCGTAGTTCAAAATAAACATTGTTATGAGCTTTAGCGACGGACAGTCTATGGCTAAAGACTAGTCCGTTGACGGATCAATCCATTGGAGAACGGGCGCTATATGTATATATATATAAAAAAAAAATTAAATCTTTCTCATTCTATATATAATATGGGAAGATATAATCTAAGAAAATGTAGCATGAAAACTGAAAATGACGGAATCAAAGGAGGTTAGCTCTAGGATCGATCGAGAGAAAACACATTAGAATTAATTAGAGTGGTCGATGCATTTCCCTTGCATGAAGGAGGAACAAGAGCTAGGAAGACAGTGACACACACACACACATACAACTTACCTTTGACATAACAATCGATCTAATTAAGTAATCAGTCACAGTCATAAAATAATTAAACAAACATATAAACTACGTATGATCGATGTTCATGCATTATTAATTAATTTAAACAAGTAACTTGTTTTTATTTTGATACAAGCAGAATCATTCATGCTAAATTATGATATTAATCTGAAAGAATCTGCCAAACAGCAAGCAAGTCTAGAATGTAGGCTGCGCTGCGCCCGCGATTAATGAAATTATTGATACATCATATATATATATATATATATATGAAAAAATGAAGGTACATAATTGTGTAAATTTCAAATATACACGGTGTACGTTCGTAGAGTTAAAGTCACCCTACGATGGTAGAGTAATCACTGATTGATAGTAGAGTAGTCACTCTACTACTGTAGAAACGTAGAGTGAATCCTCAGATAGTAGAGTGCATGACTACTCTTCAATCGTAGAGTGACTTAACTCTACTATCGTAGATCGTGTACATTTAAAAGTCTGCACAGCTGTGTAGCTCCATTAACCATATATATATATATCTTGACATCGCTTAAATCATATATACTTACCTAGCTAAGAGATAATTTACAATATGAAATGATGTAATAACTCGGAATTTTGTTAATAATTAAATATTAATTTTATTTTTCTTAAAAGCATAATTGAATAGAAAATTATAAGTTGCTATTTTTTTTTATTTCGCTTGGAAACTTAAATTGTTTTAGTAGATAATTTAATAATTAATTTTATGAAAATTAAAGAATCCGTTAAGGTTTTGGTAACTTATATTGTTTCTTTGTTGTATTTAAACAGTAGAGATGTAACCATAATTATATTCTAATTTGATTAGTTGAATTCCCGAATAGAATACTTATACGCACTGCAACAGAATTAACCTATTTCTAAAAGAAAATTTCGTTGGAAATATCATTTTTTCTTGTAGAGTTTGGTCATTGATATGTTTGTTCAGGATGCGTATGAGTTGACCCTAATTTCTGTTCTATTTTGCGAATTGGTAATGTCTATATTAGACATACCTTCCGATTTGCATGTATTTGGATTCGATGTCGGATGTAGGGCTAAGCAAGGAACCAAATTAAAACTGAAACCGCACCAAAAATTGCACAAACCGCACCAATTAAAACCGCACCAACGGTTCCGGCGTATGTGTCTGTTTTAGGTTGGTTGAAAAATTAAATTTACGGTTTCGGTTTGGTTACTAACCAAAACTGCACCCATAAAACCGAAACCGCACCATGTGTGTGTATGTATGATAAGTGGATGACATTTTTTTGAAAGTTGCATAAAATATAAGTGTTGGTAGAGTAACCTATAATGTTTCTGACTCTTTGTATAAATAGTGGAGAGAAGTGTTATATAGGACCCTATTATGTAGACAATATATTGTCCCTATTTGGAAAGGAAAAATAAAAATCTGGGTTGACCTTTTGGGATACTCATATGCATGATCTTGATGTCTCTGAATGGATGACTGTAATGAATTCAAGGATGTTAAAATTATTGATCGCACAATTAAATGTTTCAAATGATTGTTCATTTGATTAGGGTGGAAAAAAAATCTATTGAAGGCTTAGACCTTATTGAAAAAATGACATTCAAGTCACTACTAGTTGGATTGGAAGAGAGGCCTGCAAGTAGTGGATGGCCATAGAGTTGGTTTAAGAAATAATTACACTAGAAGTCTGCAAAAAAAATAACCGGCTCAAGAGAAAAATATTTTTCAAATTTAGTCACAAAATTAGAGTAGTGATGCTAAATTGCATAAAATTTTGTTGTTTCAATTGATTTTAGAACCGAAATCACACCGCACAGTTTAAAATCGCACCGCACCAATCACAAGCGATTTCATGTGCGTTTTTGAATTTATCAAACCCCACCTAAGCGGTTTCGGGTGTGGTTTGGGTTTCATACCGCACCATACTCACCCCTAGTCGGATGTGTAATTTTTTTCTGTGTGGTACTATTTCGTCTTGCCTATGTGGTAAGACATATTCGTGTTTTGTTCTGAGCTCGATATGAAATAACCACTTAGCTAATTTTATTCAACCTTCTATTTGTTTCGCTAATTTTGTCGATTCAGTTATATTATGTTTAGACTTTGGAGATTATATTTTCGTCGGTATTTAAGCTTGAGATCTTGTTCAGTATTTTGTCAGTTGATTCTATATTTCAATTGTGTATCTTTTGTATATCTTTAATTATTCGTATTGGGCATTTGGTTCATGTTGTGTTTTTCTTCCGGCAGGTTTGCAAGGGCGGTTTAAGGTTTCATGTGAAGAAAACTACATTTGACCATCTAAGTTTATTTAATTTAGGTTTTGATTATTCTGTCAATTTTTGGATAATTGTATTTAATTTGACATTGATGAATTATCAACTATTAAATATTTTGAAGTTATTAGTGTCCTGTTTACTTTCGGGAAGTGGGTGTATATGTTACACATATAGTATATGTCCTTTAATATATGTCGTTTTAGAGTTATGCACAAGAATTAAGTAAATGCATTGTATAATATTAAATATAATATCAATTGTCTATAATATCCTTAAACTCTCATAATTATCATATTTATCTCATACTCTATGCGCGCTGAGTCTGAGTTTGGGGGCATGTTAGATAGTTTGCATGTTTAATTTATTTCAATTGTTTATGCATGATAGTTGCATAGTTTGCATGTTTATCACATAGCTTGCATATTGCATGGTAATTGTATTTGTAATTGCATTTTAGGACTTAGTTGCATCTAGTTGCATGAATCAAGTTTAAATGGCATAGTTACCTGATTTTGGCCAAAGATATATAAGACATAATTTGATAGTAGTGACTTGGGTAAAATGGAAAATCAATGGTAGGTGATAACTTTGATTATGAAATTAATTATATCTACCTTGAAATTCATGTTAACAAGGAAATTAAGGCACTTAATTAACTGGTTGATCAATCTAAATTCAAATCTTTACATAATATGCTTCTGGTGAGAAGGATAAAAATTTATAAAATCAGTGAAATATATATACAGGAAGACTAAAATAAGCAAGAATCTAAGTTTGGGGGTACCGTAAGGTGTCTATTAAAAAACAGAGAAAAAAAAAGAAAATTCATAAAAAATAAAAAGCTGACTTAGTTTAACTATGTGGCATTTGTTACTCAAATAAGTACGCACTTAGGAGTGTCTCTAACATGGATAATGACAAGTATATTGCATTTATTGGTTAGAGTTGAAAATTCTGCATTGGTTGGATGTTTTGTTTGAATTATATATAGGCTATCTTTGAGGCCTAAAATTGGATGTTATTGTTGTTTGACTACTTGATTCGTAGTCATGTAATTAGTTTGCATTTGTGTTTTGCTTGAGTACAAGCAAAGTCTTAAGTTTGGGAGTATTTGATGAGTGAATTTGTACCTACGAATCAAACATCTTTTGGGCTTGATTCTTTCTTGCTGTGAGTGTTTTTTAGTATCATTATTTTTGTTTTCATGTTTGCGTTGTTTTTTCATGAAGGATAATTTTAGAAAGATTGTAATTAATTCTCTTAGCTTATATAAAATGACGAATAATTAGGGAAAATAAAATTATTTAAAACGACATATATTAAGGGACTGAGGAAGTAGGTTTTATATCGAGTGTAAAGATTAATTATATCATAAACTTAGGCAAGCATTGTCATTAGGAACTAATATAATAATTGGATTAGTTCATGATTAGACTTCTTAAAATTTGAAAAGACACGAGGCGAGGGCATTAAGTTCACCCAAACCTTTTAAGTTAAACGGAAAGGCAACATTTTATATATCAATCAGTTTAATGTTCTTCCCTCGTGTTCTGACTTTTTTTTATTAATCAATAAAATCATCTAGTTAGGTGTCTTGTTCTTTTTTGTTTTTTGTTTTTTTTTTTCAAAACCAAAGGATAACAGAATTATAGACTAAATTAGGGCTATATATTAACGAAGAACATGATTAGTTGACCCCAAATTAAATTAGAAAATTGGGGCTTACTTTAATGATAAACACCTCATGTACTATCGGCCTTTCTACACCCCATAAGTCATTTTATGGATCTCTACGACATGATATATTTAATTTTAAATTATAATTGCCAATTATATGTCCCTCATGCAAACATTAATTTTTACGTAACTAATAACCTATCATTTAGGTGATATGATAATGTGGTCACGGTTGCTACTCCCAGTCCCAGATAGGCCTGTCAACGGATCGGGTCTGGACCCGGACCCGATCCGATAAGGACCCGTTTAGTCGGATCCGGAACACATCCGTTCCGATCCGATAAGGACCCGATCCGATAATAACTCAATAATAACCCAAATTTGCATATATTTTACTATATATTTAATTATGTTCCATCATAACCGTTCATTTTTTACATAATCTAACGATTGTTGCTTGCTATATAATGACCCGATAAGGACTCGGACCCGATCCGAATCCGATAAGGACCCGACGGATCGGATCCGGATTGACCCCGATCCGATCCGATAAGGACCCGTTTACAGGCCTACTCCCAGATCCCTAATTAGGAGACCAAATTATTATTTTTAAGACTGCCCAAAAAATGTATATTTTTCAAAATATAAATATACCCGATTTTATTATATTCAAATAATAAACTCATATCTTAACAATTAGGTTTCCTTACAGTATAACCCTAATCAAGAACTTTATCGCGCGTTGATACTATTCTGTATCGTCAGGGTTGATATGACACATAATTTTAAAAAAGGGTAATCTACAAATATATTTTTCACATCGATGATCCCATGTTTTAATTAACTATCACATTATTTCATATACGTTTAATTCACCCAATGAAAGGTGGAAACTGAAAATATTTATATTAAGGATGTATACTTGTGTCATATTTATTTACCAATAAAATGTATTAAGTATTTAGTTTATTAATTAGTGATGGTTATCATGAGATTATGATAAAGCTAAATAGATTATGTCATTAACTTTATATAGATTAATAACAAAAGAAATGAGACTGTTTTTCTTTCATTCATTTTTTTTTATAATAATAAAAAGAAAAGAGGGGGCAAATGTCACTCTTTTGTGGGACAAGGTAGGAGTATATGTGAAAAACTTGATACTCGTAAAATGATGATATATATAATTTGACCAAAAGTGATTGGAATCTAGATGTAGATGTTGAAGAGACGAGTGGTCTAAAATGATGATAAGAATTTAAGCATTCATATTGCATCGTCATGAAATCAAGACTGATTCGGATACCCAAATTAAAGTTTAATGCACGCCCGCCCGCCCGCCCGTCGATTGAATGTGTATAAATACAATAGTACTTTTAAGTTATCTCCTCTTTCTAGCTTTAGCTTAGGCTTAGCTATCCTAGCCTTCATAATTTATTTATCTAACAAAATATAAATAATTTTGAATTTTTCGCTCACTCAATAAATCATCTGGGCCGTTCAAAGTTTGAGATAAATTTCACCGTCGATGTAGTGCCGGAAACACAGGACACAGCTAGTATACTTTACACTTCATGATCTCCACACACACACAAACACACACACACGCACACACACACACACACACACACACACACACACACACACACACACACACACACATATATATATATATATATATATATATATACATCTTGCATGGACTAATTAAAAAGATTAATTAAATTCATGGAAAGGATCATATATATTACTATATATTATACTCCCTCGGTTGCTATATATCTGACGTTTTAGAAAAAAAATTATATTCCTAATTAACTGACGTTTGCATATTTTTAGGAGATTTTTTCTCTTATTTTCTTAGATTACCCCTAATCTTTCCAAGTGCAAGACTCCTATGTAATTTCAACCTTTTCTTTTATAATACTTGTGTTCCCAATTTTCTCTTTCTCAGAATTCTAAAAGTCCCTCAGTATAGCTTCAATTTTTTATACGTTCTCTTCATCTCTCTCATAGATTTTTTATTTTTTTTTCATGAAATGTCATGAACAATACTACACTTTTATAAAATGAAAAAATAGAGGGAAATATAAAAAATAACAACTCAATTCAAAAGTAGAGCCAAAATTTTAAAATTTTTAAAAAGGAGTAAATTTAAACTTCATTTTTTTTTGGAGAATGGATGTAGGATGATAAGAAAAGGATAGAGAGTAAAGTGACTTTATTCAAGCTGAAGAAAAAAATTCATGGAAAAGAGTAAAGGTTGCATGGAATTATTGCTATGAATGAACTCTTACGCATTATTATTCCACAGTCCACAAAAAAATAAAAACAAAAAAAGGACAATTTAATTATTTATGTTCAGCTTTATACTTTACAATAATCAATCATTACTTTCCTTAAAAAGTGAGCTTTGATTTCCAATGTCAATTATATTGAAACCGAGGGAGTATATAGTTTGTTTGGCCTCTTAACCAATTAATGGACCAACTCACAGGCATTGAGAGAGGAAGAGAGTCAGAGGTGGCAATGGCATCCCTCTAGGAGACAACACACCTTACGGGACTAAGATGCTGTTTGTTTGCCTCTTAATGGACTGTCTCTTATTCGCTAAGAGGCATGATGCTGTTTGTTTATTTTTTTGTTACCTCTGAATGCATCTTAATCGGTAAGACAGAAAATGAAATCTTAATAATTAAGAGGTAACTCTTAATGAAATTTTTTTGATAATTTTTTTTTATATAAATATATTCAACAATATTATTCACTCATTTTTATTAAATTGAATATTTAAAATTATTAAATAACAATTTACACTTTAAAATAGTAAAATAGTGTCATTAAGAGACAACTTACTTTTTAGTTATCAAACAGTTTTTTAGATTCAGACCTCATAACCATTCAGATGATCTAATTTATTAAGACATCATAATCATTTAGATCTTAATCGCCAGATTTATCAAACACAACCTAAGCAGCTATACATATAGGCTCGGGAGTCAAAGCCAACAGGTGCGGGGGATCCATCGTAGGCTCGTGACAACCATGCAGAGATTAGGCAAAAAGAAGGATATTTATGTAACGTAATCATATACTTAATTATATAGTAGTCATCTTTATGATGGTGAATTGAAGAAGCCACAATATATATTTAAACCACCTCTATTCTTTTTTCTAATTTTTTTTTCTTTACTTAATTTTCTAATCCTTTGTCCACAAGCTATTGAGCGCAGTCTTTAAGACTTGGAGAGAATTGAAGGAAGTATACAATAATTTTATTAGTTGGTTAATTAATTATCTTCCCGAATTAATCTTATGGTTATTATGAAAATATTTCCAAATAGCCAAGGCAAGCAGAGTAGTGGTGCACAAAAGGCCCGAGGCCTGCGGCCTGGCCTTGGTCCGGTCTGGGCCCGGCCTGGTCAAAGTCCGGTCCGGTCAGGCCTGGCCTAGAAGGCTTGAAAAGATCGCTTTTTTTAGGTAAAAATCTGGCCTGGCCTGGCCTGAGACCTTGCATGCTTTTTTATCCAATTATTTGTATTTTTTGTACTTTAAATTTATAATTATTCATCAATAAACAATAAATTTTAACTTATTCATTATTGTAATTTATAAACTATAATATATTAGTTTTAATTAATACATCAATAAAGTTTAAAATTTTAATTATTCATTCTTGATTTCTTGCAAGTACATTTAATTAATATATTAGCTAGTTTATTTAATATTAATAAGTTAGTTGATTAAATTTTAATATTAATATATGAGTTAGTTTATTAATATTAATAAGTTAATTGATTAAATTTTAATATTAATATACCACTTAGTTTATTTAATATTCATAAGTTAGTTAATTAATACATCAATAAAGTTTAAAATTTTAATTATTCATTCTTGATTTCTTGCAAGTACATTTAATTAATATATTAGCTAGTTTATTTAATATTAATAAGTTAGTTGATTAAATTTTAATATTAATATATGAGTTAGTTTATTGATATTAATAAGTTAATTGATTAAATTTTAATATTAATATACCACTTAGTTTATTTAATATTCATAAGTTAGTTAATTAATACATCAATAAAGTTTAAAATTTTAATTATTCATTATTCATTTCTTGCAAGTACATTTAATTAATATATTAGCTAGTTTATTTAATATTAATAAGTTAGTTGATTAAATTTTAATATTACTATATGAGTTAGTTTATTAATATTAATAAGTTAATTGATTAAATTTTAATATTAATATACCACTTAGTTTATTTAATATTCATAAGTTAGTTAATTAATACATCAATAAAATTTAAAATTTATGATTTTGGTTATTTTTCAGGTATTCTGTTGTACCAATTTAAATAAAAATTCTATAAAGCAATTAGAAAACTAATTGAAAATAATACTTGAGATATAATTTATGATTTTGTAATTTAAATTTATGATTTTATAATTTTTGAACTTTAAATTTATAATTATTCATCAATAAAGTATAAATTTTTACTTACTCATTATTGTAGTTTATAAATTATAATACATTAGTTTTAATTAATACATCAATAAAGTTTAAAATTTTAATTATTCATTCTTGATTTCTTGTAGATATATTTAATTAATATACATCTTCAATGAATATAACTAGTTAGTATATTTAATATTAATAATAAGTTAGTTACTTAGTTGATAGTAAACAACTATACATAGTTGATAGTTAATATTAATAATAAGTTAGTTACTTAGTTGTTAGTTACTTCAATGAAATTAACTTTATATTCAAAAAATAAAAGTGTAATCTACAGTATTTTTTACGAAGTGTATAGTAAACAACTATACATATATTTAGGAAATCAATTTATTTTATATTCAGTTACATCTAAATTACATTTTCTTTTAATTTAAGAGAAATATATTTATTTTTGTTCCAATCATTCAACTTATATTGGTGTGTAGTAGAATGTTAAAATAAAATAAATCTCAAAAATCTTGCATCATTTTTACTAAATTTTATTACAAGTACATTTAATTAATACATTTAATAATTCATATATTAATATATGAGTTAGTTTATTAATATTAATAAGTTAGTTTATTAAATTTTAATATTAATATACTACTTAGTTTATTTAATATTCATAAGTTAGTTAATATTGCATAACATATTATTAATATAACAGGTACATAATATTAATATTATTAAAAATTATTAATAATATAACATTAATAATAGTTATTAATAGTTATTATTAATGTTATTATTAATATTATTAATATAAGTTAGTTAGTTATTAATATTATAGCTTATTATTATAGTTAGTTATTATAGCATTAATATTATAGCATATTAATATAAGTTAGTTAGTTAGTAACTAAGTAACAACCTAACAGCCTACAGGCTCCAGGCCTCCGCCCCCCAGCCCCAGCCCCCAGCGGCCCAGACCCCACACCGGACCACCCCCAAGCCACAAAGCCCACATGCAAAAAAAAATAAAATTATAAGTGCTGAACCAGACCAGTCTGGGCCTGGCCCAAGGCCTGGTCTGGACCAAGGCCTGGCCTGCCCTGCCCTACAAGTCTCATCAGGCCATGGTTTGGGGGTCAAGGCCTGGCCTGGCTTGGTCAACGACCAAAGCCTGACAGGCCCAGGCCGGACCAGACCAGGCCGACCTGTTGTGCACCACTAGCAGAGAGACAGGATATATATATATATATATAGTTGTCTCTAAATGAAAGATGATTGATAAGGTTGGACCACCGAAACAGTAAACATAAAAGATATATTATGTATATATATATATATATATATTACCTTTTTTTTATTATCTATTATCTAATTGGAAGGAAGGAAAAAATTAAAGATTAATGCTACTATAACATAAATCGCTCACATACCGCTCACATATACTCACATACATATTAAAATGTTCCATTTAATTTGTTTTGCACGTGAGTCATATCAATATACATGTGAGTGTATGTAAAAGATATGTAAACAATTTTTATGTGACAGTAGACTTATTAGAAGAAAAAAAACCCATAAAAACTGTTTATAGGTGGTGGCTACTTGCATAACTTTTTACACTACTAGCTAGTAGTAGTAGATTCATATATATATATATATATATATATATAAAAAGGAATCATGCATCTAAGATAAAGACGGGTATTGAATATTACGATTAGGATGGAATTTAGAGGATAATAATGAGGTCGTAGTCATGATCTGTGAAGTGAAGGAGAGAGAATTAATGCCTTTTGCCTAATTGCCTCGTGAACAATAAACGGAATCATGCCGACAATATAGGCAACTCGCGCCCTCTTCCGGAGACACTAACACTGTTGATCGGTAAATAACTGGACCCCATCCTCATCACCCCATTTATATTCTTTTTTCTTTTCCCTATTTTCTTTATCATTTTTACTTATCTTAATTTTACTCTTCTCTTTTATATATATATATATATATATATATATATATATATATATATATATATATATATATGGATAAACAATCTGAGTGGGACCAGTATCAGACTTCCTCTCACCGTTTTTACTATTCTTATTACCAACTTATTAAGTATAATATAAAATGATAAACTAACATTCAAAATATTAATTACAATGTTATTAAATTACCCTATTCCTTCCAAATATAATATTATCATGTGAAGATATCTCAAATTAACATTCAAAAGTAGTAATTAAATAATAATCTTAATAATTATATATAATTGAAAGAAGCCTAGCTAATAATAATTAATGTGAAGATAACAGAGATCAATCCTCATGACTTTTTTGACCTGTAAAAAAAAATTGAGTGGTCGTTGAAGGATCGGAGGAGGTGACAAAATAAGATTGAAATTTGAAAATGGGTGATAGTTCTAGACATTGTAGTTGTAGTCTTCATCAGCATGCAGCAGTAGCCATTTATGACAAAGTATCCACATTGAAGGGTATATATATATAGTACTAGTTGTAGTTAATATATATATATGTAACAATTTTATAAGCATGCTATTTTATATATTTACACGTAACATGAGAATCAAAGGCTTACATTTTGTAGCGTGAATTATAAGCATGCTATTTTATATATTTACACGTAACATGAGAATCAAAGGCTTACATTTTGTAGCGTGAAAATATTTGATGCAAAAAACCTCATGCAATTCAAAGTTACCAACGGCGTCTCCGAACTACGATCTGAGAACGAAGCACAATCTCACGCTTTGTAACAATTAAGTTTAGGTCTTGGAGAACTCTCTCTAATACTCGTATCTGAGTATTTGGTCAACTGAATTAATTGTGATACGTTGAAAAGATGAGACGTGAGTATTTAATACCGAAATGGTTGAACTAGTTCTCAACTTTTCTCTACACTCACTCAAGCCACGTTCAAATAAATGAACGATTCTTTTGACTTTGTCAATTGATAAAGTTGTTAATTAAATCTAATGAGTCGGACCCTCTATATATAGGCGCCTCATTTAAATACCAAAAATCCAACAAAATATATATATATATATATATAGTAAAGCAATAGGAGGAGGAGGAGGAGGAGGAGGAGGAGTAAGTGGCTTTGATATATATATGCATGATTATTAAGATCAATCGATCATCATATCTTGTGATCCTCGTGGATTTTTCAACTTCAACAAAGTAAATTAATTCTCACTTTCTCTAGATGACTAGATCCCCATGCACCGTTGGATAATTAATATTGACGAGGAGCTAATTAAGAAAGTTAGTTTATGCGGCTTTTTTCCACTTGACCCGGCAGTCATTTATTTAAATAAAACAGCCTGACCTGCTACACACACACACACACACACACACACATATATATATATATATATATATATATATATATGTATGTATGTGTGTGTGTGTGTGTGTGTGTGTGTTCAACTTAGTTGTAACTTCTTGACTTGCCATTTAATTAAAGGGCAAACGAATTTTGGACACACTTTCAAAACTAATGTGCCAAAGTTTAGATTTAGCAAGAATTTAAAAATACTCTTCTTTTCATTTACTCCTAATAACTTCCATCAACTTAATTTCGTATATATTGATGAGTTCATAACTTGAGCGTTCATTTTGGAAAGTTCAGTCAATTTCCGGTGCCCTATTAAATTTCTTAATTAATGTTTCTGCTTTTTCTCTTTTTCTTCTACTGCCTGCTTGATGAAGTTTTAATATTTGATTCAGTTTTTCCAAATCACATCCCACTAGTATATGTATAAGTTTTGTAAACGGATGGGAAATTTTTACAATAAAAGTGTGACTATTGATATAACCCCTGCCCTAGTTATCAAATCTCCAGTAAAACTAGCTAGGCAGAAAGAAAACAATAATAAATAAAGGGTATTTCTCCAGCCTAAGACTTAATGCTCTTTTTCAATATTAGATTTTAAACGATATTACTAAAATCAATAATGTCAAAATATTTGTGCTACACAAATTTTAATATTCAAAAAGAGGGTAACAAAAAAATCAAATGCCCATTTGGCAGAACGGTGCGCTGGAGTAAAACTATTTCTTTAACTTTTTAGTATTTGGTGACACTTCAAAAATAATTTTATCAAGTATAAAATATATTCTTTTGATCGAAAAACACTGTACAAGTTGACCCTTAAGTTGTTGACAGAAGGTAAAAGTCTATACCAAATACTTTTGTATAATTTTGTCTTTTACTTTTTTAAAAACAAATTTATAATTGTGTAGCCAAACACTATTTTAAATTATTTTTATGAAAAAAATATTATTTAAATTCTTATTATTTTGTTCTAACAACTTGCCAATTCATGATTTAGAAAAAACAGATTTCAATTAAAGTTGGCCCAAGCACGCCAATAATATGGTAGGCCGAATCCAAGATACTTCTCAACGACCTTGCTTCCCCAAAGAAGGCCCGGCCCATAAATGATTGAATTTCCTTACCCACCATTCCCGCCAAAAAAAGAAAAGAAAAGAGTTCCTATATATATTTATTTATTTTACTCGAGCCATTCATTTCCAAAACTAAAATCCGAGAGTCTCTCTCACCCATCATCTCGGATATTAGGGTTTCAGAATAAAGATCACAATCATTACACCGCCAATGGATCAGCTAATTTTAATCAGGTAATATCGCTATGAACATTTTTTTTTTCAGCGAAGAAAGTACGATTAGAACTAGCTGCTGTTTCATTTTTATGCTATTGTGCCTATTATAGTTGAATTTCATCTTTTACTTTGATCTCAATTTTTTTATGACTATTTGTTTAATCCCTTTCTTTAAGCTTTCTCTGGGTTGACTTGTATTATGAATTTGAAATTTTGAAGCTAAGAATTTGGATTGAGATGTTAATGCAATGACATGTTCTTTTGCTGCATTCTATTCCGACACACTTTCCTAATTTTCTACTAGTAACATAATAGCTTTAATTTAAGTGAGAAACTCTTTGCCAGGTCCCATTGACCTCCTCCAGCTCATGATCAAAAGTACGCGGAGTTTGGCTTGGAAAAAACAGAGTCACTACTATTAAGTAGTTTAAATAAAAAAGTTGAAACTGCTGATTATGAACACAAATTGATGAAAATGAATTATGACATTAACATTTTAAACCAGTCCTAAAAGTTTGTTCTGTCCCAAATTGAAGGTAAAGATGGAATCATGTGTTGTTCAGATGTAAAACCTATGGAAATAAGAGTTGAGATGGATGTTTTAGTTAGTTGTATAAGCATAGGTAGGTCGATTTGTAACAAAGCCTACCCCGTATAAGGAATTGTTATGTAAAATACAGAATAAGCTTTGAAAGAATCAAAGGTATTCAAACAAGGTCATTTGTCTAGGACTCTAGATGGTTGGTTAAGGTCTTAAGGATCAATAGTGTGTTTATGATGAGGGTTGCTCTTGAAAATAAAGACCATAGAAGCCGGTAGAAAGTTTATACTGGGTAGGAGCTCTAGCTTTTGGCATCTTGGTGGTTTTGATATGGCTAAAATAGTAAAAGAAAAGAACCCTTTGTCGCTGGTAAACCTGTTAACTTAATAATACTTCAAATAACTGCGCATTAAATGACAAGGTTCTGGCTTTTGACTCCTTTGTTGAATAAAGTCTGTAAAAAATGTTAAAATTTTCAAGAATCATGGTATGGTGCTGAATTGCTGATATTGAAAGTTAAGATCCTCAACTGCAGATTGATGATTACTGGCTTAAAGTTTTAATAACTGGTATGGGATTATAATGAAGACAACTTAGGCTAAGATAATTCATTGGACAGGAATATTTGGAGCAAGCACTTGGAGAAGAATTAAGAAACAGCAATTCGTCAAGGATATTAGAGTCTCAAAGATATGTATGAATAAGCAGTGTATAGAATTTGAGGTCTAGACTTAAAAATCAAAGAGCATTGTATGTAGCAAATATGAAATGCTCAAGCACCAAAGCATAAAAGCAATGAACTGATGCACCATTGAAAGTTGATAATGACTGATGGCAGCGAGGGTATCAGAGGAAGAAAATGCAAATTTTTTGGCCTGCAAGGTGACTCAAAAGCTAAGACTTAGAAAAATTCAAATCCAGTCTTCACATAATAAAGGTAATGGGAATGCAATAATACTTGGACTAATTTTCTAACTGAAGCAAGGTAATAGCGGATGACTTAGGGAAAAACATCAAAATGATCAACTTTATGGTTTTGGCTAAAAACTCTAGCTTTCTGGTTGAAGTTGAAATATGTTTTTGCATCTATATCTGCCTGCCCTCTCTTGACATACAGACGAACATTAGTTTTCTGTGGAGAGCTTCATCTTTATTGAATCAATACATTGTGAAAATGTGATTATTAGAACTTTCTGCTACAAGCGCACAGAAAATGATTTATCTTTTTCCTTATGGTCCTGTCTGCTAACAATTAGAAAAGGTTTTCAAATAGCCTTCTACGTCCTCTTTGATCCTTCTCAATGACCAATGTGGACAAATGCACATTATGCGAATTTCTAATTTTTTTTTCACAGCCCTATTGCAAACAATTAGAGAACCTACTCACCTAGCCTTCCAAGTTGTCTTCTAGCAATGTAGATTACCAATTCTTGCTAATTTCTCCAGCCTTCTAGTAATTTACATTATTCGAAGCTCACCGCTAACAGTTAACAGTTACCATTCCATTTTGTATTCCCTAGTCCCCCAAACCCTGTATTCTCACACTTTCTTTAATCTCATTATACATGAGAAGTGCCACTGGTGCCTAAGTTCTCTATCCTTGCTTTCCCACAAAACTAATGAGTAATGATTAATGCATCTCTAGTTCTCTTTATTTTTGTCCCCCTAGTTTTTCATTTAGTCTTTATTTTGTTTATGCTTGAACCTTTGGCTACTGAACTGCCTAGTATCTGTTGGTACCTAACTGTTGCTCTCAAGATCAACCCCTCATTCATCTTTCCTAGCAAGAACTAATACACATAAGATTTCCTGGATTATTTCTTGAATGCGGCCCCGGATTATACTTTTAATTTATGATTCTCACGTTTTATCTACAAAAATACTTATCATGTTTATCATTCTCATGTAATGCATTATTTTATGCTAGAAAATATCATCAGTCCAACATAGTGAAGCATATTATTTCTTTTCAGGAAAATAGACCCTAGTAAGAAGACTGTTAGTCCGGTTCATCAAGGAGAGGGTTAATTTTTAGCTGCTTTAGTAGTCAGTAGGGCTTGAAATTATCCAACTTCAGTCAGATACAGAGCTCCCAATCTCCCAATCAGATGCATAACTCATTCAACCCCAATCAAACAGAGTTCGTTCATATTGAGGCTAGACCCCCAGGCATCTCAGTTAAACATTCAACTAATCATGACCACAAACAATCATAGCAACTTTACTTTCACAGGGAGGTAACGCCACTGAATTTTCTTTCCAACATACCACCTGTATCCGTATGCCCCATATTTGTTTCCTTTTCCTTTCTTGGCCTGCATAAACATGCCAATTTAACAAATCCAGAAAAAAAAAGTTTTTTGTGGAAGAATATTACATCTGCCAAAACATTTCTGTTTTGAGGATTTAACTATTTTATTGTCATCATTTTATGCACCCCACTGTAATCAGACCTATCTTTGTATAAATAAAGGGTTAGTTATATGATTATAAAAATCCTTTTCATTCATCCTCCCTTTTTGTCATTTTGTATCCTCCGCGGACGCAAAGAACAAAGATTAATCAACAGTCATAAACCAGTATTGTTTTTTTATTTATATTATTATTTATCAAAATTGAGAGTAGGATTGCCTTGGAGTCTGGAGACACAGAAACAGTCACTGCACTGATATTGAGGTACGATCTCTTCTTAATTTAAAATCTAATTCTCAAGTAAAAAACATGTTCTACATTCTGTGACAAGCACCACTATCAATATCGGAAATATTGCAAGTGTGAAGAATGACTTGAACAAAGAAAATAAAAGGAGAATGTAATATTAATAGTTTAAACTATCCCCTATTTATTTTCCGAAGTAAAAATGACAGATCAATCATCAAAGGATGCTAACAAATCTCTAAATACAGAAAAGAATGGAGAATAGACACCAAAACCAACTCGAGACAAATTCAAAACAAACATTCACACGCTAAAGCATACACTTTACCGCCGCTTACAGCAAATCCCAATTGAATGTTGGATGCATTGTATTATTGGTGTTTGGCGCGGCCTTTGATGCTGTAGGGGGTAGTGGCAATGGTGCCGAAACAGGATCAAAAGTCTCCCATTGAGTTGTTATGACAACTGAGCCTGATGCCGAGTAGCTTGCTGGTTGTTGTCGCTGCTGCTGCTGCATCATTTGTAACGGTAAATGCTCACCTGAACGCCTTGATTGTTGCTGTTGAGTTGGGGATGCAATTTTCCCATCTGAATATCTTTGTTGTTGATGCTTTTGAATTGGTAATTGCTGCTGCTGCAGCATTGGACTCTTATGATTTCCATTGCTGCTCGGCATTGAATTTTTCACCTTTAACATGTCTAGAGTTTCTAACGCACTTCTGCACTCTTTTTACCTTCAAATTGATAGAAAATATGAACTTAATATTTGAATCTATGGAAATTAAAAACTTCTGCCACCAATTATGAAAGAAAAAAGTACCTGCATTCTTCTCTGAAGTTTCGCATCTCCATCGGCAATAATTCCATCTAATTTGAGCAGTTGATTCATCAACAGCTCAATTAAAGTCAACACTTGCTTCTCAGCAACTTTCCCTCCTTGAGATATTACAGATTCAAGTGCCGACACCTGCTTGATTCCAATCAGAATTCAATTCAATAGCCTCGATTAATCAAACTCATCATTCTCTTCTCCAAGAAAAGAAAAAAAAAGAAGGAAAGAAAGAAAGAAAGAAATCCCAGTCCAAACTGATTATATGTTGGTTAGTTACCTGCCCTGCTAGCCTACCAACCTCCAAGCTGATTTCGGAAATCAATTTGGCAGCCTTCTCCATCTTGGCATTTTTTCTCATCTCAAGATACCTCTTCTCTCGGCTAATCGGGTCCTGAACTAACACAATCTTTGACCTGTCTTTTACTCCCACAACATCCAAGAATGTTTTAGGATCTCTCTCCTTGTCTTTAAACAACAGCTTTTGATCCTCGTGATGCAATCCGGTAGGCCCCGATAACATCTTCTTCAACTCCCCTGCAAATATTTACCAACCAAATAAATTAACCCTGAACACGAAAATTGAAGAAAGAAACAAGTGCTCGGGGAGAATATTTTTACGTACCAAAGGTGGCTTGTGAGTTGATATTGATTTCGTGGTAGACAAACCCGTACTTGACCCGAAGCCTAATGATTGGTGGAGGTGGGAGACGGTTTTGATCTGAATCAGGGGGGTTCCGCTTTTGGACCAGCATTCCTCCTGGTCTCATTTCCCATTCATTCTCCGCTACACCGCCGGAGCTGCCATTCACTTGTGTCGTTGGAGTCTTCATCCGCATTATAGTTTCTTTAAATTTGTGCGTTGGCCGGGAAACTGAAACAGTTGGTTGGTTGGTTGGTTGGTTGAAGAGAGAGAGAGATCAAAGTATTGACTTAGAGAGGAATCAAGCATATAGATAGATAGATAGATAGATAGATACGTATCCGAGAGAAAACCAGAGTAGTTATACGAGTCCAACCCCAACATTCACACGACCTTGAGGAGTGAGAAACACTCGAGACATGTAACGACCGTCCCAAAAAAAAAAACAGTAAATCTTGGAACATCAACGGTAAAAGGATGCCGGAAAGATTTCCCAGTTGGATTGGAGCTGCTTTTACCATCTCTTTCCTTCTACACTAATGTGGGCAATCAATTATCTATCAATAGTGTAGAAAAATATATAAAAATATCAAAAGCACATGAAAATAATATTCTTTTTAATTTTGAAAGCATTTGTTGGGTGTTTCTCATTGTTAAGTTAGGCGACGGGTAAATGCCGGTTACAAGTCATCATCAGTTAATGAACACGTGACTCTCTCACCCAAATACAAAAGAAGATGAATGTTTTTTTTGAATGTGTTAATTTATGATAATAATATAGGAGTGTGGGCAGGAGTCCTGAGTCTAGGGTGGAAAAAGAAATACCTAATTCAAATTTCACCGGTTATTACTTTCTGAATGCGTCTTTATTAGTACTTGATGTCAACAAGATTCATGTGAAAATGTATTTATTTTTTTTCATATCCCTTGATATAATAAAATGAAAAATGCTCCCAGACAGATGCCACCGACAGTTTGACGTCGGAGGATGTACTGAAACACTCGCGCGTGGCTAACTCGGGGTCGTGGATCTTGTCGGTAAAATTACCGACAAATTCTGTGCACACACGTTGTCCCACTTTTTTTTTTAGTACTATTTATTTGGAATTTACTTTAATATAAATATTCTAGGAAAATAAGGGAGGTTGGGCTGCTGCTTGTCTCTTGATCTTGACTGGTATTGGATCGATTAGAAGTTAATTTGTTATATTCATATTTAATGTTGTATTTCTCACAAAAAAATAAAATAAAAATTGGAGTATATTTCTGAGCTTCTAATTTAGATATACACACTCCGTTTTTATATTCTTTTTGAATGTCTTAATTTATTAGTAGTTAGTATATTCTTAGATTAGAGTTAAGCTACACAATATTTAGATAACAATAGGACATCAGTTACTGAGCAATCGGGCTATTGCAAATTGTAGAGTTACTAAAGTTATCCTGTATTCCAAATACAGGTGTCCCTTGACTACTACTTCTTTTCCTCTAACAATAATAAAGTATGAGACCACACGTACAAATGTGTGATGATGCTCTTTGTATCTCTTTAATACTAGTACTACCTATTCTTTATATTACCGTATCTCTGTCATTAGTTGATGATAATTATCAATTTTAATTCAATTGAATTACGTATAAGTTACTAGAATTAGTTAATATACTATTACCGATCAACATCCCAATTTATATAATTTTTGAAATCTGTCATTTTTTTTTGATATTTTTACACGTCTAACTCACATATTAGTCAATAAAAATCTATACATCAGCCAATATATAGATCCTACGTGTGTAAATATCAAAAAATTATGTGAAAATATTAATTTCTTAATATTTTTTTCTCTATCAATTTAAGATAATTTACTCCTGTCCCAAATGAACCGTCCACCTCGTAAAAGACATATCTAGACCTCAATATTATAATACCGTTATTACCCTTACATATAACTTCTATTCATCTCCTACTTCCCAGAATAAAAAGATTAAAAAAATAACGTGGGACCGTGAGAGCATAGCAAAGAAAAAAGGGGATGATGAGAGAAAAAAGTTCGACTCCCATGGTAAAAAAATTGACTCAATATTTAACGTTGTAGTGATCAAACAGTAAAACAAACCAGCAATATTAACCCTTTATTTCTAGACGTATTTAAAAGTATAGTAGTATTAATCTACTCAAACCGATCATTTTTTGAAATTGATCCTATTTCATTCAGTAGAATGGGTCGTATTTCATTCAGTAGCATTTCGTGTTGATCATATTCAATACTAGTATTTCATTCAGTAGTAGAAATTGATCGTATTTCATTCAGTGGCTGAGCAGTGTTCAAATAAACGGGCTGGGCACCCACCTAGGCGTGGCCGCAAGCCCAACCTTCCTGATTTCCTTTTGGGCACTTGACATGTTGGCTGGCCCTAGGCAGCTGTCACCCATTCAAAATGGGCATCGACATCCCAAGACAAGTTTTTTTGAACCCAAGAGTCAATGACGACTTAATCGGAGGGCGACGATCAGCGCGAACAGTACGTGCTTCGTTATCTTTCTTCTCCTCCGTCTCTTATCTGTAGCTACGTTATTTCTTCTCTTTTGTTTTTGCTGAAATTTAACATTCTTGACTTCGACAAAAATGGATCTCAAAATCTCATGCACTCAAACTTTGAGTAATATTTTTACCATCAAGTCATAAAGGGCTTGGTTCCTCTTCTCACTCTGCTTAAGTCCTTATCTTATTGTTCTCTCCTTATCTTTAGGGAATTGATATTTTTACAAGTTAATTTATTATTTTCACAAGTGGGTCTTATTTTTAACTAAACAAACCTTTTGTGCAGTAAACTAACTACAGAATTTAGTTCTTATGTCTAAATTACCCTCACTTGATAAATAATTAAACATCTAGTTACTTAACTTTATTTGATTATTAGCGTTACTCAATTGAAGACAACTTTTATTTATTTAATTATTATGATAGTAATAATATTAATAATAATTAGAAAATACTTAGGAAATAAGTGAAAAAAATTATTTACACATAAAAATTAAGATCTAAGGCTTTCTCCCATCAAGAAAAAAAAAATATTTTCAAAATTTCTATTATCGTATCATTTTATTAAATTATGATTTTTATGAAATAAATGATACTTAAAATGTGTAAACTTTATATATAAGACTGTGTAAATTTAAACTTTATATATAAGACTGTGTAAATTTAAAATGAGTAAACTTTATATATAAGACTATGTAAACTTTATCATATCATATTATTAAATGAGTAAATTATTTTTAGAATTTTTATTATCATATCATATTTACTATATTATTATTTGTTTACAAATTATGCTTAAAGTATAACGTGTAAACAAATTATACTTAAATTAAAAAATTTATGAAACAAATTATACTTAAGATTTTTATAAATGTGTAAATTTTATATATAAGTCTTTTCCCATATATATAAAATGTATATTAAGCTATCCGATAGATCAAAAATGATAAAAACTTGCATGTCTTGTGGTCTAAAGACTCCGAACAAATAAACAATTTGAAACTTCTATTTTATGTTATTACATTAATTTTTATAAGATTAATTCAAATGAGTAGTTCAAATGTCAAAATTAAATTAATTTTTACAATCTTATAAGATTAATTTTTATAAAATCTTATATATAAAGTTTACACATTTAAGTATAATTTATTTCATAAAAATTTTAATCTAATAATATGATATGATAATATAAATTCTGAAAATAATTTTTTTCCCTGGTAGGAGAAAATCTTAAATCCTAATTTTTGTGTAAATAATTTTTCTCACTTATTTCCTAACTATTTTCTAAATATTATTACTATCATAATAATTAAAAAAATAAAAATTGTCTTCAAATAAAGTTAAGCAACTACATATTTAGTTATTTATCAAGTGAGGGTAATTTAGACATAAAAATTAAATCTTATAATTAGTTTACCGAACAAAGGGTTGATTTAGTTAAAAATAGGACCTACTTGTGAAAATATCAAATTAACTTGTGAAAATATCAATTCTCTATCTTCATTTGTGTGGTCTCAAATTCGTCATGAAAATTAGACATGAGTATATTTGAATTTCACCTATTTGTATTTTCAAAATACAAATAGATGAAATTCAAATGCACTCGTATTCAATTTTCATATTCAAATTTCATGTCCGCATAGAAGAATTCTAAACAAATACTTGGTCCTAGACCTGGCAAAATCGGCCTCTTCCCGTGGGCCGAGCCAGCCCGCCCGTCAAAAACTGGGCTTTGGACTTTATTTTTTCAGTCCACCAAAACCTGGACCGTTTTGGCTCGACCCAATTTTAGTCCGGCCCGTAGAGAAAAAGATAAACGAGACCTTGCAAAATCGACCCAAGCTCACGAGTCGAACCAGTCTGTCAAAAACTGGACTTTGAACTTCACTTTATCAACCCACCAAAACCTGATCCACCAATAATCCGACTCATTTGGGCCAGCCCGGACTGTTTGACAGGACTAGTTGGTCCCATGGAAACCAACCTGCAGTTTTGTAATTGTATGTAATTTTGTCATATTACATAAACATGCCTCAAAGTTTTTATTAATTATACTTGTAGACCTAACGTTTTATATGTTTCAAATTTCACCATATATTTTTATTAATAAAGCTAAAATATAATTAAATCAACACCGCCTAAGGGCCGCCAACAAGGCCTAGATGAGTGACGCTCCCTCTGTTGCCTAGGTCCACCAAATATTTTTTAGATTTTTTAGAACAAATGAGTCATATTATATATTGCGAAAGATTTATGTCGAATTACAAGACGTATATTAATACATGGAATTAGACAAGACTATAAAATTAGTCAACTGTATCAAATACATCGTAAAAATATTATCAATTAAATTTATTCACGTAATTCGCAATAAAAAAATCGACATGTAAAATCATACTCCCTCCGTCCCAAAATAACTGCTCAATTTTGACTTTTTTTTAGTCAAATTGACTATTTTTAAAATTAATAATTAAGCATGTATAAATATATTTTTAACATTATAAAAATTGGTATTAATAGTAAATTGTATATACTTTTTTTTGTTATAACCTCTGCATCTATATTCTGGCAAAAATGGTACAAAAAATAATTTTAAAAAATAGTCAATTTGACTTTAAAAAGTCAAAACTAAGCAGTTATTTTGGGACGGAAGAAGTAATATATATCATTTTCCATAATGGCTCTCATAATTTTTTAATCAACAACTGAACATTCTTGATCAACACTCGAACTGAATTTATTGAGTTCATTAAACATTCCCTTGGGAATTCCATAATTTTTTCATGAAAAAGAAAGGAGTTATCACCACCCAAAAAAAGAAGGTTAAGCTATAGCCTAAAGCCTATATGTAATCCTAAAGCTAATTTAGCCTAGCATTTTAAGTTTCTTCCTCATGCTATCTATTTTAGAATAAGAGAAAGAGAAAAGGATACAGTACATATTGCTATTGAGTCTATAAAAGTTCTTTCCAATATAGTAAACAAACTGGGCCCAATTCAGCGGGTCCAAAGGCCAAACACTGCTGTTAAATAAAGTCGCCAATAGGCAAACTCCTTTTGGTAATAATCCAACAAGCATGCACCAATCTCACTATTAAACATTCTGGTCTAGCAAAATACACAAAAACCTTATCCGGATTGAATAGAACAGCTAGACTAAGAAACTTAAGTTCCTCCTTGTGGACAGAGGTAATTTAGCAGTTGAGCAGCCATGGTAGCCTCAAGCTGCCAAATTCATGCCACAAGCTACAAGAGTTTTCAAAATGTCAAAACCAAGCCTTGTATCTCTTGCACAATGCAGCCTTCTCAAAACAATATCAAGGTAACACAATACTTAAATGCTGCTGCCATTTTCTATAGTATATATGACTAACCAGATATGTATTGCTTATATCGAGAACTAAGATTTCTCTCCTTCCTCTCTCTTATGGAATAGAGGTAGTTATAAATGGAGCCGCCAAGGAAATAGGAAGGGCAGCTGTAGTTGCAGTGACAGTTGCTAGAGGAATGGAAGTAGCTGGAGCAGTAGATTCACACCTTCTAGGTCATGATATTGGAAAGGTTCCTCTCTCTCTCTCTATGCATACATATATATATATATATACACACACACACACACACACACACACACATATATCGTATTTTTGTAATTCTAGCAATTTTTCTTCCTCCAAATGTTTGTATTCTTAAAATTAGGTATGTGACATGGAAGAAGCTCTGGAGATACCCATAGTTAACGATCTCACTATGGTGTTAGGCTCTATATCTCAGGTAACATCATAATTACAACCCAAATTTCCTCTATGGTTTATGAGCTTTTAATCCCTTTTAGCTACTACATTAACTAGCTATAAATGAAATTCCTGATAGTCAAAGGCAACTTCTGTCGTCGTGGATTTCACCGACCCTTCTACAGTTTATGAGAATGTGAAACAGGTTTAGTCCTCCCCTAATGATATTTTCATGAACCTCCCAAATCCATATAAACATACAAGAATCAAAAAGATAACTGAGGATTCCCGACTTGTTATCAGCAATATTTGGAAAGTAACTTGGTTACCTTTTCTTCTACTAATAGGCAACAGCATTCGGCATGAACAGTGTGGTCTATGTTCCTCGCATTAAACATGATACAGTTATGGCATTATCCGCATTCTGTGAGAAGGCCAGCATGGTGAGCGCAGGGTGAGATGTTAAATTAATTTCACTCATTCATTCCTTTTTAAAATGCTTTTCCTCCTGTTTTACATTTTTTTCACGATAACTTCTGATCAGAGCAACTTTGTGAACCACATAATAATGTAAGCATTTATTTTGTCTGGTATTAATTTCAGGGTTGTCTGGTTGCACCAACTCTGTCAATAGGATCTATTTTACTCCAGCAAGCTGCAATTTCAGCTTCTTTCCATTACAAAAATGTGGAGATTGTTGAATCAAGGGCAAATCCAGGAGTAAGTCAAATAAGAACAATCAATGTTGAAAACATTAAAATTCTGATTTTCGATGTCAATCTAATCATAAAGTCTAACTTCTGTAACTTCTAGACTCCTCACATAATCTTCAACATTCTAAGCCTAAGGTACGATGCTAATCCTAAAAGGCTCGCACATCTAGTGGTTCTAACACCTTGCAATAGCCTTTTCATCCTTAAAACAATCACATAGATCAGTCTTGTCCAAGAACTTTTCAAGCATACCCATCTCCAAGCTGGATCCAGTCTGGAAATCTTTAGCATGTTTCGGAAGGAATTAATTTCAAGTCATTCTCACAAATTTTCCTCATTTTCTTTCTATTTGTGCATGCGGAATAGCATTGCATTTATGCTGCTCCTTTTCAGCCTTTTGTTTAAATCTTTGTAGCACATTAGTCTTTGAAATTTTAGTTTATTGTAGAGTTTAGAACACAAGTGAAAATGAGATTGTTCTGCTTGTCACACTAATCTTTAGAATAGGCTTTTGGACTGATAAGCTTCTCTACATCGGGCCAAGTTATGATTTAGAATTGACTTCTCTTCTTTTAATTCTTTTAGTACCGGAGTCGAAAAAGACACGAGAATCTCTGATAAATCATTTATTCTCAAACTTTCACCCTTGCATATATTTTTTGAAGAATATTTTTGTTGCAATTTCTCAATTTCAAGTGCCTAGGCACCAAAGTAGTTAATATATAGGTTGGGTTTACTATCTTTACATCAACATATGCTATGTGTTTATAACAGGTTAAATAAACAATTTTGTGCATACGTTTCTGCTATTTTAGAATAACAATAAAAAAAAAGGTGAAGTAGAAAGCCAATACCTTGCAAGTATCAGGAACTGATACTGTCTACTGGGGCAGGATTTTCCATCACAGGATGCAATACAGATTGCCAACAACCTCTCCAACCTCGGTCAGATCTATAACAGAGACGATCTTTCAACAGACAATACGGTAAGAAGCAAGTCAAAACTGAATCATATATTCATAATGCTACGAGCATGAATCACAGAAAATAGTTAAGTTAGTAACTGAATAGGATATTTGATCATACTACCTGTAAATAACATTACACATTAGGACGATCCCCTTTTATTACTGAATGATGGAATCAAAGGAGACATTGAGAAAACAGGAATTTGAGAATCTTTTTGTTTCGGGAATTAAAACTGATATATGTAACTTCTTTTCCATGTAAGGCAAGGGGTCTAGTTCTGGGAGAAGATGGAGTCCGTGTCCACAGCTTGGTTCTGCCCGGTCTCCCATCCAGTACAACACTATACTTCTCTGGGCCAGGAGAGGTACATTTGTTGATTCTATCCATCCTGTGCTATAGAAAACAATCACATACACATAGTTTCTCATGTAATATGGTAATCTTAATCTCGTATTTATGATATGTTGATTACAGGTATACTCCCTCAGACATGATGTCATAGATGTTCGGTGTCTCATGCCAGGGCTAATCCTTGCCATCAGAAAAGTTGTACGTCTTAAGGTAGTTGAGATTGAAAATTTTTATGTTGGTTTCTTCATTACTTTTTTTTCGACCCTTGATAAAAAATAATCTCCTTTTGCAGAATCTGGTGTATGGCTTGGAGAAATTATTGTAGAGACACAAACGCTCCTCAGTATGTACATCTTGGAACTTAGATTCTGGTATTATTTGATGGCTGTACGAAGACACCAAGTTATCCAGAGAATGAAATACGCCGGGAAAAGGTTAAGTGAGATAACGATGAATAAGAAAACACCATCTCAAAACAACTATCCATTGAGATATGCACTCAGCATTTTTCTAAACATCAATCTGAACTGGTGAGCTTCTAAAAGTTTAAAATCCTTGTATTGTTTATTGGTAATTCATGTATGTCTTTATGAGATAATATTTCTAAATATCAAGGCTAGCGAATGAAGAATAAATCAGCTTTGGATTGTTACCTTTAAGCCATCGCCAATCTAAACAAATATCGACTTTCGAATGAGAACCTTTTGTAGGAGGTTTGCTTTCAGAGGGCAAACTGAAAACTACAGGCAACTTCATCTTAAAAGAGCATATAAAATTTCAGGAGTAATCAGATTTAACTATTGCATTAATCAAAATCAAATATATTCAAAATTAATTTTCAATTTTAGGATTTCATAAATTACTTGGAAAAAAAAATCAAATGGGACTGTTTTTGTGAAATGGAGGGATTATATTAGTTTTGCTGGGAGCATGCTTGAATACGTGACTTCCATACATTTTAATGGACTCTTTTAATTTAGCTTAGCTTGGGTGTTGCAGGCATCTAAAGATATTAAGTAGCCTCAAATGTATTATACTCCAACTTAATCTTGAATCCTCTAACAATAGTTCCAAAAATTCCAGAAGCTGTTGAAACGGAGTATTTTCCGATAGTAGCCTAACTATCATTCAACTTTCTAATACATTATACATTACAAATACATAATACAAATAAATAAAAACTAACAAAATTTCAGGAATAGAAGTTGTTCTTAGATGTAGGGTTTGCTCACAAGTCGAGCAGGAGAAATAGTGCTTGAATTCGAACTCACAAAACGATCCAGTAAAAGAACCGAACCAAACGCGTATCCCTAGAAGTCCAGATAATTATAGTTTTAGCCAGGCAACCCTAAAAATCACACACACGCCGTAGTTTTAGACTTTTAGGGAGAGAGGAGAAGCAATAATAATTATTATTATAGAGAATGATTTGGGGTAAATAATTACCGACGTGAATCGAAGAACGGGGAGATTGAGTTGCTTCTGATCTTGATTTTTCTGCTTCTTACTTTGGAGATTGGAAGATGATAAGAAGACGGCCTACTATTGGCGCGGAATTTTAACGCCAACATCAACTGAATTTAAAGGGTTGGTACTAAAACAACTAGCAGCTTTAAAAAAATTAAATAAATAAATAAAACAAACTTATTATATTATAATTATTTTGTAAAAACTAAATAGGCATGGATGTAATATTATATTATAATTTAACAACAAAAACTAAAAATAATTTTAAAATAAAATATCTATTCAAGAGGTTATTTTTTATTCAAAAAAAAAAACTAAGTAATAATTATGAAAAATATTATTTATCACTATCATTAACACCTAAATTTTTAAACAAAATAGAAGGGAATTTTTTTTATCTATAACTAATTATTAGCTACCATCTTACTTACAATTATCATTAACTATTTATTATTCATAAACTAAAAAATAGTATTAAATTATTAGAACAAAATTTACATTTAATCACTTTCCATGTACTTGAGCTCTTAGTTAATGGAGAAAATCAATTAAAAACTAATAATTAAAAATAAATCACTTTTCATGTACTTGAGCTCTTATTATAATCTTAACAAAATATTCAAACTCGTTTATTGAATAAACCTATTTTATCGTAGCAACTCAAATAAGCAAATTGAATTCGTACTAAATCATCCTGTTTATTTATTTATTTTTTAAAATAGAAAAGAAAATCTGATTTTTTTTTAACAAATTTTATTTTTAGTCCAAATAACTACTACATTTTATCAAATTTTAAAGAGAAAAAAGAAACAGAGCCAATTCTCTGATTATTTTTTTCCATTTCTCTTGGTGAAAACCGAGTACATAGTATTTGTTTAGTTTTTAAAAGTGTGTTTATTAAAAATTGCGTTGAGTTGTATGTATATGTCAGTATGTAAGCATTTAATTGAAAAATCGACAAAAAAGAAAAAAGGAGGACTTTCTCTAAGATGGAAGGGGAATTTGTATTGTCTATATATTAATGACCTTTATGAATTGGGTCATAGACATTTACACAACGGGTTGTTTGACCGAATCAATTTTTTATATTACGTTTAAGGTTTAAATATTATGTAAATTATATAAAATAAATTAATACTGGACGAGCAAAATTTATAAGCAAGCACTATAAACGCTAAGTAACCAAACATAAACATAATATCCATCTCTTTGCATTACATTTGTCAAAAACAATTTTCTAACTCATGTTTCACATCAATTAAAAATATTTCAAGTCTTAAACAGTCATTAAACTTATTATGTCTTGATACATAAATTTTCTCCAATCATATCTTTAATTGAAATTATAAAATAATATAATAAATAATTTTATTATGAAAAAAGAGAGTGTGTCCCAGACACACAAGCATGTGTGTTCTATTGTTTTAAGAGATTTTATTAATGACAGTTTTGACATTTTACCATTTGTATTACTAATTATTTTGATATTTTATTATTTCAATAATTAAAATTATATCGTATTATTGGCAAGACATTCATAAGTTTGTGTGTTTAAGATATATACTCCATTTTTTATTTATTATTAAATAAATGTTATTACTATTGCATTAAATATTCAATAAATTATAAAATAAATACATAAATATATACTCTTAATATTTATAAATTCATCAAACGAAACTCTATTTTAGAAAAAAGAGTAACTGTTGGAGTATATAATAAGAAACACTAATAAATGGGAGGGAGGGAGTATTTAAAGTTACGAGTCTCGGCGAAGGGAATGTATTTCCTCAGCGAAACCTACCCTGTAAATAAAATCATCACAACTCCAGAATTATGCCACGTATACCCAAAGCCCTGCTACCTCGCGTCGCCACCGCGCGATCAAACACCGACTATTTACTCTAATCATCATAAGAACTATCATCAGGACACGTGTCCGTAACTTCACCGGTTACAGGCAGTGCCGTAGGGTTATCCACCGGCACATCCAGTCACTGATTTCTGCAATTCCCGCTAGGTATATAAGCGCGTTCCAACTCTCGTTTCAGCCACAATCTCCAAGAACCCGTTACGAAATCTATACTCTCTAGACTGTTGCTTGAGGTTAGTAGCACTTCATTACTCTTGCTTCTTGAAATTTTAATTTTAGGGCTTTTAATGGTAGGGCTCTAGGTCAATTTTTTTCCCTTAAACTGGAAAGATTTTTTTCAATTTTTTTTAATTTGCCTGATGTTTTGATTTTATATTCTTCGATCTTAAGTAGCACTTCATTACTTTTGCTTCTTCAAATTTTAATTTCAGGGCTTTTAACGGTAGTGTTCTGATCAATTCTCTTTGAACGGGAAAGATTCCGTTTTTAATTTTTTTATTTGCCTGATGTACTAATTTTATATTCTTGGATCTTGAGTTGTTAGTAATACTTTTTTGATAATGTTTGTATTAGAATGTATTGAGTGCTACTGTTATAGATACAAGCAATTACATAATCGATCAGAACATGTTTTTAGTTAATCTCATTGCACGTGTTTAATTTTTATTTGATTTCATAAAATGGTGGATTTAATGGCACCTGTTAGTTAATTGAGTGATATTCTTTGTTAGTATGCTCTCTTTGTGTAGAAAATTTCCAGCGTTTGCTAGCTATCCATGTAAAAGTTAGGGCTCTGTTACAAAATTTAGGGATTACAGTGTGAGGGTATGTTTGAGCCTTGTTTTTTTGTTTCTAGTTGGATATTGGCCATGTTCCATGGACGTGAAGATAGGTTTAATTGGGTTTAAGTTGCCGAGTATTCTTTAAGTTGTGTTTTTTTTAGCTGTAGCAGAAATTGTTTCTGGCTGTTTTATTATTGTGTTGCAAATTTTCTAAAGTTTTTTTAGTTTATCCGTAACCTTTGGAATTTTTTTTCAGTCAGCGACTTTGGTGATGCAAAGAACTAGTTTTGAACATATTTGTTCGTTAGAATCGGAAGAAGATATGTTTTATAATTTTTTTGTAATTTGATCCGGAAGTTGTATATACTGGGGTTTTGTATGATGTTAATACGTTAGTGGAAGTTTAGTAATTGACTTAGAGAGCTTAAAGGGCAGGAGCTGGAGAGCTACTTGCAACAGGTAGCGGGGAGACTGATGGCGCCTTCTCGGGTGGCCGGAGGAATGGCACATTCTTCTTCGAGTTCTGGAATTTTCTTCCAAGGGGATCAGCAGTCTCACATTGTGGGAAACTCACACTTGAGTTCTTTTGGAAACTCATCGAACTCACTTCCTGGTCACATGCGCTCTAACTTGGGGCCAGTTTCTGGGGATGTAAGTAATACAATCTTAAACAGTGTGGCAAGCTCTGGGCCCAGTGTTGGAGCAAGTTCATTAGTTACTGATGCAAACTCTGGACTTTCTGGAGGTCCACATCTCCAGAGAAGTGCCAGCATCAATACGGACTCGTACATGCGCTTACCAGCTTCACCCATGTCCTTTTCGTCTAATAATATAAGCATTTCAGGATCGTCGGTCATGGATGGGTCTTCTGCAGTGCAGCAGAGCTTCAATCAAGACCCAAATTCTCAGCAAATGCACCAGACTCAGCAACATCAAGGGACTTCTAGTGCTACATCTTTTCCCGCAGTAAGAATTGGGCAAGTTTCACTTCCTACTGGTCCAATGGTTCCTGGGTCTTTCATTCAGGATCCCGCTAATATTTCCCACTTCCAGAAGAAACCTCTATTGGATATTAAGCAGGAAGACATTTTGCATCAGCAGGTTATACAACAGATACTGCAAAGACAAGATTCCATGCAGTTACAATCCCCTAATCCTCAGCTGCAAGCTTTAATTCAGCAGCAGGGACTGAGGCAACAACAGCAACAATTGTTGCAGTCTATGGCACCAGTGCAGCGAGCCCATTTGTTGCAGCAGCAGCAGCAGCTGCAGTTGAGACAACAGCTTCAACAACAGGGCATGCAGTCTGCATGTGGTGTGAAGCGCCCCAATGATGGTGGTGTTTGTTCTCGTCGGCTAATGCAATACTTATATCATCAGCGGCAACGGCCACCTGTGAGTAATTTCTTATGGACCAATTTTTGTACGAGTCTTGCTTTACACTTTTAATCCATTCATCTTTTGCTTTGGGAATAGCACGGAATCTTGTCTCACTACACTAAGTACTCCCTCCATTCCTAAATAAGTGACGTTTTAGGGAGTTCAAAATTTTCCAATATATTTGACGTTAGCAAATTTCTAGGAAGCATTAATTACAATTTTTCTTCTATTGGCCTCAAGTATCTTTCTATCTCATTTATCTAGGCAACTTTATACATATTTCCTTAATTAATGCAAGGATAATTGTGGTAATACATATCAATCTTAATGACAGAATTGGAGCAATAAATAACTTCCTTAATAAGTGTGAAACCCTCTAAAACGTCACTTATTTAGGAATGGAGGGAGTATCAATTTCATTTCCTGTTTCAGTTCTATTTGAAAGTTGCTGTTTTATTTTGATTATTGTCCACATCACTTAATTTCAACAGGACAATTCTATTGCCTACTGGAGGAAGTTTGTCGCCGAGTACTACTCTCCACGTGCAAAAAAAAGGTGGTGCTTGTCATTATATGACAATGTTGGGCATCACTCACTAGGCATATTTCCACAGGCAGCCATGGTTAGCTTTTGATTGCCAATTTGAAATTCTATGAAAGAGACGGAAAGTTATGTGATCAAGTTGAACTTTCAACTGATGTGATACATTGATCTCTCTTGTCTACTTGATTGCCTATGTTAACTTCAGTTCTGTATACTTCTAAGAAGTTTTCGCTTGTATGAAGCATATACTCAGACACATGTATATATATGGATGCTAGATAATTTGTATTCTTTCCATTTCTTTAAATTATATTTTCCTGTCTGCATTAAGCAGTTGGTTGGTGAACCTCGCTAACTATTTTTTCTGTTTTGGTTTTCATTCGTGTGAGAAGGATGCATGGCAGTGCGATATTTGTGGTTCAAAATCAGGACGGGGATTTGGTGAGTGAATTTCTCTTCATGTTTTTCTATTGCTTGTAGCTTTTGGGTCTTTTGACCTATATATCATCATCATCTTTGGACTCATACCATAAAAGTTAATCAATTGAAGGCTCTTGACTTAAGGTCTGTTGCATTAATTTTAATTTCTGGAACTTCCAGACATTGGTTAGCCCAGAAATGCAATTGCAATTTACTCTACAACAAGCCACTTTTATGGTGTGAAAAAAAGTGTCAAACTATATGTATTTATTTATGCCACTCGCATAGTCAAGATACTAGTGTTGTTTGTTGATATAAATTGTGTTGTGGGAAATAATAAAGGTTTCCAAGAATATGGATCTGCCATCTGCTATTCACTTTACATAAATGTCATTTTAGTTAAATGTTCTTCAGTGGGTGTAAAGTTGGTAGGTTTGACTTGTGAGGCTCTGAAGTTCAATCCCAACTGTATACTGTACTTTAAAGACCAGTCTTGAATTGAGACATGAGTTGCATCTTCTACGGCCCATTAATGTAGCAAGATAGTTGAATTCTCTGTGAAAAGGAGTCAAGGGTAAGCCAGGAAAACAGATCCCTTCTTCCTGCGGCCTAACTGCTGGTCATAAAATATTATAAGGGAAAAAAGTTTGTTAGTGAAAATGGTTTATGACCAGGGACTAGTCAATTTAGAGTAGTTGCTTTCACTATATGAAAATTCATAGCATCCTTTCTTGGCTTGTTGAATTATTTATCAAAGATCCTACAACAAGTTTTATAGCTAAGACACAAGGCAAGTGTAAAATGTTAAAATTAATTTACCTCAGGAATGGATGCTGATGATTAATGTGATGCTCAGATTGTCTCAAAGTCAAAAGCCAGCTTCCAACACATGTATAATAGTAGTGATTTTTAGGACATATTGTACCAATGCTGGTTTCACCCAAATAACCATGCTTTTATTGATGTCGTTCCACATACATAGAGTACCATTTTTCTGATGTTGGGTGATTACCTTTGTCATCCATATACCATAGAATTTAGGGCGAGGCAACAATTTGTTAAACGTATAGAGTTACATACATAAATATGCTTGTGCTGTTATAGAGGGGTTAATTGATGTTTTAGTTACCGTACTAGATGTCAATTTACAATTTGATGATTGAACTAAAAAAATTATCAATCTAGTTACTAAACTAAAAACAAATTTTCAATCAAGTGACTTTGGTCACTTCCGTCCAATTAATCTAACAGAGATGTTTATGGGACTAACTGTTTGTACACATGGTATATGAGATGGAAATTTGTCCCACATCTTTAAGAGGAAAAATGTAAAATTGCTTACATGAATATCTCTTTGTAATTTTTTTTAAAGAAAATAAATTGACAACTTTCTCTCCTCTTTCTTGTTCAACCCCATCTAGTATTCTTCTCTGTTTTTATTTCTGGACCAGAGATGGCTGGGATGTGTCCAATAATTAACCGATTTTGATCTTTTTCGTCTTCCTACTTTTTCCGATCTACTCTTGATGAACTTTTGCATTGCCGGTGACAAGCTTATGGGGTTAGAGTTTAGATTAGAGATGGCAGATCTATTTGCCCTTTCTCTCTTTCTTTGATTTTTCGGCCGAGAGGAATCTACGGATCTGGGTTGATCCCCCATTGAAACTATCACTAAATTTGAGCTTCTTGTGTTCTGATTTTATGTTGTTGTACACATAATTTCTAGTAGATTCTATATCCATGAAAACAAAACATGAAGCTGTTGATGAGCTCCATTAAAATAAAATAAAAAAATTAATATGCATTAGGGTTTTTTTAAGATTCAAATGGATTTTCCACGGTAAAGGTGACAACCTTAGAAGAAGAAACTGGAATTCCTTCCTCGTTTGCTGAAATTTTAAATTTTCCAATTGATTATCGGTTGTAAGGATGCAGATGACTGAGAGAAAAAGAAGAGTTTTTTTTCTTCCTTTCTTTTTGTTTTTTAACTTTTGGGAGATATGTCTACGTGAGCAGTTTACTCTTTTCTCACTAACATGGGGACCCAATAGTCCAGCTCATCTTCTATGTGTACAAAATGTTAGTCAAGTAAGTATGTCTGTTACATTAATTGGATGGAAATGACTAAAGTTATTCGATTGAGATTTTCTTTTAAGTTTTGTAACTCAATTGATAATTTTTTCACTTCAGTAACCAAAATGTAAATGGACCTTCAGTACAATAACCAAAACATCAATTAACCATGTTATAGAGTATAGACTTAAAGTAGCACCTCAATATCACGTGTTTGTTGTAACATGTGTTTACATACTTCATCATACCTATCCAGTTGCTTGTTAATTTTTAATGAAATTATAATCAGGTTTTGGATAAAGATTACTTATAATTTTTCCAGGTAAAGTTCCTATTGAGCAAAGACTTTGGTGCATAACTTGTAACTAATAATAACTTGTTAAGAAAGAGTCTTACATTCAGCTGTCATTAAATGGAAATAGGCCTGTTATTATAATTGATTATAGTGAGATTCATAGGGCTGCTTTGGCACCACCTTTGACTTGACAGTTAATTGCATTAGTTGCTCAAGGGGATGTATTGGTTAGATTAAACAATATGGTCCAACTCATTTTACTCTTTGATGGGGGTTTCAACAGGGGCAACTTTTGAAGTACTTCCTCGACTTAATGAAATCAAATTTGGCAGTGGTGTCATTGATGAGCTTTTGTTTTTGGATTTGCCCCGCGAATGTAGATTTCCCTCTGGAATAATGATGTTGGAATATGGAAAAGCAGTTCAAGAAAGTGTTTATGAGCAACTTCGGGTGGTTCGTGAGGGTCAGCTGCGCGTCATATTCACGCCTGATCTAAAGGTTAATATTTTACTTTCCTATTGATATCCGTAATGTTTTTTGTTTGTTTTTTTGGTCTTTCCTCTTCAACGTAGGAACATCTGAGCAATATTATGTACATGTGTGTCTTTCAGATATTATCTTGGGAATTTTGTGCGCGGCGACATGAAGAACTTCTTCCTCGTAGATTGGTTGCACCACAGGTTAGCCACTTTCTTTGACTTGAATGTTTATTATCTCAACTTAACTCACCAACTTCTTTTATCCCAAACTAGTTTGGATCGAATGTGAATTTATGTCATATGTAAGTGTAAAAGTAGAAAGGCTAGAAGAAAATTAAAAGAATAAACAAATTAAATAAGAAAAAAATAAAATAATGGAAATAAATGGAGTTAAAGTAATATAAGAACACACCTATGTAAAGAAAAATACATACGTACTAATATATAAACATCGTAAACAGAAGAGAAAAGGAAAGAAATATGAGAAAAACAGAAAACACAACAAAAAGGTGGCACTCCGTACTCGACCTTGCTATGTGGATAATATTCCTCCACTAGCTTTTGTTACTGGCCATGTTATTAGTTATATTCCGCTACTTTAAGTCGAATTTGGTTGTTTATTGTATCTAATCTTTCTGTGCATCATCCATCAAGTACGTAGGATCTGTTCTTTCTTTTTCTCATTTAGTTAATAGATTAAAGCAAATATAATATTTTTTATTAGGTTTTCATTTATAATTTTTCTTGGATAGTATATTGAATTGAAATGACAAAGACGACTCATTATTGAGCACAAGAACTAGTAGAATGCAAAGAATACAATGAAGGGACCTTTTCCCTATCTTTCTCTATGCGCAGAAGCAGGTACATCAAGACATGCTCACACAAACGAGTTCTGGAGATGCACAGATATGTGAAGCTTCTATAAGAATTAAGTCTGGAAAAAACTGCAAGAACAGTGGACTTGTATACTGAAAGTGACAACTGATCCCAAAAAAGGATAAAGAAAAAAAAAGGTATATCGAAAGTTATAAGTCTATTAAACGGGGAACAGAACAGTTGTGCTTTTATCCTGTGGGGACAGTGAGGTTATAAGCTCAGACTGTACACCAAATAAAATTGGTTACATGCATCTATGGGAATGATCCTCAGTATGCATCTTTGTGAATTAGCTCTTCTGCCGCTCTCTTGAAGCTTTTTCAATTACATTCTTTCTGCAATACTGATTCAATAGGTTTTTTGGTTTATCTTTTAAGATATTATAAAGCCATGTAAACTTTAATAGGGAAAGTGTCTTGAATGATTTAACTAATACAAATAAGACGAATTCTCAATTTGAAAATTATAACTGAAATATGTAGAAAAATTTCTTTGCAGGTGAATCAGTTGTTACAAGTTGGACAGAAATGCCAAAACACAATTTCTGAGAGCGGATCGGACGGGGTTTCTCAACAAGATTTGCATAACAATAGCAATATGTGAGTGAATTAATTTATTTTTATTATTATTATTATTGTGGTGTTTTGCCTTTTGATTGAGCTATTTTTCAGTTGCCAATGCAAAGTTTGTGTCCTGATTATAATTAACTGATTTTAAGTTCCCAACCTTTGTTATTTGTAAGCTTCTGGGAGCGGCCATGTTAATATATGTTTGAGACTTCATTTGTTAAATTTCATGAGAGGAATGTCGTTGTCAAGTACCTAATTTTTGTTATCATGACTACTCAGCTTTCTGTCTTCTCTCAATTCGCTTATATCAAATCATTCTGTTGCTAATGAAATGGCTCCATTCATTATTCCTTAGTCAAACATGTGTAATTATCCCTATGTTGCTTTCTGTACACTCATTGTGGATTTCAAATCATCAGATGAAATAAAGTACTTCTAAAAACATGAATGATTTCCTTTGTGTAGGTCTCTCTCTCCCCCCCCCCCCCCCCTACCCCTTTTTTTTGGGAATAATATCTATCCGGGTTTCTAAAATCTGATCAATTGATCTTAATTTGATTATGGAGACGGCTTTGATCTTAAAATTGTGTCTGTATATATTTGCAAGTTGATCTCAACTTTAAACTAGTAACACAAATTGCCTCTTTCAGCTACATGGAACTGAACATTTTATCAACTAGTTTGGGTCTACATTCTGAAACAAGCTTGTATCTTTTCATTTTCTTCATTATAAGACAAGGTTGTTAGAATATTATCAATATTAGCATTTAAAAAATATATATTATATTATTATTGTAGTTGTTCTTGAAATGATTTAAGCATATGTTCATTCCAGTTTCTCAACGATTTAGGTATGATTGAATCTGTTGATAACTGTTTCTAAAAGAAGAGTTATTCCCTAATGCAAGACTAGTCCAATTACCAAGTGATTGTACAGGTGCAACTAGGGGGTGTCTTCTATTTCATTTCTGATGCACCTACCTATTCAGGAAAGTAGCTTGAAAAGGCCATGTTGGAAATATTTTTTGTAAGCCTGCCATGTTTTGCGCCTTAAATTCTGATGAGAGATTCGAGTTTGGTTACCATGATATAGGCTCTTATTCATTTGCATTATCAATGACTTAAAAATTCCGATGAGATATTTTTTGCTGCATGTTATTCCAGTTGGTTGAATCCCAATATTGTGAATCTTGGAGTTGAGATTTAGTTGAATGCTCTAGACCTAAATATTTGGTTGCAATGGGTACTATTGCAGTATGGTTGTAGCTTACTGCTTATCTACTTCAGGGTTATGACAGCTGGGCGTCAACTTGCGAGGAGTTTGGAGTTACAGCCTTTGAATGACTTGGGATTTCCCAGAAGATATGTACGGTGCTTACAGGTAGATTCCTAAATTTGGTTCTGCTTTTGAGTAAAAATTTGACCCACTGTTTTGTTTCTTATATGGTTTCTTGCATTTGCATACACTACTTTGTAACAGATCTCTGAGGTTGTCAATAGCATGAAAGATCTTATGGATTTCTGCAGAGACCAAAAAGTTGGGCCTATTGGTAACTATTTTGATTTATGATTTAGTTCCGGGTTTGTCAGTTGATCTTTCTGAGTTTGTAGTGTTGGTCTTTTGGTCGTTTGTCTTCTGAGTACAACTGTTACTTTGTGACATGCATCGCATTAAATTATTTTAGAAATGGTTAGATCCATCTTCTCCCATGTGGAATATGAACGTTATTGTTATCCAAAGGTTTTCACATTACTTTTCCTTCTGAGTGGTGGGTTCACTCATTTTGTTGGTGTATTTTCTAAGTTCTTAGTGTGTAGGATCTTTCTGAATTTTGAAGCCATTTCCCCCAAATATTTTATACTGTTCTGGCCCTACTCATTTGCAGAGGGTTTAAAAATAATTCCTCCACTTGCCAATCCTGCCAAGCTTCAGCTGCAAAAGATGCAGGAGTTGGAAAAACTGGCAGGTATTCAGGGTTTGCCGACCGACCGCAGCACACTCGACAAGCTAGTAGCACAGCATCCTGCACTTAACAATCAAATGAGCAGTAATCATCAAACGGTTGGTCAAGCTGCTCGAGCTCTTCCAAACTACCAGAATGTGCTGATGAGACAAAATTCAATTAATTCAAACACCAATTCACTTCAACAGGAAGCAACTTCTTCTTTCAACAATTCTAACCAGCGTTCATCATCCTCATTTCAAGCTTCTGCTTCTGTACTTCCAGGGACCTTGCAGAACCTACCAGTCAGTGGCTTCTCAAGTTCCCATCTCTTGCAGCCTCAGCAGCGGTCGGTAAATGGTAATGGCTTTCTCCAACAAAACCATCCACAATCCCCCCACAGCAGCCAGGCTTTGCAACAGCATATGATCCAGCAACTGCTGCAGGATATGAACAACAATAGCAATGCAGGGGGGTTACTACAGCAGCAATCCCCTACTGCCCATAGTGCTAATGGGAGTGGGGCGAGGGATGGACTTGGGTTTGGAAACAACCATTCAGCTGCAACAACAGCCCATATCAATAAGTCGGGACGTGCTAATGGACCTGAGCCGACAAGGAGCAACAGTTTTAAAGCTGCATCAAACAGCGAGTCTTCTGCAGCTGGTGGTAATAATGGGAGCAGCCAGAAAGCACCTGATCTACCGCAGAATCTTCAGTTATCGGAGGAATTGGTTCAGGATATAGCACACGAGTTCACTGAAAGTGGGTTTTTTAGCAGTGATCTCGAGGATAGTATGCCATATGGCTGGAAAGGATGACGGACCTAAATTGACCCTCTTATTAGCTTTTACGTGATCAGCTCTTTCCGAAACATATCCACTGTACATGTTCATTTGAATTAGTTTCTTGATTTTGTCAGTTTCTTTGGTTGGAACAAAAAAAAAAGAGTTTCTTTGATGTCGAGGAGGTAGGAAACCGGTCTTTATGTTTTTGTCATTGATTTTTCCCTTTCCCATATGGAGTTTATGCCTCCAAAATCTTGCAAGTGTAATCTATGGACAAAGTTTAAAACTTATCCATTTTATGTATCAATATGATATTTACATCTTTGACGTCAGTTTTGTTTTATGGGGCTGCTGCTGTTCTTGATCCCATTGTACTCGTTAGATCATGCGATGGTTTTCTTCATTTTGTGGATGGTTTTTCTGTCAACCTCCATATAGGCTACCAAGTCATTTGAGTTGAAGGATGATTTGACAAGAGTGCCTAAGAATGTTCTGTTCTTATTGCTTGTAAATTCTGTAGCGATTCTCTACTCTTTCTGTAAAAACTATTCTGACTGCTGGGACTACTAAATGAAGATGGACGACAGCCACGCCTGAATTTGCATAATAATTGACAATTCTGCGATGCAATGAGGTTTTCCTGCATTAACATTTGAAGATTATCCTTTACTTTTTCCCAGATAGTGTTAATGACACATTCACCACTAAAACAGATGCACTAGCATTAGCACATAGTAATAGATTGACCAACTACAGCTACTATACGCCTATGGCAGTGTGGATAGTAATTATGGAGTTACTAGACTGTAATTGATGTTTAGCACGCTAGTTCTAATTCATGGATGTAGCTGAGTATTACTCAATTACTTGGACCGTCAGGTCACCATTTGGCATGTCATTTGGTGGGAAAATGTCCTTTTGCAACATAGCATTAGATAAACAATGTGTGAACTGTAGTTTCCCCTGGACTCATTAGTGGAATTGCCTGTCCCTTTACTAGTCCGAAGACTAAGGGGAAGAACCATATATATATATATATACCCAGGGGCGGATCAGGAATAGATCCCAACAGGGGCGGATTTTAATTTGGTAGGGGTTTGGGGGCTGTGCCCTGAGCCAAATTTTGGCGGGCCCGAGCCAAATTTTTTAGATAATTTTGTGATTTTCGACCGGTTACATATATAAAATAAGAGTTAATTTAGTTACATAAAATTATAACCCAGAAAAATATGTACTTAAAGATATTGAAATTCAACTAGAAATTCTCATCACAAATAAGAGTTAATTTAGTTACATAAAACTAAGAATTGTTGAAGTTAAATAAGAAAATTGGAACTAATCATAATATTCACTAATCAAAATAATGTTTACAAATTACAATGTTATTTTGCAAAGAAATAAAAATCAAAGAAACCCAGAAGATCAAACAAGGTAGTACACATACAAACATAAATGTATATTTAAAAACAATCCAATCCAATTCAAATATAAATTAAACCGGTAATTTATGTTTATAAAATTATAAGTGAGGCGGACTACTCTGAAGAAAAAAATGATACAGGAAAAAAGCTAATGAGTGGGGTTGACTTGTCTTGCCAATTATAATTGGTTTATAAAATTTTTGTTTTGCTCCCTCTAAGCTTAGCTCATCTATTAATCTGCCCCCCTAAGTTTATTAAGTTACATATTTGCCCCTGTCCTAACACCTTAAAAAAAATGTGAGCATAGGCAGATGCCTATGTTGCCCTGGGTATACCTTTCTGGCTCGTACACTTGTGAATGCAGGCCTGGATGGCTGATAAAAATAGTCCCACAGATCACAAGTCGGGGGAACATAATAAAACAGGAAATCCATTATCAAATCACAAAATTTGGAAATGAATTGCATACTCAATGCCCGAGTGCTGTCTAGTGATGACTTAGCAACAAAAACTAATGAAACATCTTGAAGCCTGCCAGCGAGGATAATTAGAGTTGCTAGATACAAGAACTACTGTCATTACTGAATAAGGTCTATACAACTACATGGGAGAAGGATGCTGTTGGGAAAAGCTAAGCGAGGAGCTCGTCATCTGAATCACTATCACCTACAGCAACAGCTCCACCTCCAAGTAATGTATCGAGTATCATTTGCTCCCAACCCCTTATGCTTGCAGTAAACAACCGGAAACGACTGGGGCTATTCATTTCTGTTTCACCAGATTTTGTTGGTGACGAGCAATAATTTGCTTCTGGGTAGTACTTCAGGTTGCATTTTCCTGAAGAATCAAGTATCTCGACATCAAATGCGGGCGAGAGTGGCCGTCCCACAACTTGAACATTTGAGATGCTGCAACATATCAACAAGATTTCAGAGATACCAAGGGCATGATGTAACAGTATGTTCATGCCATTACGAGACAGCAGGTTCCTTAAATCAGAAATTACTGCAACTCGACTCTTCTTACGAGGAGCACAAAAGAAAGACAAATATATAAATATATGCATCACCAATGTCGCATCCTACTACAAAAATGTAATTAAGTACCACCAACTGCTTCTTCCAACATATGCACTTCCAGGGTAAAAGAGGAGCAAGTGCAGCATAATGACAAAGCTTCCAAATTTCGAGACTTTGATCTCTTTAGTTTTGTAGTGATAGATTCATCTTTACCCTAAGTAGTCTTAAGACTATAAGTCAAACTCCCTCCACAAAAACTAATGACAATCCAAATGGATTATATTTCTACATGTATCCTTAACATTTTCTCTTCACCAGAGTCTACTAGATTTCAGATCTCTCCAACTACAGTTATGAGGATAACAGATACAATCAGAATCGTGATTTTTTAGCATATGCATGGCAAGGATGTGTTCTGTGCCATTGTATTACCACATCAACGGTTTCACAGAAACGCTTAACTACATGAGCAATCATAAGAACACAGGACTGCAAGAAATTAAGTTGACTAACCATATGTAGAATAAACCATCCATTTCTTGTCTCTGAACCCTGCCTAATAGCTCTATTAGCAGGATTCCCCCAATGCATATAGCAGGTTCTGGAAGCTTAAACTTTTGCGAACGGTTCTCCTGTTTACATCAATCAAGAAGAAGCATTGAACAATATCAAATATATAGAAAGACAAAAAAAAATAAAGAAAAGGGAATATATCTTGTCAAAAGAATTGATGACATGATATGATCCTTTGACCTTTATCTACAGCCATTCTAGAATATATTCATAAAGCATTTATACCCTCATTAGCATTATTGCATATTCTACATATGTCCAATAATTCTCTTTCCTCTTGAACAAGAAGATGAAAAACATCTATGAAGGACTGGATAGCATATACACTTTGAAACTTCATAATTTCAGGTTATCAAGATAGAACATCAAACTGCAAAACACAAATATGGACCTAGTTTGGACTCAGAAAAAAGGAAAAATTCGAATACCTACATATAAATTGCGCAACTTACTTGAATCATTGGAAATTCTGGAGAGGTATACGTCCACACAAACTTGTTGGTAAGCCCCTGAACAGATTCAGACTCACCAGTCACATTACCTTCAACTTCCACTAGAGACTTAGGATGCCCCATCCGAAATCGCACAGCCTTTGCTGAATATATAGGAAAGCCATACTGAAAATATGCTGATACACAAACATAATTCCTCAATCAGTGAAAGAACAAATTATATAGTCTGTACCGAATCATTAGAAAGAACTGCAAAGAAGTTTTAGAAACAACCTTGAAATGGTTGTACATGAATTTCAGAAATCACACACAGATTTGAAGTCAACTTGTACAATAACGTCTCAGGAACTGCAGGGTCACTTTCACCTTCACTCGACCAGTATGAAGCTCTTTGTTCAACCCTATCACTTGGCTCCAATGTATTCTGAATGCTTTCCTCAGGGATAGTTATCGGTACTCGATGCACTAATAGCCTCTAACAAGCAATCTCTTCTCATAAAAGATGTAAAACCTTGTGCTAGAAAGGCATATACTCTATGATCCCTCTTCAGGCATGACCATTCCATCGAATTGTCAGGCCCGACTTCAACAGGTTCTATCATGTTGTTCACTTCAATAACATGAACAACACTTGATATTTCAGGGTACATTCTCAAACAGAGCTCCTTACAAAGGCCATTCCAAATCACTGTACATAATCAGACAATTTAAAACCTATTCAGTTAACAGTTTACATAAATAATAATAATAATAATAACAAATAGCCTTGTTGTAAACCTGATATAATTGACTCCTCTAACAATTTTTTTAGAACAACATCAAAGCCATCAAAATAGGGTTTCTATGAGAACTTGCAGGAAGACCATCAATGTGATGCCAAAACCGTTAGAAATAAAAAGTACTGAGAACAAAATCTTATAACGGATTAATGCTAATTTGAAGGAAGTACAAATTTGGTAATTGACCTGAAACACGTGTTAGTTAGTTAGTGATATAGCCTATCAGCTGTAAGGGTAGGGTAAAGTCAGATAGTAGTAACTCCAGAGTAAAAACGGAGTAAGTTAGTTAGTATCCTTTATTCAATGGTAGCCAATTAGATTCATCAAGATTAAATCCTAGTACACAAACCTCATTGTTCTGTACTTCTGTTGTAACATCATCACTAATCACATTCTTCTTCTCAATCGTCAATTAATTTCTATTCTACATTTGTTTCCTAGAAACAATTATTAATAGAAGTTCATCTTTGTTGTTACAAACTAGAGTAAAATATTCATTCATATACTGATACACAAAGCTTAAGATGTGAGTGTTTGAGCTCACCAAATTGACACCAAGAAGTCGAAACCGCACAAATACGGACAAGATCAGAGGGGTCTTCCAGGTACATGAGAACCTTTATGGACATGTCAGGTCCAAGCCATTGTATAAAATCACTGCAACCCTCCATTTCACTGAATTATTGCGCAAATTTGCTACCTTTAAAGACCTAGCTGCAATTCCGGAAATTCAATTAAGGAAAACAACAAACAATACGCCGAACAATTACGCGACGCTCGCGCACATACAAAGGAAAGGAAAGACATTCCCATCCTTTCATAATAATAAGAATATGCACTCTTATACCTACAATTGTAAACGATTATAATCGCAATTATAAACGTAGTGATCGATTTCTAAAATCAGAGGCTTAGAGGAAAAAGAAAACAATAAATAAATACAGTGATAAGAATCTACAATAAATAAGAAAACCTTTCGAGAAAATATACACGAACACGGGAGCAAAAAAAAAAGGAACGGAGAAAAGTTTTTTCAGGCTTTTAGAAAGTAAAGAGGGATCTAAGGAAACCCTATGAGAGATAAAAGGGAGCGTTGAAGCTGCTGGAGGTGGTGGTGGTGCCGTGGTGCCGTGGTGGTGGTGGTGGTTACACCGACATAGATAGTTCCTGGTGACGAAGACGATGTGGATATAATAATCATAAAAGCGTGAAAGATGAAAAATAGAAGCAAGACAGCGCCATACCCCACCCCCACTCGCACCCCTACGCTTACCCCTACCCCCTACGCCTTCTACAACAATTAATTACTCTTACTTACGACTACGACTACGCTGCTTCAACAAAATACTACTAATATTTAATGAATTACATTATTTAATGGAACTTCACTTTTTATAATTTTTCCCCTTTCATATTGTATTTTGGAGATGCACAAATAAATTGTACATTCAAGTAAGTATAAAATAATAGTAAAATAATAAAGCAAAGGATGTGGGATCGAACATTGACATTGGCAAGGATATGTATGACGTGCCCAGAATAGGTTCAGTCAATTCAATTTATTTTGAGTAGTTAAATGTATGGTATAAAATTTAAATATAAATTTTTATATCACACGGTCGTGCAAAATACGATCACACAACTGTGAGTGTCAATACAAATATGTAAAAAATATTAACATTCAAACTAAGTCCTCATTACAATTATTATTACACTATTTATTAAAAATAGTGAGCACTACTACTGTTTTAATTCGGACCATTACTCTGTCCCCCGACTAGTTCCTGCGCAATTCTCATTTCCTGAAGAGGACAATAGATGAAAAGGCTGAGCTCAACTAGCCCAGTAAATAATATTATGACTAAGATAATAGAAAATAAATTATCGTTAGTATTCAACAATTCAGATAAAATATTGTGGACAACAAGTTTTAAATCAATATTCGCAGCGAAAATAACAATTCATTAGAAGAGTTAAGTAGAGAATGAAGTCTACTATCTTCTATGATTTAGAAGTCCAATATTTTATCTCTGTAACATCAATCAATATACATCTCGAATCAAATATTTATCTTTGCACTACGGCCAAAGATATTCATTTGTGTCATGAGTTGATCATGTTCATCTCAACTACCTGTCATCTTTGCACTTCGGCCAAAGATATTTATCAGGTAATCATTCATCTTTACTCTACAGGTCAAAGATATTCAGTTATATCACCATTTAGGACTGAGGATGATGAAAAATAATATAATTAACGAATCCAGTGAGATAAAGGACAAAGATTAAGGATTCGTATTTTAATTTATCCAAATTTAAAAATACTCCATAATAAGACCTTGTGGAGCAAAATTAAAGAACAGAGCTCAAAACTTAGATTCAATTAAAGATAGGAACCTTAACAAGCAACTTGGACAAATAAAAAAAATTTAATTTTTTCGTGAATAGTGTCGTATACGTGAATAGTGCCGTACACGTAAATAGTAATCCCGACGAAAAAAGTAAGAATTTCATAATAAAATCCATGATAATTTTTGTTATAATGATATTGAAAAGAATAACATCGTTTACGAAAGAAAATAACATCCCTTACAAATACGAAAGAAATAATACCCCTTAACTTAGTAGAAGTTTGGATACTGCAATAGTATAGCAGCAGAATACTCTTCTTCTTTCTCTCTTATTCTCTCTCTAAAGCTTCTCTCTGTATAACTTTGTGAATTGGTGGTGAAAAATAATGAAGAATTGAACTTCTATTTATAGAAGAATTGAAAATGGCCCTTGACTTTAACGAATGTCCAAAATGACTCCTGATAATATTGAAGAGGCAACTACTATTTACGAAGAGGCAAATAACTCTTGAAAAAACGAAGAGGCAAGTAACTCTTGGAAAAACAAAGAGGCAAGTAACTCTTGAAAAAATAAATAGGCAAGTTACTATTTGAGTTACTATTTACGAAAGTGACTCTTAGATGATGACCTATGGGTCCCAACTTATAAAATACCACATATCACCATAACTTCCTTCGAGTGTCGGTAACTTCCTCTAATGGTTATGTTACTCATCACACAATTAATCAACGCTTTTTAATCCCTCTAAATTCCCAATCGAAAATGGCCGAAATTCACAAACGGATAATTTTTCACACCAAAATACTGATAAAATTACATCAGCACTAATTCCTTCTTTTATATCCACAAAATAAATATTTCCTTATCATATAAATCAATAATTAATTATTCACAAATAATATTACAGAACTACAATATTGACAACCAAATCGTTCTCAGGAAAGAGGGGGCCTTCCGATAAGGACTTCTCCTTACTGGCGCGCAATTAAATAACATTTCCTAGACAGAACTTTCTTAGACATTGTCAATAATGCTATCTAATAATATTATTCAAATAATATGAATTATTGAGTTGATAATGCGAAATATTGTGCAGTGACAATTATTGAATTAATAATATAAAATATTGAACAGTAATTACTGTAACAATTATTGAGTAAGTGATTTCTTACGTAAGAATCAATAATTAGAATTACTGTGCAATACCGTGTGCTACTGTGCAACATCACGTATTACTGTATTTTAAACACCGGATATTTCAACAGTACTAACGGTAACAACTACGCCGTTATTTTATAAAAAGGTTATTTCTGTCGCTTTCTATATCCGACAGTTATTCTGTTGTGGGACCCACAAATAGCTGCGCTGTCGTACGAATATTTCCCGACAACAAGAATATTCCACGACCAAACGAATATTCCCCGACAACAAGAATATTTTATAACCACTTGCTTATTTTGAAATAGTTGCACATTTCACCCATAATTTTTTACATTTATCAAATCAACACCTTACTATTTCAAAATAATACATAAAGAAAATTAAATCTTTATTCATAAAAGTTGGGGTCTTATAATCTCCCCTCCTTATGAAATTTCGTCTTCGAAATTGACGTACGTACCTGGTATGTCGAAAAGGTGAGGATACCTCGCTTTCATTTCTGATTCCAACTCCCATGTCATTTCTTCAATAGTATGATTTCTCCACTAAAACTTTAACTTGAGGTATAATTTTTGAGCGTAGGACATGCTCCTTCCTATCCAAAATTTTGACAGGTGTCTCCTCGTACGTTAAATCTTCTGCTATTTCGTCTGGTTCTAACTCAATAATGTGGTTTGGGTCTTTCACATATTTACGAAGCACAGATATGTGAAAAACGTTATGAACACGAGACATGCTTGGAGGTAAAGCGAGTCTATAGGCCACCTTTCCTACTCGGTCAAGGATCTCAAATGGACCAATGAATCATGGGTTGAGCTTTTCTCTCTTCCCGAATCTTGTAACTCCTTTTCACGGAGCAACACGTAATAACACATGATCCCCAATATTAAATTCCACGTCCTTTCGATGAAGATCCGCATAACTCTTTTGTCGATCTTGTGCTATTTGTATCCGTTGCCGGATTATTTGAATCTTTTCTGTAGTCATACGTACTAACTCCGGTCCCAATAATGTTGCTTCACCCACCTCATCCCAGCATACTGGAGAACGACACTTTCTCCCATACAACGCTTCGAATGGAGCTACGTCTATACTTGCTTGATAACTGTTATTGTAGGAGAATTTTACTAATGATAAGTACTTATCTCAACTCCCTTTGAAGTCTAGAACACAAAGTCTCAATAGATCTTCAAGAGTTTGAATAGTCCTTTTCGATTGTCCGTCTGTTTGAGGATGATAAGCCGAACTGAATCGTAAATCCGTGCCCATAGCTTTCTGCAAACTGGTCCAAAATTGTGAAGTAAATCTGGGGTCACGATCTGAAACTATGGATACTGGCATGCCATGCAATCTCACAATCTCATTTACGTACATATGAGCAAGACGTTCAAGGGAATAAGTCTCTCGTATCGGCAAGAAATGAGCAGACTTGGTTAATCTATCAACAATCACCCAAATCGCATCTATGCCTTGAGAAACCTTGGGAAGACCCGTAACGAAATCCATCGTAATGTGTTCTCACTTTCATTTCAGAATTTCAGTAGTTGCAATGGACCCTTCGGCACTTGATGTTTCGCCTTTACACGTTGACAAGTTAAACATCTCGAAATAAACTCCGCGATCTCTCTTTTCATATTGCTCCACCAAAATATATGTCGAAGATCACGATACATTTTGGTACTCTCAGGATGGATTGCAAACGGTGTGTTGTGTGCTTCTATCATGATTCTATATTTCAAGTCGGAATCGTTAGGAACACAAAGTCTGGAGTTGACTCGAAGTATTTCCTCTTCATCGATTCTTGCTTCTGAAATGGCACCTTCTGCACCTTCTTCTTCATCTTCATCAGCTCCGGATCCGTAGCTTGAGCAGCTTTAACTTTATCAATCAAAGCTGGTTCTACGCGTATACTTGACATCATCGACTCGTTCCCAGCATACGACCTTCTACTCAACGCGTCAGCTACCACGTTCGCTTTTTCAGGATGGTATTGGATGGTATGATTGTAATCTTTCAACAGCTCCAGCCAACGTCGTTGCCGCATGTTGAGTTCCTTCTGAGTGAAAAAATATTTAAGACTCTTATGATTCGTATAAATTTTCACCTTCTCCCCGTACAGGTAGTGTCTTCAGATCTTTAATGCGAAAACGACAGCTGCCAACTCTAAATCATGAGTAGGATAATTCTTCTCATATTTTTTGAGTTGCTGTAAGGCATAGGCTATGACTTTCTCATGTTGCATGAGAACACATCCTAACTCTTTGCCCGAAGCGTCGCTGTAAATGATAAATTCATTCCGAATCAGATGGTATCGTCAGAACAAGTGCCGAAATGAGCCTCCTTTTGAGCTCTTGAAAGCTCTTCTCGCATTCCTCGCTCCAAACGAATTTTGTATCTTTCCGAGTCAGCTGAGTTAATGGAGTAGCGATTCGAGAGAATCCCTCCACGAACCTCCGATAATAACCAGCTAAGCCTAGAAAGCTTCGTACTTCGGTCACCGACTTAGGTTGCTCCCAACTTTGTATTGCTTCAATCTTCGCCAGGTCAACAGATACTCCACGTTTCGATACCACGTGCCCAAGAAATGCTAATTCCTCAAGCCAGAACTCGTATTTCTTCAGCTTGACATATAGCTTGTTCTCACGAAACTTTTGAAGTACCAACTTCAAGTGGTGCTCATGATCTTCACGGCTTTTAGAATAGATGAGGATGTCATCAACAAAGACAACCACAAATTGATCCAAATACTCCTTGAATACACGGCTCATCATATCCATGAAAGCAGCAGGAGCATTAGTCAATCCAAAAGACATGACAAAGAATTCTTAATGCCCGAACCGAGTTCTGAAGGCAGTCTTCGGAATATCCTCAGTTTTAATCTTCAGCTGATGATATCCAGAACGAAGATCGATCTTTGAAAAGAATTGTGCTCCTTACAATTGGTCGAATAGGTCATCAATACAAGGTAGCGGATACCTATTATTGATGGTGACATGGTTCAACTTCCGATAATCAATACAAAATCGCATACTCCCGTATTTCTTCTTTACGAATAAATAGGAGCACCCCAAAGAGATGTACTAGGACGAATGAAAATCGATGTCTAACAACTCCTGTAGTTGGACCTTTAACTCCTGAAGTTCAATAGGAGCCATTCGATATGGGATTTTAGAAATGAATTTTGTACCGGGCTCAAGGTCAATAAAGAATTCAACTTCACGTTTTGGGGGTAGACCGGAAAGTTCTTCAGAAAATACATCAGAAAACTCATTAACAACAGAAATGTTATTCAAATCTGACGTATTCTGGTTTAGATCAGTGACATGAGCTAAGAAAGCTTGACATCCGTTTTTCAATAAACGAATAGCTTTATGACTTGAAATGATATTGACTGATTTTAGTGGTTTGGTGATTTGAATTCGTACAACAGGTTGATTAGGAATATGAAAACTAACAACCTTACGAAAACAATCAATTTTGACATGGTAAGTGGTTAACCAGTCAATTCCTAAAATTACGTCAAATGCAAGTATTTTCAAAGATATAAGATCAACAGGTAAGGTAAGGGTACCAATCTGAATCAAGCAAGGATTTGTAAACTATGGATGTAACAAAGGTTTCTCCTAACGGAGTTTCAACAGATAAGTCAAAGTCTAACTTATCAGAAGTCAAGTTCAAATGTTGAGCACAAGCAGGTGAAATAAAAGAATGGGTAGCACCGGTATCTAACAAAGTGTAAACTTCGCAAGAGTTTATGATTAGCTTACCCGTAATCACCTCGGGCGGGTTTCTCGCGTTTTAGGCTGTCACGATAAATGCTCTTCTAGGAATCACCGATTTTGACATGTCCGAAACTACCTTTGGAATTACCACCCCCAGCTGGACTTGGTTTCGCAACAGGACAATCTCGAGCTATATGTCTTTCTTTTTCACAGTTATAACATGCTTTGAATTATTGTGGGCAGTTTGGACTGATGTGTCCCTCTTTCCAGCATTTATAGCATACGACCGGTGGTCGTTCTCCTCCCCTAGAAATAGTTGATGCTGGTGCTGATGTTGACGTCTTCACGTTCTCATTGTTGTACCTTCTCTTCTTGAAATCTCCTCTCGATTCGCTTTTTTACCATCATGGCCACGATTACCATCGGAGTGATTACCGCTTCTATCATACTTTCCTCCTCGCTGGTTGTCATTGCTCGACTGCTGCCATCGGTACAACCTTGGTTGTTGTCCCTTGGTTGAACATAATCACTATCTCGTTCTAATAATTGGGCCCTGTTCACTACATCCGAATATAGAAAAAATTTGTGAGAAATGAGGTATTGACGTATTTCGGGTTTCAAACCTCTCAGAAACATCCGCGTCATACGTTCCTCATTCTTCACCAAATGAGGTGCAAACCTGGACAACTCCGCGAACTTAGCCTCGTACTGGGACACCGTCATGTTATTTTGTTTCAGTCTGATAAACTCTACCTCCTTCATATGACGAATACTTTCAGGAAAGTAATTATCATTGAACAGTTTCTGGAACGTTTCTCAAGACATCTTGAGTGCTGCAGGCTGGGTACGCTTCACAGACTCCCACCAGTAATCTGCCTCTCCACGGAACATAAAGGTGGCGAATGAAACCTTCTGTTCCTCCGTGCATCCCAAGACATCAAATATCTTGATAATTTGCTTAACCTACATCTCCGCCTTGATTGGATCCGGCTTGTCCAAAAACTCTGGTGGTCCCAATTCATTGAACTGCTTGGCAGTGACAAGCCGCGAGTTGTTATTATCTCCACCTGTATTTTGCACACGAGTTTTTCTCGTCTGGTTTTGCATGAACTTCAAAAAATTTCTAAACATCTCATCGTTTATCGTCTGATCAGTGTTGTTTTCAGGATGAACATTGCCTTCTTGTTGCACGTTCTCCTGGTTGGCAACTTCCTTCGAGTGTCGGCAACTTCCTCTAATGGTTATGTTACTCATCACACAATTAATCAACGCTTTTTAATCCCTCTAAATTCCTAACCGAAAATGATCGAAATCCACAAACGAATTATTTTTCACACCAAAATACTGATAAAAACACATCAGCACTAATTCCTTCTTTTATATCCACAAAATAAATATTTCCTTATCATATAAATCAATAATTAATTATTCACAAATAATATTACAGAACTACAATATTGACAACCAGGTCGTTCTCAGGAAAGAGGGAGCCTTCCGATAAGGATTTTTCCTTACTGGCGCGCAATTAAATAACCCCTCCTAGACAGAACTTCCTTAGACATTGTCAATAATGCTATCTAATAATATTATTCAAATAATATGAATTATTGAGTTGATAATGCGAAATACTGTGCAGTGACAATTATTGAATTAATAATATAAAATATTGAACAGTAATTACTGTAACAATTATTGAGTAAGTGATTTCTTACGTAAGAATCAATAATTAGAATTACTGTGCAATACCGTGTGCTACTGTGCAACATAGCGTATTACTGTATTTTAAACACCGGATATTTCAACAGTACTAACGGTAACAACTACGCCGTTATTTTATAAAAAGGTTATTTCTGTCGCTTTCTATATCCGACAGTTATTCTGTTGTGGGGCCCACAAATAGCTGCGCTGTCGTACGAATATTTTCCGACAACAAGAATATTCCACGACCAAACGAATATTCCCCGACAACAAGAATATTTTATAACCACTTGCTTATTTTGAAATAGTTGCACATTTCACCCATAATTTTTTACATTTATCAAATCAACACCTTACTATTTCAAAATAATACATAAAAAAATTAAATTTTTATTCATAAAAATTGAGGTCTTACAATATGTGTGAGTGAATTTAATTTCAGTCTAAATCAGCAAAAAAAAAAAAATGGAAAAGGAAAAGGAAAAGGTACATGATTAAAAAGTTTTTCGTTTTTATCAGTTGCCAGTTGTGAATTCTCACTTCTCATTAATGTCATTTTGTGATCTACACGTGTATTCACATAATATTTTGACAGGGCGGAAGAGGAATAGAGAATAGAAATAATTATAAAAATTAAATATACATAATTTTATGATCACAAGAATTCATAAAATTGGATAAAATTAATTATAAGCAACCACAATATTTATAAATTCTGAATAATAAGAGTTGTTCCATAATAATAACCCTAAAATACTATTTATACTACTTACATTTTAAAAAGAAATAAAATATAATAAATATAAAAAGTAATCCCAAAACATATACGCACCCAAATAATTAAATCTTTTTGATTACTAATAAATTTTAAAAGTAGGTCTAAAATATATACGGACCCAAATAATTAAACCTTTTTTTTTCTATGCTCACTCAAACTTTAATCTCACGTTTGTAGCGAATTTCAATAAGAGTCCTTCAACATTAAATTGATATATATATATATAAATGATTAATTAATATGTACTCAGTTTGCAACAATAATCTAAATTTTTATTGCAAGACAAATCACTTTCCTTTGAATAATGTATTTCACATTTGGGATTGTCTACAACGGTAACTACTACTCTTTATTTAGTGCAGCACTCTTCCATTCCTGGCTTAATAACGATATGATTTTGTGTTGTTTAGAGAGCAGAGAGTAGAGACGCATCAACTTGCTCCCATAGGCCATATGCATGGAGTAAGTTGGTAGGCAGTGCAACTCATGCTTAAACACATGTATGTAATTAAAGACTTGAACTTTTAACTCCCAAGTTTTTATGCATGAAGTAAATGATTCATTCATTATCATCGATCATTACAAGTATTGTCTGTCTTACGATCCCTTTTGTACTGGGAAATGAGCTCTTCTGGGACTCCTAATTTACTCTCATTTCCAATCCTAAACCAACACAAAGTTACATGGAAAGGATGAAAATATGCATACATATATATATATATATAAGATCGATGCAACACAGCAAGGCCAAGTCATGCTCTGATATTCCAAATGATTTTGAAAATAGACTACGATCCCATATTGCTTTTCATAGAATATTATTGACGCTCAAGTTCATGATTAAAAAGGAGAACCAACACAACATAATTTGAACCGCGGCCCCATTGAGCTGTTGAACTAATATATATACATATCCTTGTGAAAAGTGGGCAGTATATGAAATTGCGATAATAATACTAGTGCGCCAGTAATCAGAAACACAGCATATACAACCTTAAGATCAAGAGGTTATCATTACAGTCCACCATTGACACCTTCAGCATCAGATCTCCCCAAACTTGCAATAGAGACTCCTTTAACGAACCATTTCAAAGAACAGCCAAATCCACATTAATCTCCCCCAACTTGTCTCTTCCAAGAATCTTCCACAATCAATTCATCTACTCCCCAGTCTTCATAGCTGCAGAAAGTGACATATATAACCAACATAAATAAAAGTTTCAGGACTGAGACAGGGAAGAATGAAGAAATAGTATTTATGGATTAAGAACTTATAAAACAGCCTCACCTTCCATCGGGCAGGTAACGGCGAATGGTGAAGGGTATCTTCCGCTGTCGCAGTTCCTTCATTGCAATCTAAAACAAAAGAGATAGAACAAATTTATGAGATCGATTACAAGGAGGAAAATCCTTTTATGTAAATGATGTACAACCACCCAAATCAATTGAATAACAAATTATGACGGCTTCTCTTTTTTAGCCATAAATGTTAAGTCGGAACAAGATTCCGTTGCTTAGTCACTATGATCTATTTAAAGTTATAAACAATATACTATGCTGCTGAAAAGAAGCTATAAGGAACTTGCAGCAAGCTTGCACCAAGTGACTCTAACCAGAGTTCTTTGTAGCACAGAAAGGCATCGTCATACCCATCGTTGTCAGAATCATACAATATGTACGATCCCAGGGTGAATTAAAATGAAACCGTATCCTACGATTTGATACGATTCTTACAAAACGATACAATACACAATACTTTTTAAAATTAGCAATCGGCTTAATTTTTTTTTAAGTTGAACCAAAAGAATAAAAACAAAACTTTTAAGCCTTATACCATTTCGAATGAAGATGTTTTTTTAGTACAAAGATATTCTATTTCTATATCTCTTGATGAGCCTTTAATCACTTTTTAGAGTTTTATATCTCTATTTTTTTTCACGTCACTTTCTGTAAGTAGATATACAAATCTCCACTTGTTAATCTGAATTATTCTCTTTTGTTTTATAAATAAAAGATGAATTTGAATTTTTATTTTCTCTTGTTACTCTATAAAGATTACTAAAATAATATCTAATAAATCAATTTAGTGTATTTTGACTACTATCTAACTATAAAATTTATTTTTAATCTATAATAATATTTACTTGACTACTTTTATGTATAGTCAAGCTAATATACTTGATTGTCCAATAAATTGTGTGATTTATATGTTTAAATATATATTGCCACATTTTTCATTTCGCTTCTGTATTGTACGATATGATTCACGATACGAAACATAAACACGCTATGGGGGTCTTCGATATACAATACGATTTAAGATTTGATAACTATGGATCAAACCCCACCATGACCAATACTTGACATTGAATCAGGCATGGGAATACATGATATATTTCAATGAAATATATAGTACATAAGATGGGAGCTAACTTTCACGTATTAATCTAAACTCTTTGCTGGCACTTTAAAGAAGTGCAGGATGAACTAGGAGAAGTACATAAACATAATCTAGTTATGTAATGTGCTTAATGTAAGCTGTTACCAATAAATCAATAAAGATCTTAATGATCTTCCAATTTTATTTTGCAATTGAACCGTTATTATAAAGTTATGCTTTAGTCATTGATGATAGTTTGGTTGCAATGATGTCAGAGATTATTTAACAAGGCATGGAAACAGACTCTTAGTTTGTTTTGTTTATCAGTGAGAGATGTGAATTCTTAATAATTGCTTCTACGGACTCCTCCCTAAACAAGCTTTATCCTAAATATCAATATCAAATACCAACACTAAAGATGCATACGATACAAGTTGACAAGGCTCAACCACCAAATATAGTACTATAAGGAAGAAGAAATATGGCTTAAGCCTGATGTGCTGATATGACTTGGAAAAAAAAACTTGTGAGGGAGCAAAAGAAATGCACAACGGAAGACAAAAGGTAGTAGATGCAGCAAAAGAAAAAAGTTCATGTAAGAACGCACATAGTCTGAATAGGCTTTCTTGCATTAAGCAAAGTCGTGTAAGAAGGAAAACTGACAATCAATTGCAAAGGAAAAGCTCCAACATTCTAAACAACCAACTGATGTAACTTGATTATGGATGTGGAAAGACTGAATTAGATATCTAGCACTAAGCAAAGTTGTGCGGGCAGGCAATAGACAATTAACAATGAAGACAAAAGTTCCAACTCACTACACAACCAATTGGTGTAACTGGATTATTAGGGCTAGAATGGCGCGAACAATCTTATATTTAGTCATTGATTATGGTTTAACGTTAATTAGCCAAGTACAAGCACTAACAGCTTAAAAAATGAACTAGGACCATCCCATGACAAATAAGGGACATGGTTGGAAGTTTGGAGAGTAGCTTTTGATGTGTTCAGGATGGAATTTCTAAATTAAAAAATGCGGATATAAAGCATTATTTAACCAAGGTAAGTTACCTCAAGTGGATCAGTTTCACCCTCCAACTCAACCATCACAGGAGCATTCATGCTGGTCAGGAAAAAAGTACAATTATTTTTACATTAACTGCTAATTCGAGTCAGCAAGATTGTAGAACTATAAACTTCAAAACATAAAAACCTTATCTGCAGGGCACGTGTCCCCAAGATTCTTGCACGTTCATATTTAGTCATATATTTCGATGTCTTTCTAGCTCGTTCAACTTGTTCCTGCTCCTGTTTATCTTCACCATCAGCTAGAAGAGGATCAGGAACATCATCCTCTTTAGTTGCATCTGCATCCAGTTCCTCCTCTGCTCCTTCCTGAAAATTACTCCAGCAACAATTCAAAAGAACAACGTTAAACAGAAGCAATGAAGTTTTTGAAATGTATTAACAATAATATAAGGACTTCAAGTAGAAACTAATCACATCAGGCTCTGGTTCAATCGGCTCATCATCATATCTACACACATCAAATTGTTTCAATATCAGACTTCAAAAACAATCAAGGACTTGTGCGACAAACATAATAATTATTAATAACCATGTCAAAAAAATATGTGTGCATATAAAAAGAGTCATAACATCGGTGAAATATATGCTCATCCTGAAAGGATTTTGGCCATAAAAGATTTTATTGTTTTTTAATGAGAGAGTGTGAGTGTGTGACATACCCAATATTAATGAGAACATTATAAACTGAACTTGAAATACTACTTATAAAATATGTGTGTCAATAACTGAATACATGAATGTAATGCAGCTGCGTGATTATTTGAGAGTATTAGAATTGTGATAGAATTGCAAATCAAATAAAGAATTCTAAACCCTAAGCCAAAACCATAACCCATAAGGCCATTAGCAAAATTTTTTAATGATTAACACCTATATCAAACCACAGATCAGTACCATAATCATAACAAAATTTCATTTGAAATCATACCTACAGATTACAATAAATTTTCTTCTAAAAAACGAAATAAGCTAATGAATATTTTTACGCATAATGAAAATACCAAAGCAAATAGACAAAACATCAAACTCGAAGAGAGTAATGAAAAGTAAAACGAACCCTCCGTCCATCTCATAGTCTTCGTCGGCCATTTTCGCAAAATCAACACCTTCTTACCGACTGAGAGGGAAAAAAAACTTCCAGGTCTTTCTTACGGGTCGGCTATTTCTTTTCTCAACCTAATTTCATTTTGTGGGCCGGCTTTAAAAACGCTTCTCAATTCTCACCGGGCCCGTTAAACTAAAAGGCCATCAATAAATTAAGGCCATATTTGTCACAACTCATTATTAAAATAGTTTATAAAATTATTATTGGAAAGTGATATTTTCGCATAAAATTTGATATTTTTACATAATTTTTTTCAGATTAATAGTAAGTGAGTCTTAATTTTATGTGAGAAAGGCTCTGTGAAAATATCAGTTTCCAACTTATTTACTAATTTATTTAAGCAATTTATTTTTATAAGTTGGAGTAATACATTTGGCACAATTTGTTTAAGAGAGAACATTATATAAGAACTACCTATAAAATAATAAAATTATTATTTTACATCATTAAATATTAATATGTTATGCAAATAATTTTAGAGAACAAATTAAAGAATTTGAATTGTATTAACAAATTCAATATAATTAATTAATTAGTTTTACTATGCTGAATAACAATTATTTAGTTTGTTAATATAGTTCAAATCACTTGATTTTCTCCTAGATTATCTAAGTGACATATGTTATTGAATTATGTAAAATAATAATTTTACAGACAACTCTTATACAATTTATTCTTTTTTTAAAAAATAATTTATTATAATAATAAGTTGTTATGTATTTCTAACGATTATATGGAATTTTCTCTCTCATATTCATTATTCTTTGGATAATCATGTAATTGCGTGAGAAGAATTTCTCAATTTCCTTAAATGTATAGCCTATCGAAAAAATTATGTGATTATTATTGAATTAACTCACTAAGTCAACATAAATATAATTTTTTATTAAATTATTAGCTCAAATTGAAAAATGTAAATGGTTGAGTTGCTCAATAAAAGTCTAGTTGTATATAGTATAAATAGATGAAAAGTGATCAATTTTGTGATGAGTTATTTATATAATACGACGTTATATTGAATTGTAATAAATAATTTGTTCCAAAATATGATAAGAACCTAAATAAATATGATGTTTTTGTGAATATAATTTAAAATACGATTTATTGGTCTGAATTGCATCCGACTTTCTCTGTTTGTTTAGGTGATTTTTAGAATTGTCCAACAAGAGAGATGTTCTTACAGGGTCATAACATTATATCTTGCACCGTTGATGATATTGATCATGGGAATAAGAATATTGGGACACCCATCAAAAAAAGAAGGTTTATTAACAATAATTCAGCACACATGTTATATTAAAAGTTCGATTCGAACTTGAAAATTTTAAAATTCGATAAATTACTCGAACTTCTTTAAATTATAATTTTCGATTGATACTCGGATCATATTCGTTCAAAAAATTTAAACTGTTCGAACTCAATTTAAGATCATGCTCAACTCGATAGCTAAATAAACCTCAATTAAATATTATTTTATATTCAATAAATTTTATGAACCAAATCTAAATAAGTCAATCATCTGAATTCATTTACTCTCTTATCCATGTCCGGGTATCCCCCAACTTGGGCGTGGATGATTATTTTGTACTCTTTAATTAAATAAATTTAATAAAAGCAGTGTTCCTAGAGACTGCAGCCATGAATATGATCCAACCCCACCGGAACTCCAACTACGAGGCTTCAAAATACTACTGCTATAATAGTAAAGTAGTAGTAGTATTAATTAATATAAACCCTCCCTCATCACCACCTACCTCATACTAATAATAATAATAATATTATCTCCCGTCTCTATCTCCCCGTGTCTGGTTCCTATTTCCATCTCTCTCTACTACGTACTCTCTACCCTACTTATCTCAACCTCCACCAGTTGAGTCCACACTCAAAAAACTACAATGTGTGTATATATTTTATATTCTCTCTCTCTCTCTCTCTCTCTCTCATTTGGAATACCACCCAAAACTCAAATCTTGGTTACTGATGGGTCATTTACAAGTAATATATTTGTCAAATAAGTTGTATTATACACATAAACCCCCTCCTCTCCAGTCTCCGCCATAAATATGTCCAATGTGTACCTGCGTCTCTCCTCAAACCCCACCTTCTGAAATCTCAAACCCCGTCCGTCCCCACTAATTATAATACCCCAATTCTCCTCCCATCTCTATCCCTATATGAAGTCTATAGATATATATATTGAGAGAGAGAAACAGACTACTTTATATACAAATATATGACATACATCGTAGATTAGTACAGTAGATAGTAGTAGAGCAGTACTGATTTTAGGCCATGGCAGGTCCAACCCCAAATTCACAACATGACTACTACACTCCTACCTCCAAACCCAACAACAACAGCAACCCGCCTCCTCCTTGCTGGAAAAAACCCCACCTTTATCCTTTTCTTCTTATTACCCTCCTCTGTTCTCTCTCTTACACCCTCGGCGCATGGCAGCGCAACGGCGGCGCCACCACTACAACCGCCACCTTCCTCAACCTCGGCACCATCCCTTGCATTACCACCAAAAACACCACCTCCACCTACGCTCCTCTAGATTTCACCGCCCATCACGCGGCTGACGACAGCACCGCCGTCACGCTTCCCAATCAAACTATCAGAACTTACCCACCCTGTGACATCAAGTACAGCGAGTACACTCCCTGCCAGGACGCCAAAAGATCGTTAAAATTCAGAAGATACCGTTTGATATACAGGGAGAGACACTGCCCGGAGAAAAGGGAGATGCTGAAATGCCGTGTGCCCGCGCCGTACGGTTACAAGACCCCGTTCAAGTGGCCGCTGAGCAGGGATCTGGTGTGGTACGCCAATGTTCCGCACAAGGAACTAACAGTGGAGAAAGCGGTTCAGAATTGGATCAGGTTCGACGGTGACCGCTTCAGATTCCCTGGCGGTGGGACCATGTTCCCCCATGGTGCTGGTGCCTACATTGATGATATTGGCAAATTAATCAATCTCAAGGACGGTTCTATCCGGACTGCCATTGACACCGGCTGCGGGGTAAGCTCAATCTCAATTACCTTTCTTCTTTTTCCTTCATTTTTAATATAAATAAATAAAAAATTGAGCCGGCCCTTTTTTGTCTACTTCTTGTAATTAAATCGATTCAGCGAAATTTCAGGGGCTAATTATGTGTTCAGTAATTAACATGGGGTTAAATTTGTCACAAAGGTCAGAGTGAGTAGTCAAGTCAGTCAGATATAAGTTGACCCATCAATAACCAAGATTTGACTAATATTATGTGTTACTAATTAACACGGGTTAAATGAATAATGTTAGATATACAAATTATTTTATAATTATTTTATAATTTGCTGATGTGACATATTCAATCTCAGCATATTGATGTACAAATTATTTTAATGTAGTCTTCGACTTCGCATAAAAATTAAGATGGAAAATGTCACATCAACAAATTATAAAATAGTTATAGAATAAATTGTATTTCTAGCATTATTCGGATGATAATAATATCATTCCTATATAGTAGCAAATCTTGAATCTAATACTAGTATTTCAATTAGTGGTGGAGATAAATATATGGAGTTTGATCACGAATACTTAATTAAAATGAAATTTAAGGGTGCGGTAATTTGGTAAGAAAAGTGTAGTAGAGTAGATTGATTGATGTTAGTTAGTTCAGGCAGACGTTTGAGGAAGATTTGTGGGATTAAGGACAAGACAGATAGTATTTGACAAGTTTTGTACGTAAAGCGTTAGTTTTTCTTAACAAGTGGCGGTGGTGAACTGGTGGCCCGGACGGTGAGGTCAGAAGGAGTAAAAGACATGAGCTTTGGATCTTGTGTAATTTGGTCGTATCTAATCTCACTACTAGTATTCCTTTCCAACTCCATGCCAGATGGTTTCGATCTCTTGGTTGGACCCCATGCCCCATCCTCAATTGTTTGTGGGCCCTATATAGGTTTTTCATTTTGGGTTTTAAGACATCTGATCTAAATTACTAGTAGTTGCTTTACACCTTAGTAATATGCATCAACTGTAATGTATTTCTTACTATGCACACATCATCAAAATACATCTAGGGTGTACGTACAAGTGTCAACGCACAGGAGCAACCTTGATTTTTCTTTATTACACATCTTTTACCCACTCACAGAGCACAGGGTAGAAGAACAGGGGACAAATGTAGACTTGCTGGATTGGTTAATGGGTTGATTGATTAGCTAGTAGTTGGTAGTTATCTTTTTCTAATGTTGGAAAGATATTCAGAGTTGAAGTAACATGACCTACATACCTATATCTATATTAAAAAATGTTTAGCAAAAATTGCAAAACCAAATTTATGCGGGAAAGTTGGGCAACCCTGTTTTTTCTTCCTAATTATGTTCTGTTTTGGGAATCTCATCATGCAGGTTGCAAGTTGGGGAGCCTATCTTATGTCAAGAGACATCCTTCCGCTGTCCTTTGCCCCCAGGGATACCCATGAAGCGCAGGTCCAATTCGCTCTAGAGCGCGGAGTTCCTGCTTTGATTGGAGTTCTTGCTTCCAAAATGCTTCCTTACCCTTCAAGAGCTTTCGACATGGCTCATTGCTCTCGCTGCCTCATCCCTTGGGGTCAGCATGGTAACTTCACTAGCCCATAATACCCAGTTGATATTTCCATTCCGAATGGCATGTTTAGAATTATTAGTAGCATTATAAATTATATTCAATGCCATATTTTACTCCGGTTGAAAAATGCACTTCTACATAGAAATAAAAGTAAGCTTGGTACTGATAGTATAATGTTTATTCAATGTTGAAAGTTCACTTGCTATTGTGCTTGGATGTTTTGTGGAATAGATGGTGCCTACTTGATTGAAGTTGATCGAGTTCTTAGGCCTGGTGGATTTTGGATTCTCTCTGGCCCACCAATAAACTGGAAGAGGTACTGGAGAGGATGGGAAAGAACAAAGGAGGATTTGAATGCCGAGCAGACTGGTATTGAAAATGTAGCTAAGAGCCTTTGCTGGAAAAAAATTGTGGAAAAAGGTGATATTGCTATATGGCAAAAACCCATGAATCATTTGCAGTGCAAGGTCCACAGGAAGATTATCAAGAATCCACCTTTCTGCCCAACCCAGAATCCTGACGAGTCCTGGTTTGTGCTCCATGTCAAGTGATTATTTTTCAATTATGCACGCACAAACGTCAAGTCTAATTAAAACCATGGATTACTTTCAGGTATACAAATATAGAGACTTGTTTAACTCCCTTGCCTGAGGTTTCTGATAAGCAAGAAGTAGCTGGTGGTAAATTGGAAAAGTGGCCGGCTAGATTAAATGCTATCCCACCTAGGATTAGTGAGGGAACTGTTGAAGGAGTTACTGCAGAGATTTTCCAGAAAGATTTGGAACGATGGAAACGGAGAGTTTCATATTACAAAAATGTGAACAGTCAACTTGGGCAAGCCGGAAGATACCGAAATCTTTTAGACATGAACGCATACTTGGGGGGATTTGCTGCTGCTCTAATTGAAGATCCAGTGTGGGTGATGAATGTAGTTCCTGTTGAGGCTAATGTTAATACACTTGGTGCTATATACGAGCGCGGATTGATTGGAACATATCAAAGCTGGTAAATTAAAATATACGTAGACTTTTAATTACTAGCCCATTCATATTGTCTTAAGACTTTTTGTACTGCGTATTTCTTATCCATATTTGTTTGGTTGCAGGTGTGAAGCCATGTCTACTTATCCCAGAACGTATGATCTCCTTCATGCTGATTCGGTTTTTACTCTCTACAAGGACAGGTAAACTTTAGTTATTTTTCTTCAATGCCATGCCATTTAAGGAGATCAATTTAGCAGGTTCACAAAAGAGTATGTATGTATACATGACAATTTTTTGGAGCAATAACAGATGCGTATGTCTGTACATATATGGCATTTATTCTCATAATTGAATCTGCATGGATACATACAGGTGTGAGATGGAAGATATTTTGCTAGAAATGGATAGAATCCTGAGGCCAGAAGGAAGCATAATCTTCCGAGACGATGTGGATGTTTTGGTGAAGGTGAAGAGAATAGCGGATGGAATGAAGTGGGAAAGTCAGATTGTTGATCATGAAGATGGACCTCTTGAGAGGGAGAAGCTTCTCTTTGGAGTGAAGAAATATTGGACAGCTCCATCTACCTCCTCTGATCAAGCTGAAGGATCTAATTCTTCTTAGACCCCTTTTCCCCCTTCTCTTTCTTAATTGGATTATTATATAGTATGTATATCTGCTTTAATTCTTGTTACATTTTCCTTTTTTGTTTTGATCGGTTTCTTAGTCCTATTTTTGCAAATTCTTTTGTGTTTAGCTACTATTCCTATATAAATGCAGAATAATTTAATGAAAAGGATGCTTTTTTGAAACTGGCCATAGCTAACTTATGGTTTTACTCCTACTAATGTTTCATTTGCCATATCCTCTAGTATTCAGGGCTGTAAACGAATCAAACTTTTCGCGAACCGGTTTGAGTTCGGTTCGAGTTTGATTTGTTCGTTTTGTCGAGTCGAGTTCGCACATAGTATTCCGTTCGATTGCTTGATCGAACATGTTCGTGAACTATGTGATTCTGTTCGTCTTTGTTTGCGAACAGTTCGAGTTTGGTTCGGTAAGTTCGAGTTCTGTTCGATAAGTTCGAGTTCGGTTCGATAAGTTCGATATTAGTTCGAATACTTCGATTTTTTAATTACATATTTAAATTGTTTCTAAAATTCTAAATACAAATAATTGATTATTTCATATTAAATTATAAAATTTGTCTTATTAATAAATTTTAAATTAGTAGTACTTTTTTTATTACCTGAACATCTTTTTGTTTTTTTAATAATTGATTATAAATAAATTTTTTTATTAAATAATTAATAAATAATAATGTGTCTTCGTCTCTAAATTTTAATTTAATTTAAATATTTTCATAAAAATTTTAACAATGATTGTTGGATTATTATAATTTATATCCCTAATAATTTAATAAATTATAACTCATGTCATAAAGCACATAAATAAAGTCATTAATTATCATGCAATAACAATTTGACATTAATTAAAGAATGATACAATACAGTTGCTTACATTTACATGAGTTATTGAAATTGTCAAATTGAGATAGAGAATAGAGAAATCAAGTCATCATTGTTATGTATCGAGACTTCAGTAATAGACTAATAATCATTAAATTATTTATTGAATAATTTCGAAACTTTAAAAAACTATACATAAATTTGAAGATAGAAAATAAAAACTAGATATTAAATTTAAAATTGTAAAAAAACTGAATATTAATTAAAAATAACAACAAAAGAAATATATTACTAATATTAAATTGTGAGTTTTTAATAATCATTTGTTTGTAGGCTCTGCTCGAAGTGGTTGGACCTTGAAGAGTTGAAAGGCTTTTGGATATTAATATTTAATTGTTGATTTTTAAGTACTTGTTAACTTTTAACTTTTAAATTTGAAGTTCGAACTTCTAATTTACAAGTAATCATTTTTTGTTTGTCTTTTTGGATGAATGAAGATTATAATATTTGGTCTAATTTTTGATTAAATACTTAACTCTTAGAGGAGATATTTTTGGTATTTATTTAATTGTTTTTTGTTTCAGAGTTCTAAATTTGTGTTCGTGAACAAGTTTGGTGTTCATGAATATAGTTTGTGCTCGTGAACGTTCGCCGTGTTCGTGAACATTCGCTATGTTCGCATACAAGTTTATGTTCTATTTGTTTGCGAATTGTTTGCGAACTCGATCATGTTCGCGAACACCAAGCGATCTGAACTCGTACATAGCAGTTAGTTCAATCAAGTTATTCAAATATGTTTGAGTTCAACAAAAAGTGTTTGAATTCGGTTATAGTTCGACAAAGTTCGGTTCAAGCTCTAGTAGTATTGTATTGTCAATTCTTTTTTACTACCTTTCTATCTAAATATAGCAATTAATAAACCACAATGGGGAATCGTGCTTACCAACCGATCATGCCAATAGATCTGAATCACGTACTCCCAAATGAGCAATGCTACTATCACATAAAATCTATCACATAACTCTCACATACACACATATACATACTATAGGTCCCTGCCTGACATGCGGGATCTGCAGTATGTATATGCGTATATGTGAGAGTTATGTAAAAGGTATTTATGTGATAGTAGCGTTATTTCTCCCAAATACTACTACTCCACTATAGATGTAGCTGCACGAGCTCATATATGATCTACTAAATTAGGAGCTTTTCTATTTTAAATAAAAAGAAGAGTCTTTATTTTATGATTCAAATTTAAAATATGTTGAAATGTGATATTATGATGATGAGAGACGATGATGAGAAATATGCAAGAACGAAAACTTTCCATTTTATTTGAAATGAAGACGATCCTAGTTCATATACCCGCTCAAGTCTTAATTTCTTAACCAAAAACTCTATGTGAACATGAATATTAACAAAGTAGTTTATGATCTGATCTACTTTATGTGGACATGAATATTACCAAAACTTTAATTTCTTAACAAATTCTATGTGGACATGAATAATACCAAAAACTCTATTTTATGATCTGGTCTTAAAACGATAACTGTTTTCACTCCTCACAAGTACACTAAAAACCCAATTATAAGCACACGAATTGCCAAAAAAATAAAATAAAATCGGACTAACATTTTGAAATTCAAATTTTAGCCCATGGAAAGCAAGCTTCCAAGCATGAGTAAATATTTAAGCATGTGGTTAATTTGAAGTTTTCAAACTTTCCAATGCTCAGCATGTGCAAGCCTACGGCTACGGATGAGCCAAAAATAATCATCTCAAGTATATTACTCTCTTCGTTTCTAAAAGATTGTCGTTTAAAATTTTGACACATGGATTAAAAATATCATTTAATGCTAATAAAATTTGTTTGAAATTCCAACACTATCCTTTTATGGGAAATTAAAAACTATCAATACAAGGGAGAAAATTTGTTGGGACAATGAGAGAAGATAGGGGTAATATAGGAAAGTAAATAATTTATTCTTCTAAAAAGTTGTAAACGAAAAATATTTTAGAACAAATTTTTTTCTTTCTAAAACGATAATCTTTTAGGAACGGAGGGAGTGTACTAACTTCCCAGTTCCCGGCACGCGGGCACACACATGAATTCGGACAAAGCAAGGTAAAGACTTGAATCCTTTGCGCGCCTCTTCTTCTTTTACTAATCACATAAGCATATTCCTAATTCCCAAGTTTCCATGCTCGAATAAAGCTAAGCCTTTTTGCAATTTGTGTTCTTTTTGTGAAAATAGCTTTAATTTATAATATAATAATTTTTGAAAGCTTTTAGTGTATAAATTTTATTTAGAAATAATAGAAGTTTCCTTGTCTTGGAAAATATTATTTTATGAACTAATTTTCTTAACATTTGATATTATATTATCAAGGTCAAGAAAATATTAATTCAATAAGGTTAGAAATTATTTTTGGTCAAAGTAGATAAGATAATTAAAACAATTATAATATATAAATGCTATGGAGAGGCCTATTTACTAATTATTGTTATCATCAAAATAAGCCTAAAAGTTGAAGAGTCACCGCTTCCTATATTTTTTTTAATAAAAATAGATTAAAATATTAATTAAGAAAGTAGACTTTTAAAAGTAATATAAATCCATGGGCCAGCAGGATGTACCCAACTGCTACAGGTCGGTCTTCATTGGGATGATCCATTTTCCATATATATTTTGATGGAACACCTATCTGGACCAAAACCCAAATGTATCGAGGGGTGAACTTGGATTAGATGAGTACTTGTATTTTATTTTTGCAACTATATGAATTAAGAGGTATAATATAGTTAAGCTGTGCAATGATCAATATAGATCACCAAGAAAAAGAGGCAGAAATTTTGAAGAAAATTAATGGGAGGCAAAAAGTGTGTAATATCTACTTTGAGCTCACCAACCGCATTGCTGATGATGTTGTTATTGGGGTGGTTGCATGTGGTGCAAACTGATCATAATGTTCAGGCACAGGGAGAAGGGGGTACGTACATGCTCGATCGGCTGCAGTTGGGAATCTGAACATGCATGTGTGCACCACCCTATGTGGTTCCTGGTGCGGCAAAGACCAACCCTAGCCAATCCATACACCATGACTGCATTTGCAATAATAATTCTCAGGATTCCTTCTCAGCGCCCTCTCTTGCCCTGCCTCTCCTAATTAATACTCTATTCTTCTAAAATTATAGATATATTTTGACTTTTGAGTACACTTTTCGAAGTATATATGTATCTCTTCTTAGCTCATAAATCACTTGCACATGTACACCTGGTAATTTCGTTACTTTATTCTCACACACACATACACATATATATTATCATCTCTACCATCCATTTTAAACATCTATGGACGAAATAAAAAAAGTTAAAATTATCATCAATAGTAGCGGACGGTTTAAAACACAATTCATCTGTTACTAATAGTAAAAAATGCTAATCAGAATTTTGCATTCCTTTCACGCAAGTGAAGATTTAAGTTTTATTAACTAGAATTTAGGATTTATTAACCCAAGTTAGGAGTTTATAAATTAGAATTTAGATTTTATTAACCAAGGTGTATGGTTTATTAATAACCACTTTATAAACCAGAGTTTAGGTTTATTAACTTTATTAACCCCTGATTAATAAAACCCAAACATTGGTTAATAAACTTTAAGCCCTGGTTAATAGTAATTAATACGGAGGGAGTAAAATAAATGGGATTATCATAGCTAGCTAGCTAATGGCTCATCATGCGACCTATATGAATAATGAGAGCATGCAGGCATGCATGCATACGTTCCTCGTTACACACCAACCCATGCCTCACTAGTTGTACAAGATTACTTACTTTCTTTCATTGATATATATATATATATATATATTTGGTACGTATGAATGAAGTATTTAAGTTAATTATAATAATTTTATGGGGATGGGGATGGGGAAATCATCAATAGTGATGGTGGGAATTGGATCGGTAGTGTTACTATTGATGATAAGGGGTGCACCAAGAGCCGCTGCTACAGAGGACTGCACCACCGTGACCTCCCTCATCTCGGCTTGCTCGTCGTTCGTGATTTACGGGTCACCTGACCCGTACCCTGGATCCCCATGCTGCCAAGCAATGGCCAGCCTCAATAATCTGGCAGCCGACAGAATTTATAATCGGCAATACGTGTGTAGGTGCATAATGGGACTCATTATCACATACAATCCTAATGCCACTGCTATTGCTACCGTCCCTGGTTTGTGTGGAGTTTCACTCGGCTTTACCATTGATCCTAACACTGATTGCAACTAGTAAGGACGACGGACTAACCAAGGATCGGATCGGAGGAATATATATATATATATATATATATATATAGATATATAGTGGGAGTATATATAATTTCTCATATATATAATTAAGTACACATTGATTGGAATTAATATAAAGTGCAACTTTGGTCGAGTCCTAGCTAGCTAGCTAGCTGAAAAGTATGAACATGATATAATTTTGGTATGTCATTTGCAGGGGTTTCTCATATACTATTTTGATGCAGCATTCCATGAGATCGAGGAGCTAGCTAGGAGGCAGCTGGAAGCAGCTAACTAGCTCAAAGGCTATTTCAATAATTCAAATAAATAGTTGTTAAATTTCCAGTAACAGTAGTATCAACTAGTGTAAATAATTACACGATGATGATGATGATTATCGATCCAAGGTGGTTGTTTTTTTTTTATGTCCTTGAATCTTATTGAATTAGGATTCTCTCCATTTCATGATCCAGATTTAAAATGTGTTGAAATATAATGTCATGCTAATGATGGAGAATATATATAAAGAATAGAGACTCTCTTGAATTTATTGGGATCAACATCATTGCGTAAGTAGTACTCCCTCCATCCCATAATAACTGTCGTTTTAATTTCATGCACATAGATTAAGAAAGTCATTTAATGCTATCATTTATTAATTAAAATTTATGTAAAATTCCATCACTACCCCTGTATGAGAAGTTAAAAACTATTGATACAAGGGAGAGAATTTCTTGGGACAATGAGAGAAGGTAAGAGTGATATAGGAAAGTAAATAATTTATTCTCCTAGAAAATTATAAACGACAAATAAATTAGAAAAAAAAAATTCTTCTAAAACGACGGTTATTATGGGATGGAGGGAGTAGTTTTATCAATAAATTCATGCAACGGTTATATATGGACAACTGGGAATCTAGAACAAAAATGTTAATGCAATGTACACATTTTTACAATCAACATCGTCATTTTTCTACCACTTAATGTCCATGTCAATAACAAGCAAACACTGATTCTTAAAGCACACAGTTACAAAACCACCCCACAAATAAATTTAGCCACAACTATAAATTCACATTTCTCTCAGACGAGTTTCCCATCATACTGTCCGCTATGCTCTGATGTCATGTTAATATTTTCTCAAGGACAAGTTTGAGCCATCATAATTGTACCTCATCAGTGCCCACCACCACCCCACTACGTACTTTATCATCTACCGCGATTGGTGGAACTATAAACCGTTGCATGATCAGCTTGGACAGACGTTCCAAGTTTACCCGAGCGACCAGAACCTGAATAAGCTATACTCCTCCTCAAGTTACCATGTAAAGGCCAACCCCAACCCCTCTCGGAGCTGGTATCTTCATCCCAATATCCACTAACAAACCTCTTGGTTGAACCAGGTTTCTCAAAGGCCATCCTCTGCCTGGGGGCACTCTGGGACCTAACTTTAGCCCCAGCTGATTCCCTGTAAGCCATGTAATTTGGGTGACCCATGTAACTGCTAAAGAAGCTTCGTGAGCACTCACTCCAAGGTCTAGACGATGCCGAGCACACTCCTGGACTGTTCTCAGCAACCCATACTGCTGCCTGATCAACTTCTTGATTTATTTTCAGTGAGCTCAAATTTAGAAGATCTTGAGGAGAAGGACTGGGGTTTGATCTCTGAGATTTTGTTGAGTGCCTTGATAGGGAGTCAAATGGTGTACAGATCTGTTCATTGTGATTCCAAGAAGAAACATGCAGCGAACTAAGAAAGGCTTTGTCACCTTGCTTGAGATTCATGTGAGGCTTCCGGGTATCTACTTCAAGGATCTTGTCACTCTTCTCACCATCAGCATGCCCATTTTTCAGTGAGGTGTCTCTATGTCTGTTCCACGAATTATCTTCCATCCAATGGTCCAACCAATTTGAGCCCATAGGCGTCCTCTGTTGTCCAATATTGTCCTTGATGTTGGATTTTGAACAACTTCTCTGCATTATTCGGGACAGAACTTTCAAATAGTATTAGAAGTTTCAAGATCCATAGTACAGCTTCAAATCTATCATAGATTGCTTTTAGGGCCGCACTCAGATGTCGATATACAATAGGATCACTATATATAGCAATGAGTGTAGTGGATACCTTGAGAGCTGACCCATTAATTTTGGTACCAGATCCAGATGTATGAAGTTGGTGGTCAAACTTTTTGGGAGATGCAAGGCACTGAGGTTGCCCATAGCATAACAACATAATCAGCTACCAATAAGAGTTTGATAGTCACAATAACAACAACAGCACAGCCAAAAAACAGGCAGTGCGAGTTTAAACTTTAAAGGAACAACTCTGTCAATTAATGAGTACTTCTACACTAAAGAAAGTGATTTATTAATTATTTTAAATGAGTAAGTGTACATACAGGTCGGTGGGAGTGGGAAGACTTGCTGCTAGAATGTGGTGACTCTGACATGTAAGCCCGATGAGCACAGGCTCGAGCCTGGATTCGGGCCATTGCCTGCATCCTCTGGAGCATATGTGTACTTTGCTTTCTTACAATGTGGCCTCTCACCAGAGCTTGAAGCTTCACCAATGCTTTCAGTGCCTTAAATGCCTTCCTAGCCTAAAGTGCCCACCATGACACAAATAATAAGATCAACACATGCTACTTAGTACCATCCAATATAATACAATATGAAAATCCTGTTTTTCTCAAAAAATTTCATTTCTCTAATTGATACATCACATGAAAGAGTAGGGATTCCCAAACATTGAAATGATGGCACACAGTTGCACAAAACCCACAACACACTAAAGGCAGCGGGCGGATGAAAACATTATATTTCCGCTTAAATAATAAGGCCAGCATTAAGCCTCTGTACCAGGAGGTGGCACACATTACTATCATGTTGAACAAAGAACAAAGCATCGAGAAAGTAATGGGTGATATTCTAAGACCAAATTACCAATGAACAGCAGTGATAAACAAGAATTATAAAATGATAGAGCACACAGGTTCTTCTGAATAATGATATGATAGTATAGAACAGTCCTATATCCATTTATTATTACTTGTTATGAAGTAGGAGCAGTTGTCAAGATTGACCTTGTTTATTAATTACTACTATTATGTTTTCAAATGGGACTGTGGAACATATGGAGTAGTACTTTTTAACAAATCTAAATATAAGCAATAGCGTCCATAAGCATAATTAACGAAGAAGAAGCAAAGACTACCCACCAAATTATGCAATTCTTACGAAATCCAAGGGGAGGGGGGAGGGGGGAAGGGGGAAGGGGGAAGGGGGGAGGGGGGGGGGGTGTTAAGGATTTCAGGGGAGAAAAGAAAACGGAAGGCTGTGTTACTAACCAGATAAGTTCTGAAGGCCGATTGAATCTTTACGGCCGCCAACTCGCGCCGCCGGTCACCGACGTAAGTACCTCTGCTCCCACCACTCGTTAGCCTAACCACTTCGGCGGCCGCCTGCGCAGCTGCAAGAGCTGCCTCGGCCACAGCAGCCGTAGCCGCCGCCACTGCTATGGCGTGCTTGTTGGCGTCCAGTGATTGGACATATGGGCCGGAGGTGGGCTCCGTAATGGAGCCTTTGGGCCCACCAGTGAAATGGCCATTACCATTGAAGGATCTGACAAGATCCCACTTACTCTTCTCATCCTTAGCCGGACGAGATTCAGGGGCGGCGGAGGACGGCAGGGAAGGGGAGGAGGAATTCTTGGCGCCCAGTAATGAGCGAAACCACCTAGTTGTCTTACCCATCTGCCATTGTTAATTTGATGTGGGAATGTATGTATGTGTTGAGGGTTGGAGAGAGATTTTGAGTTTGTGGCGAGAGATTTTTGAGTTTGATGAGGTTGGGAGGGACCCGCGTGTTTTAAATCGGAATAGTTTCACAGCACACACAGAGTAACCTTCCTTCACCAATCACCCACCCACCCACGCACCCAAGCACCCAAATATATACACAGTAGTATTACTAGTAGTAGTAAGTAATCATCGCTCCACTTGAGTTTCCAATCTCCAGATATTCCATATCCAGAAGTCTTGTACCTTTGTTTATTACTCCCTCGCTCCCTTCCTTTTTAAATGTTATTTTAGAGACATTATAATATTTAATTTATCTAAAATAAAAGTAATATAGCTAAAAGAAACTTCATGTTATTTTATAATTTAAAAATAAATTTATATGTAATCTTAAACAAATAGAAGAAAGAAACTGAACCACAACAAAACCGTCGCTATAGATCCTATATCAACAATTTTTACCGTCGTTATACATCGCGACACTTTTGTTGTGATGAACGTACACGGCAATCAATTTAAGTTGAATCACTCGACGACCATGCTCATCGCAAGGAAAACAGTACGACAAAGTTTTATGGAACTGACCAAACCTTTGTTCGGACCAATATAAATTAACACACACAGACTGCGTGAAAGCAACAATAATGATAATAGGGAATAATGAACTAACAAAGCTATATTATATGTATTTGCAAAGTTAGTATATACAGGGTAGGGTAGGGTAGGGTAAAACACACAACACTCTCTCTTTCATTCATGTCATAAGAACAAGATGGAAGTAAATAAACCAATCCAACATGGATCATGAGCTAAAAAAAAGGTATGCATTTACACACTAGTCGAGCAGAAGCCTGATGAGGGAGGAGTGGAGAGGGTAGAGTAGGGATCAAGCTCCATCACACTTCCACTTGGAGGTACGTACACAGCTCAAATAGTGACACCAGCTACAATGGTCATTTCCATTTACTCCTCGAAACAACATCACCAGTCCTACCGTATACCTGCATTATTTAAATTAATGTAAGGAGAAGAGCATTAATAATATTAACACCCATTACTGATCTATAGCAGAATAATTTTATTTTGGCGTTTATGCACAAAATATACATCCACAAACAATAGATGAGGGGATTAAAATAATTGTTTAACTACACTTACCCTGCAATTAGTAGCATCAGAGAAAGCAACCACAACACATACTGATAAGCCTTGTATTTGGATTTCACACGAACATCCGCTGGAAGATTATGATGCTCTACCCAGCCGAACTGAGGACGGAGCAGAAAAATAAAGCCAAGGAGGAACCCCGCCAAGAATCCACCGATATGGGCATAATTATCGACATGTGGGAGGATTCCAACAGCTAGGTTTATTATCACTATGACCAGAAGTGTAATTATTGCTGCAGCCTAAGATCAACAGAGAGGAAAATTAGAAAAGATGCAAAAGTCCATGAATGGCTCATAAATCAAATGTAACAATCCGCCTTTTGTCAACAAACAGAATGTGAACTCCAGTGGGATCACTTTAAGACAATTACAGAACAGATATAAAAAAAGAATCCTAAGATCTGAAAAAGATGACTAACCATCGCTCACCTTGTTGGTATAAATGGTCCAATTTGTTATAAGCTCTGAAAGCATGGCTCCAAGTAGACCAAATAAAGCCCCTGAAGCACCAACGGAGATGTTCTTTTGAATAAATAAAGCAGAAAGTATGCTCCCACCAAATCCTGACAACAGATAGACAATTCCGATCCGCACTGCAAAAATGCAAGTATTACAAGTCAATGAGAGGGTAGATTAGAAAAAGTCTGTGTTTTAACCTTTATTGAGAGTTCATCTACATGTATGCAGTCTAATGCGGAAAGAGAAAACAAACTTAAAACAATCTATAAATTATATTACAGTAATCTAAACATTACTAATAACATAACAAAATCAACCTGAAAGAGTGAAAACCCTATTACTCAATGAAAACATCAAAGCTGAAGTTTTGCCAAATTGTTAATATCAGAGACAGAACAAAAATAACATACCAAAACCAAACTGTTGTTCCAGGCGAATGCCAATAAAGATAAGGCTCAACATATTTGCCATGAGATGAATAATTCCAGCATGTAACCACATACAAGTGACAAGCCTCCATCCTTGATCCTTATGCACCACTTTTGTCCACTCAAGTGCTCCCAACTTCTCCAATCTTCAAAATAATATAGAATTTAGAATTGCAACAATTTGTCAGTAAGGGAACTCTCAAAACATCCAATCTTCTCAACATTTTTCTTTAAATGCACAAGTAGAGACAGCATCTTATCTAATTTATACTATGTTGCTCGTAAAAAACCATCACCCATAATCAACTTACCTAAAATAACATATGCTTAAATAGAAATAACAAAAGTAAAGTCCACAAAGATACTTATGTCAGCGACATTTGAAAACTCATTGATATATTTAAGGAATGAAAGCAGCAGATAGAAATAAATGAATTAATCAGTTTGAGGTCGACTACTTCTAATGCATACATATTAAAATTGAAATTTCAACCTTTTACAGCAGTACCAATGAAAAAAACAACCAGTAAGAAATCATTTGTCACAAAATTATATTGTTCTTGAAACTGCACAGACATTTAGTATCATGAACCAATCTTTCTCTAGCTGTCTATCATTGATTTATATCAGTTTCCCAAAATGGCTACATCTCAAGCCACAAATGTATGCATTTTATGAATATATTAATAGCTGTTTTATCAAATTCAAAAGGAAAGCTTTAGCATGATTGATTGCTGTTGTTCTTATCTACCTTGTCAGAGACCTATGAACTTTGAAGATATCATCACATTATATACCATAAAAGGTTTTGCAAGTTACCCCCATCCAAGGTTTTTCCTGAATTCAGTCCTGTAGAAACAATGAAGTCTGTGATTGGGTGCATAAATTCTATCAGAATTTCTTGAAACTCAGGCAACCGTGCAGATATTTAGCATAAAAACTGTGCCGAACAGCAGTCCATAATAAATCGGTAGCTGCCTTAGCATTTTAATAGGACAGTTTTAGTATGTCCAACGGATGGTGGTGTTATCTCCCTAATCAGTGACCTAGGAAATTTTAAATTAATCTCATCATACGTGACTAAAAAGCTGCTCATATTTCAATTATGAATAAATTGCAAGTGTTCTCTTTATCCATGGTCTTTGCAGACTTCCAGAATGAATAGAGCCTATACATGTATTGTACAGTCTGCTTGGAAACCTCCTGGGCAAAGAAGATAAATGAACCGTTTGAAATTCATAATCAAAATCCCCTCAAAGCAAACCCATAAGAGACTAGTGATGTGTTTGGATTGAAGGAATGGAATGGAGATTGGAATGATTCATTCCATTCTAGTTGGAATGAGTTATTCCATACTCTCCCTCCCCCAAGACCCTCATGACTCAATAATAATAAAAAATTACTCACAAGACTTTGGGCATGAAATCTTGGGCAATAATGTTAAATTTCAGTCGAAAATAGCAAAAAAAAAAAGGATGGTTCAATTCATTCCAATCGCAACCAAACATAATTTTTTTTATTCCATAGGAATGAGTCATTCCATTCCTACCTTTATTCCTTCATTTCAAAGGAAGCATAGGGGTGTGCAAAAAAGCGGTTTTCGATAAATAGGACCGGTTTAGTATCGGTAAAGCCAACCAACCGCTTTTTCGAGACTGGGAACGGGATAAGTTTTGAAGAACCGGTATTTACCGGACAGTACCGGTTTACCGGTTTAATTAAAAAAACTTAAAAATTACACATAATACTTATAAATTAATACATGACTACTGTAAGTCTGCAGTCATAGTCATAGTCTGTAAGAGCAGGGGAACCAAAAACAGACCATGTAGCTCTTGACAAAGCTAATCGAACGGCTAATTGAGGTTCGATCATCGAAACTCTACAAGTCCATTCAGCTTTCTGAGTCCGAAATCAAGCAGCTTTGCGTTGTCTCGTGATATCTTCTTTCAGAAGCCTAATCTTCTTGAACTTGAAGCACCCATCAAGATTTGTGGTACTCTTTCTTCTCTCTTTTTTTTTTGGGTCTTTTAGATGCTTGTTGTGTGTATGTTTGTTGTTGAAATTTTCATTTTTGTAAATGGGCTTGTGTAATTGTGTTTTATTCATGTGTGGAAATTTGGGATTTTGGTGGAATTTGGTCCTTAAGCAAAACAGAGGTTTGTGGTGGGAGGCGGCTACTATTGAGGAAGGAAGGAGAAACTAGGGTTTGATTTTGATTAATGTTCTCTCTTTGGTCTCAAAATGGACTTATTATTAACGGTATTTATCACGCCGGAACTGATCGGTTAGACCGGTCCGGAAACCGGTATCCATTTTTGAGTAACTTCGGTCTCCGGTATTTGGTACGGTTCGTAATTTACCGTTGCACACCCCTAAAGAGACCACCGCAACTCTAATGAACCACAACACCATAATAGGTGTCAAGGAAGCATAACACCGATGTAGTTAAAAAAGTTGACATAACCAGCCAACTCTACCTCCCGACATCTACAGATTTAAGCCCTAATAATCCTAAGCAATAGTCTCAAATATTCATGCCAGAAGATCCTAAAATTCACAACCTTTCAAACAAACACAGACTTGGCACATAAAACATTAGTAGAACACCCAGGAGGTGGGAGTGAATAGAGTAATAACAGTTCAATCATATAGAACAACCACTATTGCAGCACATAAAAAATAACAAAAGCCTAGGTAAAAAATTTTTTTGTTAAAGTTAATAATCATCATGTCACAACAATCCCATTTCTCATATGGAGTCTATTAGAACTGAAGTAAAAACGATGGAATTGAGAGAAATAGAATAGGAAAAAAAAGGTAATAAAGAGAGAGGGTATTACGTGGAGGAGGAAGGACCAAAAAGAGGATTCTCCCTGAGGGGCTGAAAGGAAAACCTGCCGAGAAACCTAGCGACGCACTTGTGAGCGCCAGAAAAAACATGTTTGGGGCAATTATTGATGTACATAACAACAATAAACATAGCAATGTTTGCGACAACAAACATAGGAATCAACCATGATGTCCATTGGCTGGCCGTGTCCTCAACCGCATAGGAGGATGATGATGAGTCATTGTTGACCCGCCTCCTGGTTTTCTCTCCCCTGCTTTCGATATCTTCTTCGTCTCCTGGCATGATATTATTTTTCTACTCTCAATTGTATAAAGAAAGGATTCACGGAGTTTTCAACTAAAGTTGTTGGTGAAAGAGGTTTACTGAAGATGAACGAACGAGCTTATCGTGTATGGGTTATGACTTATGACGCAGAGAACGTGGAGAGTTGTGGCAGAGAGAGAGAGAGAGAGTTACCCGCGTTGGGTTTTTATCAGGTGCGGACGGCAATGCAAGGAGTAGTGCCTCGAAAGTTGCCGCGTGGCGTGGCGTGGCGTGAGATCCAAACGTATACGACGTTTGGTGAGTTGTCATGTGAGTAGTGTTGGCGTTACAACATGTGAATCGGTTGAATTGCTTCCTTACTACTACTACTAACAGACCCACCGGGCGATCGGATCAGGGGGTGACCAACCGTCTCAGCTTCTTTAATCTCAGAAATTAATAATGAACCTTTTTAAATGTGATATACCCAACTTATTACTACTACTTGCATTTAATTCTAATTCTTATTACTACTACTAACTTCTAACAAATTTATAAGATTATTATTAGTAGTAGTAGTAGTAGTAATTTTGATTTTAACTTTTGTCAACAATGAAAATGCATACTTTTATTTCTTTAAAATATATGTATAATTTAATTTTCAACGAAAATTTATGATCTCATCTTATTAATGAATTCTACTATTTAGATCATTTAAAAATCTACAAGACTGAATTATCTGTCTAATTTATTTTACTTTTAAATTTAAAAATATCTCAATATAATAAAACATAGAACCGAGTTGAACCCATAACAGTTTCTTGGTGTTGTAATCCTAATCCACATAAGCCGACCCAAGGACAACTCTGAAATGATCGAGGGGAAAAAAAGAAAAAGATTAGGCCGACTTCACAGTTTTCAAATTCCCATCATCAACTCCAAGAAATGAATAAGACGAAAAAGAAAAATAAAAATAAAAAATCAGCTACGCAAAAGGCCATCAGATGATGGCATATATATAGATATATCCAACCAACATCCACATTCCACAGGACGACAGATGCAATTTCAAGTTGATGGTGTTTGCTGCCGCGTACCAAATGATATTATACCATACCAATTTCTAATGTCATCACTTCCGACTGTCCGGTTGGTCTAGGATCCTCTCCATTTCACTCTTCATTTCACTCTCTATTTAATGATCCATATTTAAAATGTAAGAGAATGTGACATCATGCTGACAGAAGAGAGAACGCACATTTTAAATCTGGACCATGAAATAGAAAGTGAAATAAAAAATAGAGGGTGAAATAGAGAGGATCTTAATTCTGCATTGAGGGGTATTCTAGACGTTAAATTCTCCTTCCCCCCAAATTACAAGGAAAAAAAACTTCCCTCAAGGAACGACACTGTCTTTTAAAAAAAATTTGAGGTGTTAATTGTCTATTCCAAAACTTGTAGGTTAAAAACGAAGAACTTAACAAATTAAAGGGTTACTTTTGTCATTAACCCATAAATCAATGTACCAAGAAAACACAAACCATACTTGATTACATATTTGTGAAGATCCGCAAAGGATTGTAGCATCTCCTTGCTCTACCTTTTAACTCGCATGTTAGAATCATTGGAGAAATATATTGAATGTAAGGTCTTGAGCTTACACAAAATTAACCAGAAAAAAGAAATATCCAACTCAAAGAGTGTGCCTCTCAACAAAACAGTCATCAATCATACAAAAATGACAATATTTCCAACTTAAATAGTGCCTAGATAGTGAAAGGGAACACCAATAGGAGTTCAGCGCTTCCCACCACCTCCTCCAAGCTTGGGACCCTTGCCACCCTTGGGCACATTACCCTTGCCACCTTGACTCTTCTTGGCCGTCACCTCAGCTTTCTTGGCTTTCTTTTCATCCTTAGTTTTCTTAATCCTTTCTTTAATTTCACTGCAGTTGACAAAAATAACATGAGTTATTCAGCTCTTATAACTAAACTTATATGAATTCTTGACATGGGAAGTAATCCTACCGGAGAGCTGCCTCTCGAGCTGCATCACGAACTTCAGGTTTCTCAGTTCTTCTCTTCTGTATAACCTCCAAAGTAGCACCCACAATAGACCTTGAATATGGTTTCTTGGTTGCACGACGCCTCTTCTTAACAACTTCTTGAGCACTGTCCTGCAAGTGTTCATAGGAGACAAAGTCGGTTCCAAGCAAATAAACTAGAATGTGTATATACATACGGGAGCACACCAATGAGTTTACTTGCAATGTCAAGGCTTATAAATTATGAAAATGTGAGAAATTCTTCTCACCTTCTTATGCTGCTTCCGGTACATTGCTGTCCAAGTGAGCTTCGAGGGCTTCAATCGGTTATGAAAATACCTCTTGCATTTGGAATTGGCAAAAAGGAAAACCTTTGATCAACCCAAAATTTTCATGTCAGTGAATAATAAATTAACAATCCTAAAAGTGGAATTATAAACTAGTTTTTTTAATTTGAGCCAAAATTAAAGTAGGTTTCGTTAATTATTTGAAGTAAATCCACATATCAATGTGTTCTATTCCATGAGTAAATTAAAATTAAATATTTGAAAGCTCAAATCCATGAGATTAATGAATGAAAAATTAACTCTCAAAGATCACTCTTGGAAATGATAATAAATACTTGTGATGCGCATGTGTTCAAACCAAACCTTGACTAGGTCCTCTCCCTTCCGGGACCCAAACCAAAGAGCAACGAAATTGTATATAAACCTATTTAAAGTTTAGTACTTAACCTGATGTGGACTTAGTTTCCCATAAATATTTATTATCATTTCCAATAATGATCTTTGGGAGTTAATTTTTGTTATCCCATGGATTTGAACTTCCAAATACTTAATTTTAATCTACTCATGGAATAAAACTTGTTGATACGTGGATTTACTTCAAGTAATTAACGAAA